>BPLQ01014141.1:5000-369386 GCA_021605075.1 Caerostris darwini
GTCTTGGATGCCTTAAGGCAAGCCCTGCACAGACGTTACTCACTTTGCATTGGGGTCGCGTGTAACTTGAAGATAAGCCACGGACGTAGAGTAACAATGCCCCCGCAACGCTCTACGATCCTATTAGACCGGGTTCTACGGTTTAAAGTGGATTCCGAACCACTAGAAACATCCATGCCACCGCCGGGACTCGAACCCGAAACTCCCCTAAAAATAATATGGGCAGGATTTTATCACAAAGCCTCTAACGGATGAAAATCCGCAACGCTCAAATTGTGTGATAGGCCCTGAATCTTGGTGTAAATGGCTTAAAATTGAAGCTGAAGGTACTATGGAAACCTTTGACCATCCACCTGCTCTAGATGATAACGTACAAGAAATATTGAAACCGATTTAAGAGAATTTAACTACCGATGATCTTTTAGAAAGATGTCTCGGCAGTAACATTCCAAATAATAATGAAAGTTTTAAATCTTGGGGCCTGTATGGCCGAGTGGCTAGCGCTCAGGCGCTCGGTACGATGGGTTTCGGGTTCGAGTCCCGGCGGTGCTAAGGATGTTTGTAGTGGTTCGGAATCCACTTTAAACCGTAGGTCCCGGTCTAAGAGGATCACGGAGAGTTGCGGAGACATTGTTACTCCGCGTCCGTAGCTTATCTTCCAGCTGCACGCACCAGCTGCACCACGTCAAAGACAACTGTCTAAGTGTTTGCCAGCTGCATCAGTAAAAAAAAAATTTTCAATTCGTGTGTATGCCAACTTGCGCCAAAGCATCAATTTGCCGGCAAAAAAATTGTCGACGTCGCAACGTATTGCGCCGCTTGTACATTCAATGAAAGCTAACTTAAAAATCATGGATGTAATGGGCATTAAAATCGGTCCACAAACGGAGTAACTCGCCCGAAAACGTGTCTATACAGCCGATCGTCAGAGCACCAGTGACTCCAAAGAGGCCAGAACAGCTCGAAACTATAGCTAAATCCGAAGAATATGAGTGAACAGAAGGGATATTGTATGGTGCTGGTATTGCAGATTAATTGAAAGTACATATTTATGTGCGATTTTATTGAGAATATGCTTACCTTAAACTTCAAATACATTTATTTCGAAACTTTTCTGCACGGTGTGAGGAAAGAAAACTACTCGGGCATTGTTACTCCGCGTCTGTAGCTTATCTTCAAGTTACACGCGCCCCCTGGGTAATTCAAAGTGCAGCACTTGCCTTAAGGCGTCCATGTCTGCATTTGCCAGCTGCATTAGAAAGAAAAAAAAATTCCTGCGATAACCACACTCATACCGATCAGGAAATTTCTTTTCGTTTTTTTTGTGTACAGATAAGTGAAAGAGCAAAAACTTGACCCACCACCCAGGCCCATATTTATGAGGAGGGCACTACTTAAAATTTTTTTTAATTATAATTTTTTGTACACTATGAAACAGATTTAATATATCTGTAAAGTGTGAATAACATTGTTCATCGTTTTGATTAAAAAAAAAAATTCTGAAAACTCGTCGAATTCAAGGGCGCTAGACCACCGGGTCCCCTTAAAAAAACGTTAATTATCCTGAAGTCGTTATTATTTCAAATTCCTACAAAGATCGTCTGTTTAATTCCTTTTTAATCCCTTGCTTTTATTGATAATTCTTAAATATATCTGCAGGTCATATGCTTTTCGTACAAAAAAAAGAAAGTCACAGCGTTGATTGAATAGATTTAAAAATATACACTCATGTCCATAAATAAAGGATAATTCAAAATCACACAGAAATTGAACTTTAAAATAAAAATTTCACCTGCAGAATTATCACACACATCTTGAAGAAGAATATGCAAAGTACAGGAAACCACTAGATGGCGCGGATAGTACGTCACAATGACGAGAGTGTAAGAGAGGGGTATATAAGGAATGGTGGCAAAGAAGTAAAATTGTTCACAAGCGCTTTAAAAGCCTTTCAGTGCAATAACCGCATAGTTATGGCACAAAGGAAGCATTTGGATGATTTTTACGTGGTAGAATTATCGGACGACTGGAATGTGGACGTACCCAGCTGGAAGTATCCGAGGAACTTGGAATCTCCCAGAGTGTCATCTCCAAGCCTTGGCAACGATTCCAAGATGATGGTAATGTGAGTAGATGTTACAGCATAGGTCGCCCCCGAGTTACAATGCCGAATGAGGACCGGTATTTAGCAGTTACTGCCAAAAGAAACAGACGGAGCACAGCATCAGACCTATCTCGTCAGCTCTCTTCAGCTACCGGTACGACAGTTTCTAGGTAGACTGTGTACAGACGCTTAGGGCACATTGGTCTATATGCTCGTAGGCCTGTCAGATGTGTTCCACTTACCGCAACTCACTGTCGCCTGCGATTAACCTGGAGTAGCGAGCATGCATTGTGGACACCGCAACAGTTGTCTGGTGTGATGTTTTCCGACGAGTCCAGGTTTAGTTTGCAGTCTGATTCTCGCCGGACTTTCATGTGGAGAGCGCCAGGTATCCGTTACCAGCAAGAGAACACCATTGAACGACCCGTTACGGTGGTGCAGGATGGCTCGTTTGGGGAGGAATTATTCTTGGTTCCACAACTGACCTGCATGTTCAGAGTGTAACGATGACAGGCCACATCTATCGGGATGTCATTCTGGAACAACATGTACGTTTGTTTCGGGGCGCCCTGGGTGCTGAATTTCTGTTTATGGATGACAACGCCCGTCCTCACCGTGTAAACATTGTAGACGAATGCCTTCAATTGGAGGATATCACCCGTATGGATTGGCCAGCATATTCACCGGACTTGAATCCAATAGAGAATGTGTGGGATATGCTTGGCCGACGAATTGCAGCCCGTCAACCCCTTCCCACCTGTCAACCGGAACTTCGGAGGGCATTGCTTGATGAGTGGTGTAATATTCCCCAAGATGAGATTGATAATTTGATACTCAGCATGCCTAGGCGTTGTAAGTCCTGTATTGCATCGTCCGGGAGACATACTCCATATTAACCATCATACTAACCATGTTATACTGTTTTTTGTAAGTAGGTTCTTTTTTGAAATTTGCTCCAGGGAGTAAAAATCGCAATTTTCATTAATTATGTCAAACTTATAGCATCTGTTTTGCTCTTTACCTTTTGTTTAATAAATAGACTTTACAAATAAGTCAAATTTGTTTTGCTTCTGCCTCTTTCTTTGCCTGAACTTCATTATCCTTAATTTATGGACGTGAGTGTAATATAAAAAAAAAAAATTTAAAGTCATTTCCATCTTTTTTTTCCGCTATATTGCAGAAAGTCCTTTACAAATAAAGTTAAAATTTTCCTCTTACATCTGGCGGCATCTATTGGTAGATATATGCAGCTTAAATCTAAAAAAAACTAAAATTAATTAATTAAATTTAATTACTGAATTAATATTTGAAAAAACTGTATTAACATCCAGTGTCATCCACTACAAGTTCAAAAAAAAATGTATTTGTACTTGAGAGGAGAAATAAAAAGTATTTTATCGTGTTCAATACACGATAAAATACGTTCATTTTAAAGCAACTTTCGGGATCTTGAAGACGTTCATCATCGCAAATTCCGTTAAAATGATGTTTCAACTTCCTCTGACGTGTTCCTGGAGATTAGAGGTTTATAGACCATTTTTCTGCCATACTATTTGCTTGAGCTTTTAGATCTCCAAATTCATCTCGATGTTTTTCAAGTTCTTCCAGACAGACTTGCAAGCGCTTTAAAAAGCTGCAGTTTTAGACTGAAGTACTTTGAAGGCCGTCTGTAAAATTTTGCAATGAAAACTCAATAACATAATAATCTTGTATTTTCGATTTTCTTCTTCCGTGAAATAGTTTCATTTCTGTCATCTGCTTTAATTTGGTTTATCGCTCTACGGTCATCTTGTGCGCACAAGAGCTAAACAGACCGGGACTTACTGTTTAAAATGGATTCCGAACCACTAAGAAACATCCATGCCACCGCCAGGATTCCAACCTGGATCATGTGTATCTGCTTTGGAGTTTAATAGAATAGTTTTTATTAGTGCTTTTTGAACTTTGAAAAAACCAAACTTTGTATCAAAATGTTCTGTCCATCTTGTTGGATTTAATGTTTTCAATGATACTGAAGTTGAAAATTCCCCATCTTTATCAGAAATGAAACTTGATAAAATATACCACCTTATGGAACTATGATGAAAAAATTATAAATCTGCTGCACGATTTCAAAAAATGTTCGCATTTCTATAACCTCATTTACTGCATCATTAACTACCAGATTTAAATTATGAGCAGCCCAATGAACGTACACCGCATTTAACTCAATATTTTTTTTTATAAGTTTCTGAACTCCACCATGAGTACCTTTCATATTATTAGCTCAATCATTACCTTGTCCCCGCCACTTATTCGGAAAGGAGCCTGATGGCAGAGTGACTAGCGCTCGGTGCCACAGGTTTCGAGTTCGAGCCCCGGCGGTGTATGGATGTTTGTAGTGGTTGAACTTTAGGTGCCAGTTTTATAGGAGCGTGGAGCATTGTGGGCGTAGTGTTTCTCGTGTCCGTACCATAGCTTCCCGCTACACGTACCCCCTGGGTAGTGCTAAAGGAGTAACAGAGCACATCGGTACAGCCCATTGGGCTGCTCACAGGTAAATGGTCGATACGACCCAGTCCTCGACATAAGAAAAAAAATTAATCAGAGAAATGTTTCTGTCAATTATGGATTTTATAATCTGTTTGGACAATGTTAAGGCAGTTTTATCTTCATGAAATCCTAAAAAGGACTCTTTAGTTAAGAGTTCCTTATGGGTTACATTTTCATCTTTCTGAATTACACAGTAACGGTTCCCATATTCGGTCTGTTTTTGATATATCTTCAGCTGTATCAAATATAATGGAATAAAATGGTGTCTTTTTACCAGCTCATTTACCACCACTTCTTGAATCAGGACAGCAATAAGCTCATTTTATACTCTTGGACTCAAGTAACTTGTCTGGTCTATTGATTTACTTAGCACCAAAAGGACTCTTGCGCTTCATTAAGGGCTTCCATGCAACCACCATTGTTTTTAAACAAGACAGGAATCTAAGGGATCTTTCAGTGTCTTTCTATAGCTTCAACAGCATGTTTACAATCGCCATAGCCTTCTATCCCAATAGTCTGCGGGTTTTTTTTTTTTTTTTTTAGTTGCCCTATTTGCGAATATCCAACATGGTTCACTATATGCTTTCTGAAGTAATAGTTTATCGCTCTACGGTCCTCTTGTGCACAATTTAGGCTAAATAGACCGGTACCTGCAGTTTAACGTGGAATCCGAACCACCAACAAACATCCATGCCACCGCCAGGATTCGAACCTGAAGCCTTCGTCCAGAGCTCTAGCAGTTGACCATCAAGCCGCTTGAAGTTATACAGAATAACAAAGCCATGTAACTTGTAGTTTTACGGGGTCTGAATGGCCAAGTGGCTGGCGCTCGGTACCACAGGTTTCGGGTTCGAGTCCCGGCGGTGCCATGGATGTTTGTAGGGGTTCGGACTCCACTTTAAACCGTAGGTCCCGGTCCTAATAGGAGCGTTGCGAGGGCATTGTTACCCGTGGCTTATCTTCAAGTTACATGCGCCCCTCTGGCTAATGCAAAGTGAAACAAGCTGTCTATGTGTTTGCCAGTTGCATTAGAAAAAAAAAACGTGTAGTCGGACTTCGATACAACATAGCATTTCTCCAAGAAGGATCTATTGGCACTGTCTTTTAAAAAGGGCCTTTAGGTTTGCGGTGTACATTTTCGACCGCAAATAGTTTCACCTAATCATTTAATACTTTAAAAGGACACTGGAAAATGTAATTTTTTTCCTCTTTGGTTTTGAATATGTGTATCTCTAGTACAAGGCTTTAGTGGCTCATCAGTGTTGTCGGTGGCTAATTTCTTCATATCCGCCGTTTGTTTCTTCCTCGTTCTTAAAGAGTTGACTTATTTTAGGTTAATTTTTTTTTCTTCCAAACTCCATCTTTCTTTTTCACTCCCACTTTAGATACTTTCTATTACTAGACATTATTGCATAATTTCCACAATCAACTAATTAACTTTCCGACTGATCGCCGATGAAACAAAAAGTAAAACAATAGTGACGCATGGAGAATCAACGGAAGTCTCGGACTTGCCAGCAGGAATTCCCGTTTTAATTCAAGAATCAAAAAAAGGTACTTACGTATTAACGATACCTTGGCGACAGTTGCGCCAACCGCAGCTACAGATTTGGCGCTTTTTAAGTGGCGTCAATCTACACTTAAAAATTTTGTTCCAAATAATAAAATATATAAAACACTTCATTTAAAATCAAAACGCATTTAAAATTTAATCGACGTCAACTCCTCGCACCAGCAGTATATGAATCTCAAAGCTGTACAAAATGGAATTCTGCTTCCCTCAAACCAGTTGTCTTTTCCAAGTCCCACACGATTAGCACACTGATTGAAATTGCATTTCCAAAACTTACGTTTACCAAAATAAAGTTTCATGTCAGTTTCACGAACCAGAAGTCGGAGAAATTCTGAAATAAATTCAAGTTTAAATTCCTTAAATCAGCTAACAATTTTTTACGATAAAATCTAATGTTACCATTTGAACGGTAAAGCAATTTAAATATTTAGGCACAATGATAACAAGCTACAATGATATACCGCAGGCAGTATCTCGAACCTGAAATCCGTGGTACCGAGTGCCAGACAATCGTCCACCGGGCACCAATGTACTTTAAGTAAAATGGACATTGAATGAAATGAACCACTTTCTACCATTGTCTCGGCGCTAAAGGTTTCATGTTTGAGTCCACTTTAAACCGTAGGTCTTAATATAACTGTAGATTTGGGCGTAGAGCTGACCTGCAAAACAAAACATCTATTCCAAAATCTGCCAGCAGTCAGACGGCCTTGGCTCACCATAGGAGCCAATGAAGAATAGTTAACTGCTATTCTGAGTTGTTCTCTTTCTCACAATGTCAACCTGAAGCAGTGGTAGGGGAAAACTTGGCAGGCTGCCTAAAAACAGAGCTATTCATTATGTATGGTATTATTATCATATGGTATGGTTATATACATTATGTATGCCGGATAACCCAAAATCGTATAATGGCAGGAAATACATATCAGTAACTTTTTCTAATTGGTAATAACTAATGTTTTATTTTTAAACATGAATATTAAATTATTGCTATAAATATTCAAGAATTAATATGTTTTTTTAATAATTTCAAAAAATAAATAATATAAATATTTTTAATTTTTTGTCAATATATGTATAAATAAGAAAAATTTAAGAAAAAGGAAGTTTCAATTTTTAATAATCAGATCGTACAGCCAGCTTAAATGTAAGTTTTTATAAAGTGGGTTGACCGAACCAAACATGTCATACAATTGAAGGTCGTATAAATAAATTGCCGCCTATTGCATTTGCCAATCAAACAGTTTAATTATTGCTTTAATTATTTTTAAAAAATTATCTTTAAACCTAATTGTATTAACTGACGCTGTATCTTCGGATTGCTTCTCGTAATGTTTGATGAGAAAAGTTAGAAAAAATATATTTAAGGTGAATAAAAAAATAACTTTATATCTTTTTTATTATGAATCGCGCACTAAGCAAACAAACTTTTTGTCTTACAAATAGCAAAAGAAAGAAAAACGGAATGAACAAAAGGAGAATAGAAATTTTAAAAAATTCAACATTACCAAAATTTAAAAGTAAACGATTCATAAATATGAAACCCTCCAAGATAACAAGAAAATAAACAAAAGACATATTAGAAGCCCCTCGATTTTTCTTAACAAAAAAAAAAGAAACATAAACAAAGCATAACAATTCCGGTCCCCAGCGTTTTTGTTACACCTGCCATGTTATACTGATGAATTCCTACAGGCGCAAGCGTAACCGTTTCGAGTCTGTTAACAATACCAGCAATTTTGAAATCACGCTATAGTCTACGAATTCGTATGGTACGATTCCCACGAATGATTACGAAAATCCTCTAAACGAATGCCGTACAATATGTGCAGTGATAGTTTGTGGAGCATGCGAACCAATGTCAGACGGCCCCGAAGCATTTGCACTTAATTAAGTGCACAATATTTTCAATATATGTATTATATTTACTTAACCGAAAAAAAATTTATTTTTAATTCTAAAATTTTATACACATTATAATATCCAATTTGGGGGCCTCATCCTCATGGCTAAAAATAGTGTACCACAGGTTTCGGGTTCAAGTCCCGACAGTACTATGGATGTTTGTAGTGGTTTTAGAATCCACTTTAAACCGTAGGTCCCGTTCTAAGATGGCTGTAAAGAGTAGAGCTGAGAACCCTACCCCGTAAAAAGAAAAACATCTCTCGTCTCGTAATCTGCCAGTAGGAAGACGGCCTTGGCCCACCATGGGGTTGTTTAGCCAATAATGATGACGATATATATTTATATATATATAGATAGATAGATTAGACAGGTATATATATATATATATATATATATATATATAGTCTCTTCTATTATAAACAAAATATTTTTCATTGAGATCTATTTAAATTTGCAAAGTATAGTATTTAAAAAATTAAGTTCAATTAAAATCACTTATAATGAGCGGTATCACAGATACCAGGTTCGAGTCCCGGCGGTGCCATGGATATATCTAGTGATTCGGAATCCACTTTAAACTGTAGGTCCCGATCTAATAGGATCGCAGAGCATTGTGGGGGTAGTGTTACTCGCGTCCGTAGCATATCTTCTAACTACATGTGCTTCTGGGTAGTGCTAAATGAGTAACGTCGGTGCAGCCCTTGGATATAGCATAAAGATTAACTGCCTATGTATTGCCAGCTGCGTTAGAACAACAACAATAATAACCAATTTTTCAACTATCTTAACAGTGGAACTGCAAATTTTATTTGTTTATTTTTAATTTTGTCTCTTGATCATCTTAGATTATTTAAGAAACTGCGTGTATTTAATAATTTATAACATAAACAAAACTTTATAACGCGGAGAGGAAGAATAGATAAAAGCTGATTCTTCAAATACTTTGCAAACTTTACTTAAGTGCACAATATTACCTGCTCCTTCAATTTTACTTAACAGAAAAAAAAATTATTTTTAATTCTACACTTTCACATACATTATAATAACCAATTTGGAGGTCTCATGGCTAGCGGTCTAGACACAGTTTTCAGGTTCTCGAGTCCCAGCGGTGCCATGGATATTTGTAGTGATTCGAAATCCACTTAAAACTGTAGATCCCAGTCTAATAGGATCGTAGAACGTTGTTGGAGTAGTGTTATTCACGTCCGTAGTATATCTTCAAGCTACATGTGCTTTTGGGTAATGCTAAATGAGTAACAGCGGTGCAGGCATTGCTCATGGCATAAATATTAAATGTCTCTGTATTGCCAGCCGCATAAGAACAGCAACAATAATAACCAATTTTTGCGGAAACTGCAATTTTTATTTATTTACTTTTAATTTTGTCTTTTGATCATCACAGATTATTTAAGAAACTGCGTATATTTAATAATTTCTAACATAAGCAAAACTTTATAACGCGTGTAATTGGAGAGGAAGAATATATAAAAGCTGATTCTTCAAAAACTTTACACAGCAATTATAGTATCTTATCTTTGCGATGCGAAATTAGTAAATTAGTTTTTCGACCTATTCCCGTATGCTAAATTAGGGTGTATTTTCCTTCCATGTCAGTAAACTGCGCCATCAGCTGTTAACATAGCCCATAAATTACTAAAAAAATCAATAACGTATTTGAAACTTTAATCTGTTGTTGACATTTGTAATTGTTTTTTGATCAGAAAAAAGCGAACACAGCAGCAGATATATCATCAAATTCATCACACTATCTTTTTTGGATAGTCTTGATTGTGAAGCATGCATTGACAGCTTATTTGCGTCTTTGAGAGAGAGAAAGGACGAACTTTGCTGACAGTTTCAAATTGGAGTAAGAAAAGTTGTGCATGTATAAGGTTGTTCAAAGTTGTTAATGCATAGACAAATAAAGGAATTCTTTTTTTCTATTCCTACTATTAGTTCACTCTCTCCCTCTATATATCTTGTTCAAATTTTCAATCGTTCATAAAATACTTTTCCTTCATCCACTCAAGTTGAAATACATTTTTTTGAACTTGTTGTGGATGACACTTGATGGGAATACAGTTTTTTCATATATTAATTCATTTATTAAATTAAATTAATTAATTTCAGTTTTATATGGGAGAAAAAAAAATTTCTCTTCTATAGCAGGATATAAATTTCAAAATCAATACCGTCAGTGGCGAAGTGTGTAGATCGCTGGAAAAACATTTCTGTTTTCATTCTGGGTTCTAGTCTGAGTCAAGGAGGGTATTAAATGGAAAAAATTATATTAATTGTAATTATTTAATAAAAAGCAACTAAAATAGAATTTTTCTTTGTTGACCTTAGTAGGAATTGACTTTAAAAATTATATTTTAATATTACTTGTTATTAATTATTTTATCAGAAACATCTTCTGTCCGCTTTTCATTTCACAAAAAAATTGCCAGTGAACTCGATGGCATAGTTAAGGTTCACATGTTAAGGTTAAGAAGTGTTAAAATTTTTAACAAATATTTGATGATGTTCAGCATTATTTTGTTCATGCATGTTGACCACAGATTTCTACATATTATTGACAGCTAGTTTAAAATTCAAGAGTTCCTATTTGAAAAATCTAGTGGATAGTGTATTGAACTTCCGAACTAAGTCAGCTTAGTTTGAGGCTCTAAAAGCGATGGCGTAGTGATAACCTCCTTCTCTATGCCGCAAACGAGCTGGTTAAATGGGTAGGTTGGAAATCTTTCCGTTGATTTGGAGAGGAAAGAAACGGACCCCCGAATTTTTGCCTTGGTGATGTTCATTCGAAATTGAGCTAGCAAAATGAAAAAATGGGAGGGGGAGGACAATACAGAAAACTACATTTTTTAATCCACTTGTTTGTCCTAAAGACGACGCAATTGGTTGTTCCTTCATCCTACAATATGAAACTGCTGGACCCATTGGTAGAGAATTCTCATTTGAGAAAAGACTATAGCGTGCCCAAGTTGCCCAGCAATTTCTCTGAGCTTGTCCCCGTTTGAACACAATTGAGATGTTTCGAGATCGTCCAACGAAAGAACAATCTCATTGAAATCAACACGCCCCACACCTGTATTTCTCCATGGCTTTTGAAACGCCTTGTCTTAGCATTGGGAATCTTCAGCTAACTTCCATCCATCATTTTAGAGTTTAACCGTCATTTAGAACAAACAAAAATCGCCGTGTGCCTATAGCTGAGAAGTATCCTTTGTTGTTCTTAGAAAAATCAGCACCTATTATAGTGAAACTGATCACAAGCTTGTTTGTCGCTCTACGGTCATTTTGTGCACACTTTGGGCTAATTAGACCAGGACCTACAGTTTACTACTCTACTACACCTCACCACAGTGGCTAGAGCTGAGTTGCGCCTTTATAATTTGGGGATGATGTGGATGAGAAGAAGTTTGATTGGGCTCTGTGATGCTCTACGGTCATATGAGTAACAAAGGTCAAAACGCTAGCCACTCAGCCATCAGGCCGCGACCACAAGCTGGATTAAGATATAATATTTATTATTTCATGTTTCCATTTTATAAATTTCCAAAACAGAAAAAAATAGTTTTTCTTCTGTGTTTAATTTATATTTTATGAATTAATTTTTTTTCCAAATTTCATAAAATTTAATTAAATAAAAATTTCGCAATCGCAATTTTTTAATTTTTATTTCATTTAAACTTATGATTTGTTTTTCTAAATACAATATATACTTCTGTGCCCAAAAAGTAAGGCCAACTATTTTTTTTCAAAAACTCTTTATTTATTTTTTAAAATTTATTTCATCGCCTTCATAGAAATCCCCTCCGGATACTATGCACTTATGCCAACTTTTTTCCCAATCTTCAATGCGTTCTAAAAAGTCATCGGCAGGGATGGCCTTCAAAGCGTGCAGCGATTCACGTTGAATCTCTTCAATCGACTCACAACGGTGTCCCCGGAGTGGTCTTTTGAGTTTAAGGAATAGCCAGAAGTCGCACGGTGTGAATACTGTGGTTGTGGAACGATCTAGGTTTCATTTTTGGCGAAAAAGTCACGTAGAATCAATGCAGTATGAGCTGGCGCATTTAGTGTTTTCGGTACCCATCGAGATTTGACACGTTTGAGGCCCAAAATGGAATTGTCCGACCTTTTTGAAATTCCAACATCAACAGCAAGGTCTCTAATTGTAAATCGATAGGTTTGCAAACACCCAATCTTTAATTTTTTTGGACGTGAGCTTCGTCGGTTGAGGTGGAGGGTCGACCAGAGGCCTCTTCGTCTTCAGTGCATTCATCTGCCTTCTTTGAACTGTTTATACTACTTGTAAACATTTCTTTCCGATATAGGAATGCTCACCGAATGCCTTCTGCAACATTTTATACGTTTCCGCAAACAAAATTGAATGAAAAAATTGAAATTGACGTTCTTTGCTCAATGAATTCAGACATTTCAAAAATCGCCGGAATCTGTTTTAGTACCTCACAAAGCCAAGCGTAACTGATACACTAATGCATATTTTGACGTCACATTTGCCACAGATGTCAAAAACAGAGGCAGCAACCTAAAAAAGACAAAAAAAAACATTAAAATTCCATAAGCCCCGAGAATTGAAAATTGAAAATTAGTCTTAATTTTTGGACGCAGTAGTAAAAAACTGTATATTTTATTTATTTTTTGCAGTAATGTAGATAATAAATTTTATACGTACACTTATGCACACAACCTGTAAAAGAATACAGTATAACGAACTTGTTCTCACCAAAAGGCTGTTCACTTGGGTTTTGTTTAGATTCGAAGAACACAAAAGCAATAAAAATAACAATCCAAGAAATCGGTTTTTTTCTTCCCTACATGTTATGATCATTGAAAAAATATTCACCATGTGATATAACCTGTCCGTGATGTGCACAGTGATATAAAGTATTGTAGTTGCCAAATCATCATATAAATAACTCGATTCGTTCAGTTCTCCCATACAAAAGAATCGTTTTCAAAGAAATGATAAGTTATGGACTTCCATGTTTACGACGTTCGAAAAAAGCGTTGATCTGAGAACGTTTGCCACTATTTTTTTTTTTTTTTTTTTTTTTTTTTTTTGTTAACATTTTTGCAGAACACAAAAACGAGGAATATATAAAAAAAAAAGAAGCTTTAGGTTAAAAAACAGTGTAACAGCTTTCAACGAGGAAATTTTTGACTGACAGTTAAAAAATATCTTAAAAATATTTTCATGTTCGTTTGACTTTGAACAATACTGAAAATGTTGCAAAAGAAGTCAGTTGGAAACTAAACCTTATATTTTTTTTTCAGTATCAGTGAATAGGTCAAAAGAACAATTTAAATTTATAGCTACATATGTCTCCGTAGTATAGTTACACAATTTAAAATGTTAAGAGAAATACGAAATAGTTCTAAATCATTGTAGATCTCGAATTATGATGGACGGAAATATTTTATAAAAGAGTATAACAATGACCCCACCATAAGCGATTTAAAATTTAATTAATTTTTTTTATACTATGTTTTGTAAATTTAAATAAATCTCAATGAAAAATTTTTTATATTGGAAGAGTAATTATTATATACCTGGTCTCTTGCATTTGGTTTGTCTTATATACACTGAAGTGACAAAAGTCATGGGATACCTCTTAATATCGTGTCGGCCCTCCTTTCGCCCGGCGAAGTGCAGCAACTCGACGTGGCATGGACTCAACAAGTCGTTGGAAGTCTTCTGCAGGAATATTGAGCCATGCTGTCTCGATAGACGTCCATAATTGAAAAAGCGTTGATGGTGCAGGATTTTGGGCACGAACAGACCTCTCGATGATGTCCCATAAATGCTCGATGGGATTCATGTCCGGCGATCTAGGTGGCTAGATCATTCGTTGGTATTGTCCAGAATGTTCTTCAAACCAATCGCGAACAGTTGCGGTCCGGTGACATGGCGCATTGTCATCCATAAAAATCCCATCGTTGTTTGGGTACATGAAGTCCATGAATGATTGCAAGTGATCTCCAAGTAGCTGAACATAAGCATTTCCAGTCAATGTTCGGTCCAGTCGCACCAGAGGACCAAGTCCATGCCATGAAAAAACAGCCCACACCATTACGGAGCCACCACCAGCTTGAACAGTGCCTTGCTGACAGTTTGGGTCTATGGCTTCGTGGGGTCTGCGCCACACTCGAACCCTACCATCAGCTCTTACCAACTGAAATCGTGACTCACTGGACCAGGCCACGGTTTTCCATTCATCTAGGGACCAACCGATATGCTCACGTGCCCACGAGAGTCGCTGCAAGCGATGTCGTTCTGTCAGTAAAGGCACGCGAGTCGGTCTTCTGCTGGAATAGCCCAAGAAAGCCAAATTTCTCCGCACAGTTCTAACAGACAAGTCCCTTGTACGTCCCACATTGATTTCTGCGGTTATTTGACGCAGTGTTGCTTGTCTGTTAGAATTTATGACTCTTTGCAGACGTCGCCGGTCTCGGTCGTTAAGTGCAGGCGGTCGACCACTGCGCTGTCCATGGTGGGATGTTATGCCTGAAATTTCATACTCTCGGCACACTCTTGACACAGTGGATCTGGGAATGTTGAATTCCCTAACGATTTCCGAAATGCCATGACCCATGCGTCTAGCTCCAACTAACATTCCGCGTTCAAAGTCTGTTAATTCCCGTCGTGCGGTCATCATCACGTCAAAACCTCTTCACATGAATAACTTGAACAGAAATGAAAGCTCTGCGAAAGCACTGCGCATTTATACCTGTTCTACGCGATGCTACTGCCATCTGAAAATTTGCATATTGCTATCCCATGACTTTTGTCACTTCAGTGTATATATATACATATATACCTGAATGAATTTTTTTTATTCTTACTCTTTTGTATACTTTATGTATGTATATATATATATATATATATATCGTCATCATCAGGTGGTGATCATATATCGTCAACCCATGGTGGGCCAAGGCCGTCTGTCTATTGGCAGATTACGAGACGAGAGATGTTTTTCTTTTTACGAGGTAGGGTTGAGGGATTAGACTAAAGAGGATTCCGAACCACTACAAACATCCATGGCACGGAGGGGACTCGAACCCGAAATCTGTGTCATCGAGCGCTAGTCACTCCGCCCTCGGGCCTTTATATTATATATATTACATACAGATTAGTTTTGATTTTATCGAATGATCCAGCAATTAGAAATAATATGATTTAAATAGTTAATTTTGGAATATTATCATCATCTGAGAGTGTTTTGTGATTTCCTGAATTAATTTGTATTCATCCTGTTTATATATATATATATATATATACCCGCTCAACCTTTGGAGTTTGTGTGTGTGTGTTGTTGTTGTTTTTTTCGCACATACTTTGATAAAAAATTTTAAAACTATAAAAGTCCCTTTCATTTTCTTTAAGAAGCAATTGAAAATTTCCGCATGACAAATATAGTACTTTTCTCGTGGCTTTGTTATGCAGTTATTGTTATTTATGAAAATGTCTTTTTGGTATAAATTCTTTATCTTTCGGCAGTTTTTGTCACATATCTATGCATATTTGTATATATATACATGTGTGTGTGTGTAGTGAGAGAGAAAGACTGAAAGATGAATGTGTGTTATACGAACGAAATTAATCATATAATCGGCTTTATTTGGTAGATCTGCAGTAAATTGTGAAACATATTTTTGTAATTATGATATCAATTTTCAGGGAATTTATGATTACAAAAACTATCACTGTCTTGCTAACGCAGTAATTATTTCAATATTACTTTCAGAAAAAAAATATTATTTAAATGCAAATACTTTTAAAAAGATTTCATGATAATCATGGAAGTGAAATAATAAAAATTTATCATTTCGGGATAACCATACAAGCATTGCTTTGTAGATCGTCAATTTTCCTTCTTTAAAATTGTATTCTTTTAAATACATTTAAGTTGAATGAAAAAAAAGTTAATGTTTAGTTACGAAAGCTAAAGACAGGTTTTGCATAGCAAATGTATTTTCCAGATTCTTTTTTCATTGTGGGTTCTAGTCTGAGTGAAGGAGGGAACAGAATGGAAAATGAAACATGTGAATAAATGAGTGAGACAGATAGGAAGCGTGTGTGTGTGAGAGAGAGAATTTTTTTCTAACTTAAAAAAAAAATGAATGAAAATTATTTATAAAGGACTTTCTGCAATAGAGTGGGGAAAAAAGTAGGAATTGACTAAAAAAAAAAATTTATGTTACTTGTTTTTAATTTATTACTTTAATATCAAATTATTTAACTGGTAATTCTTTCACAATGTAATTAATAAAGTTATTGCATATATGTTTATTTAAATTTTTATTATTTAAATCTATTTATTTTAATAAATTTAAATTTATTGATTATTTAAAAATAAAATTATTTCATTACCTAATATTTCGAATTTCAGTATCGAATGTCTTGGTAGAAAAATTCTTTCGGCTGGATTCTTATCTAAAATATCGTTTCAGCAATTTGGCGACATCTTTCATAGGGTTGCTATTTTATTTTACCGCATCGCCAACTTTTGATCGGATGGCGCTTTTTGACGTCACTGTCGCCAACTTGTCACGTAAATGTTGTTTCGGATACTTTTGCAACAGGAATTTTGGAAAAAAAAGGTAAGGGGAGTAAAAATTGTTTTCTTGGCCCTTCCAATAGTTCCTCCCCCCTTCCAGAAGTTATTTTAACCCTTCCCTAAGTTTTCGATTCGAAAAAAGAACTTCGTTCGCCATTTTTGTTTAGTTCTTACGACACTTTTCAAACACGAAAAATATGTAAATTTAACTTGCATAACGGAAGCATGCGTGTTGGAAAATGATACCTATTTTATAGTTATTATTAGAATGTATTTTGAGTTGGTTTGTCTACCATTTCAAACAAATTGTAAGTTAAATTTTTATGTTTATAGTTTGGTTTATTTTATTATTCTATGTAGGTCTTGGACAACAGAAACTTCTGATACTGTTATAATTCATTAGGGGAAAAAAATTATTTTCAATAACAAATCTAAAAGCCAATGTATTATATTAATAACAATTAAGTAAACCCACACTTAAACTAATTAACTTAGTGATCCAAATTAAGTATAACATTATTACCTTTACCGTCAATTGCCAGTTTGATTTGTTAGTATGAACGAGAAGAAAAATTCCCTGAATTTTGTAAAAATTTTAATGCCTAATAAACATCCATGCCACCGCCAGGATGTATATGGAAAGGCATTGATGTATTGTTACTTTATGTATTTATATGTTAACATAGGAAATTTGCTTTTAGAAATTAAAGGGAAAATAATTATAATAGATATTAAAGATTTATAAACATTTATTTGCAAGGAGAAAAAAAGCTTTATTTGATAATTATCAAAATTTGTATGTTAAATAAGAGTTTAATTTCTTCACACTGATATTAAACTCTGTTAAAATTCCACGTGCTTAAATATATATTTTTTTTTTCTTTCTAATACAGCTGGCAAACACTTAGGCATCATGGTCTTAAATACCTTAAGGCAAGCGCTACATAGACGTTACTCACTTTGCATTACGCGTGTAACTTGAAGATAAGCCACGGACGCAGAGTAACAATGCCCCCGCAACACTCTACAATCCTATTAGACCGGGACCTACGGTTTAAAGTGGATTCCGAACCACTACAAACATCCATGGCACCGCCGGGACTGGGCTTAAATATATTTGGCCTGTAGTTTTGGATCTATTAGCGCATTAACTTTCGTAATATTGCAATTAGTTTCCTCTATCTCATGTAATTCGAGTTTTTGAGACAGGAGTGGCCCGCTTTGAACATTTTTTCGGCCCAACTTTCACAAAATACATTTATTTTATAATGGCCAAAGTAGTGAAAACCAATATATTAAAAAAATACATTATGTGTGCATCCAATTTGAGAAACTCTGGTACAAAAGGTTGTTAGCGCTGTTGGTTCAACTTACACTTGCGAATCGTTACTTATCTGCGCGTACCAACTTACACCTGCGTGGGGTTTCCCCCGAAAATGAAATTGACCCAACACAAAACGTGCTCAATCATAACGCACTCTAACCTGCAACACCAACTACGATGGGCAAATACCTAAATTGAGATCGATTTGCAAAAGCTATGGGAAAGAGTGAAGAAACAAATATCGCTCTAGTAAAATAAATTTTTAATGATTTCCTTTTTTTTATTTTTATTTCGTTTATATTTATATATTTTCTATATTTCATTTTGAGTGTTATATATTTCTTCACAATATGCGTTTAGTATCACTATTATTATATTATCTCTGTTTGCATGTAAGAATAATAGTAAACACAAAAATAATAACTCATTATGTTTCAATTTTTCACTCCAAAAATATGTCTATAGGGAGTCTAAATCTAATATGAGGATATATAAATTTATATGTATATTTTATATGTTGTGATGCATTTCCAAAGTGGCTTGCAAGATTATTTGGGTTGGAAACCCTGTTTTGTTGTTATCGTGTCCCTCATGGAAGAGGGGTGCAGCTTCTGTTCTTATGGAGCACTCGTAGGTAGAAATCTGACTACTGCTCCGTGACGCTCTTACAATCATAGAAGGGCCTGAATGGCTAGCGCTCTGGCGCTCGGTGCCACAGGTTTCGGGTTCGAGTCCCGGCGGTGCCATGGATGTTTGTAGTGGTTCGGAATCCACTTTAAACTGTAGGTCCCGGTCTGTTTAGCCCTCGTGCGCAAAAGATGACTGTAGAGCGACAAACCAAACCAAACCTTACAGTCATAGGAGACCGGGACCTACGGCTTAAAGAGGATTCCGAACCACTACAAACATCCCTGGCACCGCCGGGACTCGAACCCGAAACCTGTGGCACCGAGCGCTAAACACTCGGCCATTCAGGCCCCAAAAAACCCTGTTTTAAGACATAAGAAAAATATAGAACTGACCCCCTTCTTACAACTCAATCATGATTATTTAACAAAAAATAATCACGAAAATGTCATGATTCCGTTATAAAATGACCTTGATAAACCTTGGCATTGAACAGTCTATCTCTTCTCTAACGGAACGCTAAAACAAAACAGGGTATTGATCTAGTTAAATATCTGCTGGCATTCAATCACAAGACAGGTGTTCTAACATTTACGAGTTGTGTTCGCTTGGGTTATACTTTTATGTGCAAGAAAGCTTTCTTTTATTGAACATTAAGTCTGGTTTTTTCTTTCCAGTCATGCTGAATTTGAAAAGAGTCCGTTAAATAACGAGCAGGTGTAAGGCTTCTCCAAGTGACCTTCATATGTTCTAAAATTCCTAAAGAAAATAAGAGATCGTTTAATTTTTTTACCATTTTTCTTTTATAAAAAGCGTGTTTTAAAAAAAAAATTAGAACAATTTTTTTTATATTTTGCTTTTAATTTATTTTTATTATTAAAAGTTAAATGTATGTGTCTTTAAACATTGTTTGTAAATAACGAACACATGCACTATCTTCAGTTTAGATACCTTAACTATAATTAGTTTATGCGTTCGTTATTTATAATATATCTTCAATTGAGATATCTTAACTATAATTATATTATGAATAACAAACTCATGCACTATCTTCAATTTAGATAACTTAACTATAATTATATTGTTGATTTTATTTCTTTTCAATAACCAATCATATTCCAAAAAAAAAAAAAAAATGCTAGGACGATAAAATCATCACAGATTTTCTTATCAAGGAACTTTTATATATTATAAATTAGCTATTATTTATTTCTTTTGTATTATTTATATTCAATAAATAGTTAATGTAGTATATTTTTAACATTTTTCTATTAATATTTGAACCATGGGTACTATAATATTTTTCTATTAATATTAAACCATGCGTTTCCATACCTTTTACGGTAGTTATTAAAATGAATAATTATCAATTAATTTCAAAGTGATTTATACAATATACCTACGTTATACATGTTTCATAATTTAAACGTTATCACTTTTAGCATAAATTAACTGTTAAAAGTTAATAAAGCAATATTTATATAAAAATATTTTATAATCATAACATTTAATTTTCATGTCAACCTGCATTTTTTATGAAATGTTCAGCAAAAATGTTACGAAAGGTATGGAAATTTATAAGCATTTATTGGTTTTCTTTTTTCAATTTTTTTTATCATTAAGTAAATAAAGTGATTCAATTCGTAAGTCAATTGAATCTAAGACGATTAGTCATTTGAGCGAGTAATCATCTTAGAAGATGTATTTACGTCATAACTGTTTCGCAAATTTCCACTGATATAATCTTGATTCCGGATTCCATTTTCTGTGGAAGCGGGATTAGTCAGTGATAACTTTTCTTACGAAATGACAAATACCACATCTTGAATACGTCTTCCGTGATAATGACGTTATTAATAATCTGTTTGCCTTAGATCTTGAAGAAAATTCCGAATACTGTAGAATGCCATAACTTTATAAACATTTTTAATGTAATGATAAGAAAAATGTATGTACTTGATACGAAAACAATTTCAATGATATATAAGCAGCAGTTATTATTTCCCCCCATCAAATTCTTGACAAATTCGCTTATAAATTATCTTAATAAATAATGAATAAATTTTAATAATTTATTTAAGTAATTTAAATTTAAAGTTTATTAAAATATATGTTTATTTTGCGTAAAAATGTATCAAATTTTACTAAAAAATAAATATTTTAAAATTTTTCCTAAATGCAAGTAGCGTGAGAGTATTGAAATATAAGAAATTATTCGAGAAATTACACTTGTCTTAAATTCAGTTTATGATCTAAATCATCATCATCAGTGGCGCAACAGCCCCATGGGCCAAGGTCGTCTATATATATATATAGTTTTATTTTCTATATATATACAGTAAGAGTTGCTCATGGTAACGCATATTCCGGATGTCTCGCTGAAAAATATCATCGTTAAAAATACTTTTTAATATTAATATAACAAGAAATTATTATGCAGCAAGTAAGAATTATACTCAGTTTTTAGTTTTGTTACTTTTTTTTTTTTTTTAACTGACGTTATTTGGAATTGCAAAATAAGAGATTTGAAAGCGAGTAATAAAAGTTTAATTACTCGCTTTCAAATCTCTTATTTTGTAATTCCAAATAACGTCAGTTAAAATAAAAAAAAGTAACTGACATTAATACTAAGAAAAAGTTTTCCAATTACATTGCGTATTCTAACGCTTTTAAAAAACACTCCTTAATGCACGTATTAAGAGTAAAGATAAAATTATCATAATATATTGTAAGTTTAGAACGATAACTGATGAACATAATTTATTGCGTGAATAAGATTTATTCATACTTTTTCTGTCCATATTTGTTTAAGATTGCTGTCATACTTTTTGTTCTTGTGTTAAATTCTAAATTTTATGGATAGTCTGTACATCAGCCCAGCCTATTAATTTTGACTGAGAATTGATTTTATTGCGTATGCCGTATTTTTTCGTAAGCCGACGAATTTTGAAAGGTGTCTAAAAGGAAATTAAAAAATCTGATCCTGATTCGTACGGCTTTAAGAAATTGTTATTTTCCTCGGAAAAAACATAAATGAAGTTGGAATCACATTCCATATTTTGAGCTGCACTCAATAAATTAGATGCGATCGTTGCTAAATAATGCATTGTTCCTCCAATCTCCTTTACATTTCAAATAAAATATAATTTAAAAAAAGTTCGTATAAAATATCTGGGATAGTCTTAATTTGTTTTACTACAAACTCGGAAAAATTTAACATGGATTTGAGAAAATTTCAGAAGTAACCAAAATTACCTCTTATTCTTTCTGAGGGTTTAATTAAATTCAGCTTTCCTTTAATCCTTATTTTTAACGTTTGTCGTGTTTCTTAAGGACAATACCTCGTTGTGTAGGAAACAAAGTTACGATATTCCACGTCTGCAATTTTGATGACAATTTAAAGAATTTATCTAAAAACAGGATACTCAAGTAGCGTTCTGGCCTTCTGTATCACAGGCTTCAGGTTCGAATCCTGGCTGTGACATTGCTGTTCTCAAAATGTAGGTTAAGGTCTTTTTAGCCCACGTGTGCACAAAATGGCCGTAGAGCGACAAACCAAACTCCTCGGATGTGGGTAAGCTAACATCTCTCGGGGGTTAGGGGGGGAGGGGTCAGTTAACATTTCACTGACCTTCACATAGACGTTAAGTTAACAGTTCACTGACCTTAGCATATTTTGTTAAGATTCATTGAAACAAGTTTATTTAACACATGAAGCTTTTTTCTTTTTTTTTTTTTTTTTTTTTTTTACTCTTAGCTTATTTCTGCCCAATTTAGATTTTTATTCAGATTTGTATTTATTTACTATTTAAATTCTCATACTCCCTGATTTCTTTATTTTAACATCTTTTTTGTGTGATGGAAAAAAGAGTAACAGATGCAACAGACCTTATCGTGTTGATATGAAATGATCATTTATAGCGAGTTTATAACCATCGGTACGGTACAAAAATACTGAAAAAGTTTTACATTTATTATTTAACAAAACCCGGTAAATATCGATACATAAATTTCTTTTAATTATTGTTGTTCTAATGCAGCTGGCAATACAGAGACAGTTAATCTTTATGCCATAAGCAAGGGCTGCACCGCTGTTACTCATTTAGCACTACCCAGGGGACACGTGTAGCTTGAAGATAGGCTACGGCTTAAAGTGGATTCCGAACACTACAAACATCCATGGCACCGCCGGGATTCGAACCCGATACCTGTGGTACAGAGCGCTAGCCACTCGGCCATTAAGGCCTTTCTTTTAATTATCGTTTTCCATGGTTCGTCAAATATCATATCGAACCTCTGGCGCTCGGTACCACAGGTTTCGGGTTCGAGTCCCGGCGGTGCCATGGATGTTTGTAGTGGTTCGGAATCCGTTTGTAGGTCCCGGTCTAACACGATCGTAGAGCGTTGTGGAGAGTGATATATTAAAAGGAAAACTAACTGTTCATATATATAGTGATTAGGAGATTATAGTCCTTGTTGCTTCACATCCCCATATACCACTCTTCATTCATCATCATATCGAACTATTTTTTATTTAGAAAATATTAAATATGTTAATTTTACATTCGATATGAATAATTAAACAGCATTTGGTTATAAAAGCAATAAATAAAGAGTTCTTTAATATAAAAGTACTTTTAGGTTCAGTGTCGTAGATTATTATTTTGTAAAAACTACTTTGAGTACATTAATTTTATGAAGTGCATTTTGAACATTTGCATTTATTAGATTTTTGCATACATTCAATTTTGTTTACTATTTATTAATACTAGTTTATTCTTTCCTTGGAATTCCATTGCAGTTTTATATTTATTACAATTTTAGGACTAATATAATAAAATGGTTTAAATTTGTTTTTATTTTAGAATATATTATATTATTATATATATAATATATTCTAAATTATTATATAATATAGAATATTAAATTATAATATAGAATATTAGTTGAATGTATTTTTTATGATAGTAGTATTTTTTTTTTTGGCTTGGCTTCGAATAATTGTGATTCATCTGAACTTTTAGGCCTTTAATTTTTCTGATAACATATATTTCTTGCTAAAACACTATTGAATTGTACACGTTGTATTAAATATATAACTTTTTGACCGTTCTTCTGAATATATTGGATCTGGCCCATGCTGAAGTATTTTTAAGTACCGAAATATTGGTTTTGTAAATACAGCCGAAAGGTTACAATTTGCTGACCGAATTGCTCTGTTCATATGTATTAAAACTATTGTATTATTGTTTTAGTAGGTCTTCAAATTAATAGCAATCTGTGTTGAAATTTACACCCTTAAAATTAGTCCACGTAGTCCACGAGCGCATTGCGAAATTGAAGGTCACTTTAAATTGTGCACGTGGTATTAAATCAATCACTTTCTGACCATTCTTCTGAATGATATACTGGAATACAGTAACAGCAACTGTACTAATTGTTCATATGTATTAAATTATTGTATTATTATTTTAGTAGGTCTTCAGATTAATAACAGTCTATGTTTAAATTTACACCCTTAAAATTAGTCTGGACAGAATCCATGTAGTCCACAAGATCATTGCAGAATTGAAGATTACTTTAAATTGTGCACATGGTATTAAATAAATCACTTTTTGACCATTCTCTTGAATGATATATTGGATTACAGTAACAGCAACTCCCCCTGTTACTGGAAATCGTCTCCTGGTTTAAAATGGAGCCATGTGGTCTAAAGGTTCTCAGATTTGAGCCATCTTTGCCATTTTTAATGACCTCTAACTTGACCTTTGGCATGTCCTTGAAGGGATATATCTTTTATTCTTTTCTGTGTCCCTGGTCAAGGCCGACATTATACTTCACCTGGGTTACATAGGGTTGCCAAATTTTAGGAGGGGCCAATGAGATAAGTCGCGATGAACGAACGTTCTTCTTGGCCCAGTTTAGTTCATTGACATTACTGTTGGGTTTCATTTTAAAGAATATTTACTAATTACATATTTACTACTACATTTTAAAGAATATTTTTTTCATTTCAAGAATATTTACTAATTTTTGGAAGAAAAAATTCTTTTCTGAATCGTTTAAATAAAAAAAACATCTTTTCGAATGTTACTGTTTTTGTTCCAGAACATAGAAACATGTGTACAAGAGATTATTGAAGCAATTTTCAGTTAATAATTAAATGTAAGAATACAATATTTTTCATTAGAGATTGTTGTAGCGATTCAAAATGCACTGTCATTTTGATTGCTTTCAAAAAAATTATTGAATCCAAAATCAAAATTTTTTTTGAACCTATATATCTTAAAAGTTATGTACTTCATTTATATTTAGTCTTTGGGGCTTTTTTATTGAAAAATGGCTTTTAAAAATCTTGAGAATCTTTTTTTAAAATTTTCTATTTGCACATAAATATAATAATGTCAGCATTGGGGGAAAAAATTGCAGCAATCTCAATTTTAATCTGTTGTTATCTTTTAAATATATTGCTTGAATGTATAATAAAATTTCTATTTGATTTTCTTTTCTTTTTCTTCTTTTTTTGTGAAAGGTGGAAATCTTTCTGGTTTTAAGTTAGATGCAAGACATTTTTTTTTTTGTGATTAAACTGTTTTAATTTAATTAGCTGTGATGATATAATTTAATTAAGCTGTTCTGATTCCTTATTAACAAATCGCTACTTACTTTTTTTTTTCAATTTTTCTTGAAACACATTTTTCACTGCCATAATTCACTTATTCTTCTTTATAGTTTTTTGTTTCTGTTGATGGAATTTAAACAATAAGATTAGTCAACTTAAACTATTTTGATTCCATATAACAAGGCACTTTTTGTCTTAGGTTCCATTTTTATTACATATGTATATAAAATTTGTTTTAATTATTGTGATATTTTGCCACAATAATAATAAAAACATACTTTGAGAGTTAGAATATTAAAAGTAAAATTTATATTTCCCAAAGTATTTGTAAATAAAAATTTTTTTAAAATCACTATTTATAATTGAATATTTTAATAAATTTTTATTGCTTAATGAGAATGGTTTTGAATATTCATAAAATATATTTGACGTGCAAATAGGTGAATATTAATCAATAGTTTAATCATTATTTAATCTCGTTTAGTCAAATTAAATTATTTTTATTCCATATAAAAAGGCACATTTTGCTTTAGGTACTATTTTTATTATATATGCATATAAAATTTGTTTCAATTATTGTGATACTTCGCCACAATAATAATAATAACAACAACAACATATTTTGGGAGTTTCAATTTTAGCAGAGTATTAGAAGTAAAATTTATATTTTACAAAGTATTGTAAATAAAATATTTTTTATAAAAAACCCTTATTTACAATATAACATTTTAATAAATTTTATTATTTAATGAGAATAATTTGGAAAATATATTTGACGTGTAAATAGGTGAATATTAATAAATTATTTTAATGATCTATTATATCTCATGCAGTATCGAATATTTACATTTCGAAGACTATGCACGATTTTCTGAACTGAAGCGAATTTTGCAAGAAAATTTGCATACCATGGCTGGTAGAGTTCCGTCTAGGTGGCATTGACCTTGAATCAGGAAGTAGCCATGAAAATACTTACCCTTGTAACCTTTCACCTCTAGTGATCCATCTGCCTTTCAGGTGCTGGCAGGTGGGGCCGTCTAAATAGTTTCCAGCACATGGAAAGGGAAAAATGGGCAAGTGCACACTAGGTCACAAGGGTCTTCTTTTGTGCACAAACCTTTTAAACGAAATTCCACATAGCACAACACCCGATAGCAAACCAGGTGAAAGTTCAAATTATTTCAGAAATTCGTGAACGTGAACAGAGAAAGTAGAGTTTTTAAGATTCAGATTTAAGCAATGAAGAATATAATAATGAGTTGTTACTTTTTGGGAAAGATTTGGGAATAAAATGGATATTAAATACTAAATACCAATTTGTCAATATTGTGTCGTACAAACTGGTGGCAAGATCTCTTTTACGGATTTCTTGAGTGCATGGGAAATAAGTTTCCTACTTTTTTTTCACTCTATTGCAGAAAGTCCTTTATAAATAATTTTTAAATTCATTTTTTTAACTCTATCGGGCACCATCTATTGGTAAATATATGCAACTTAAATCTGAAAAAAAAATAAAATTAATGAATTAAATTTAATGAATTAATTAATATTTGAAAAAACTGTATTAACATCCAGTGTCATCCACTACAAGTTCAAAAAAAAATGTATTTGAACTTGAGTGGATGAATAAAAAGTATTTTATGAACGATTGAAAATGTGAACAAGATATATAGAGGGAGAGTGTGAGCTAATAGAAGGAATTGAAAAAATGGAAATAAATAATAATAAATAAATTAAATTAAATACTAAAACTTTGGTTCTAAGAATTGCCTTTTTTTTGGGAGGGAGTTATTAATGCTTTTATTACAGATGCATCGTTACGGTCCACACGTTCAGCAATCACAATTTTTAATTTTATTCAATATTTTTATGTCATAGACAACTAAAACAACCCTAATTGCACCGAATTTTTAATTTAAATTCTTTTAATTTTAATTTATTATTTTGTATCTTACTTTTATTAATTTTTAGAGTACCCATTTTTAATTTTTAGAAACTTTTATTTTTTTTACCATATACGAATCTTAAGCATTCAATCAAAAATCGTAAATTTTATATATGAATTAAGAGGAGGAGGAAACTATCCCCATAGGCACTCCTTAAACGTTACGAGCATGGAACACAAATATTTGAAATATTTAATTATTGAACATATAAAGAGATAAAATAGCATTTATAAAAAGAAAAAGTAAAAATATATTCCACATTGTGTATAAAACAACTGCAAAATATGCCAGACAATCAAAACGTCCTAAGAAATCGGTAGTCTTTCGTCTACGTAAAAAGCGGCGGAGAAAATCTGATATATTTTTAGTAAAATGCCTTCTTTTCTCACATGCCAGACTTTTACAGAAGAACATAAGGACTGAAAAAGTGTCAAAAATAGCTTAATTTGTAAGTTAAGTTGAGATTTTGAACTGATTTCTAGAATTGAATAGTGATTTTCCATTCTTTATTTTCTCGGAATTCGTACATGTTAATATAATCTAAAATGGGCCTGAATGGCCGAGTGGCTAGCGCTCTGGCGCTCGGTACCACAGGTTTCGGGTTCGAGTCCCGGCGGTGCCATGGTTGATTGTAGTGGTTCGGAATCCACTTTAAAATGTAGGTCCCGATCTAATAGGATCGTAGAGCGTTGCGGGGGCATTGTTACTCCGCGTTCGTGGCTTACCATCAAGTGACACGCGCCCCCTGGGTAATGCAAAGTGAGTTCGTCTGTGCAGTACTTGCCTTAAGGCATCCAAGACCAAGCTGTCTAAGTGTTTGCCAGCTGCATTAGAAAGAAAATATATATATATATATATAATCTAAAATCGGAAAATAGTATTTATTTGACATATGAAATGATTAAATGGGTTGAAAAGGTGGGGAAAAAGTGTACATTTCAATTATTAATCGCTATTTAAATGAAATAAATATTATATTAAAAGTAATTTATTTATTGTTAAAAATGATATGTTTATGAGAGATTAGTTCAAAAATTGGCGTCGAATCGAGCCGTGCATGTGCTGGTGTCATAAGATAAGAGTGTCTTATTGAAGGTTTAACTTGGACTTAAAATTACGCTATAAAATGTCTCTAAACATCAAAAAATTATACTATTGTTTCTATCGGTCATATATCTGTCTATTTATCTTTCTATAGGTATATATACCACTGTGCCCAGACCTATATACCTATAGGTATATATACTACTATATACTGTGCCTAGACCTGAGTTGCCCCTACATTGTTTGGGAATGATGTGGGTGAAAAGTCTGACTGGGCTTTTTGACGCTCTACGGTTATAGGAGATCTAGACCTACGCCGTAAAGTGGATTTCAAACCACAACAAACAACCATGGCATCGCCTGGACTCGAACACGATACCTGTGGTACCGAGCGCCAGACACTCGGCCATCAGTCCACTGACCTTTTTCTAGGAGAGAATTAACGTCGATTTTAATTTAATCGACAGGTTTGATTTAATAATTGATAATTAACCAAATAAATGTTTCTGCACAAAAAAATCTTTAAAAAAAAAAACATTCATAGGGATCCTTTGTTACGTCCAGGCTAACGCGTTATTAATAAAGAATCTTTTCATCCGCAATAAATGTAGCTAGAGTATACAACAACATATAGGAACATAACTGAAAAGTTCATAGGCTGTCACATAGATGGCACTACTAGTATTAAATGCATGTTATATTTAGTTAGCCATAACCTTCAAAAGACACGTGTATACATTTGACAGCTGTTGCACTATTAGTATGTGAGTTATAGCAGTTTTAGTGTTCATCACGTGCAGTCCACTCGGCTGACTCGATTGGACTCCCGTGTGAAATGATGGAGCCATGTTTCATCCATTGTCACATATCGACACAAAAATTCGGGTTTATTACGATTGAACAGCTCCAAACACTGCTTATAATCATCCATTCGTTGTTGTTTTGGGTCGATTGTGAGCTCGCGCGGCACCCACTTTGAACAGAGCTTTCGCATATCCAAATATTCATTCATGATATGTCCAACACGTTCTTTTGATATCTTTAGGGTCTCAGCTATCTCAATCAACTTCACTTTACGGTTATCAGAAGTTATTTTGTGGACTTTTTTGATGTTTTCGTTGGTAACAACCTCTTTGGGGCGTCCACTGCGTGCATCGTCCTCGGTGCTCATTTCGCCTCGTTTAAATTTAGCAAACCACTTCTCTATGGTTGATTTTCCTGGTGCAAAGTCGGAAAAATGTTTATCAAGCCAAGCCTTGGCTTCAATAGTATTTTTTTTTTTTTTTTCGCCAAAAAGCAATGCTTTATTAACACACAAAATTCCTTTTTATCCATTTTTTCAAACTTACAAAAGTTGCTTCACTAAAAATGCTATAATTCACATACTAGTAGTGCAACACCAGTCAAATTTTTACACCTGTCTTTGGAAGGTTAGGGCTAACTAAGAATCATATGAATTTAATACTAGTAGCGCCATCTATGTGTCAGCCTATGAACTTTTCAGTCCACCTGTAATTCAGGTAGAGTGCAGGGGGGCTGAGGTTCCTCGACCATCAGGCCCCGAGAAGGATAATCCGAATGTTACATACCTCATGTATTGTTATATTATCGCAGTGAAAGATTTGTTCTTCTTTTTACGTAGTAGAGTTGTTAGCCCTACGCCCAACGGTCATATTAGACCGTTCTAAGGTTTAAAGTGGATTCCGACCCACTACAATGGCCCCACCGGAACTCGAAACTTGTGGCAACTTCTGACCCCTATATATGTATATAGGACACAACATACCTATATGAAATTAGAAACATGAGCAATTTGCATAACAATATTCGTCAGATATAATTTTTATATGCTTTGTATAAACGTTTCAGTCAAATTGTTTAACAAACCATTGTAATATTTACTAAGATAAAATTTTTACCATGATATTCAAATAAATATCGAATTATCTTTAAAAAAATTTAATGCTAATAATTAAATTCTAAGCAAAGGATATATAAGAGAGGTAAAGAGTACACTGTATTTTAAGCACTGTTACATAAAATGTATTTACGTTTAAGTGTTACCTATGTACAGTACCAAGGCATTCTTTCGTAATAGATTTTATAGTTCGTATTTCAGTCAGCAAAATGTTTCTGTTAAATGTTTCTTCAAAATATACACAATAGTAGTAACAAACATTTCAGTATGAAATGTTTCATACTGACATTGCATTTTCATACATAATATTTTTAATTTTAAGGTTGTTTCGGAATTATTTAAATTTTTTATTGTAGTACATAATATAACTTTTAAGTTGCAAATAAACATGTTTATTATCTCTGTAAATTGAATGTTTGTTTATTTTACCTCTCTAACTCAAAATAAGTTAGAAAGAACCTAAACCTCTACGAGTCAAATATTTCCTTACAAAATCCGCGTAAGTCGAAAACTCTATAACGCGAATTATTTGGCGTCTCCCTTGAAGGTCGACTTACAGAGGTTCTACTGTATTAGACTAGTTTAAAATATGTAATCTATGTTATTTTTTGTTATAATTAAAACAGGTCATGTCTTCGTTATTGTTAGTGGTATTAAAAAAAAAGGTATTATTTATATAAATGGAATAAAAAAATGAAATCATTAAAAAATACTTACTAGTGCGATATTTGTTTCTCCACTCTTTCACTTAGCTTTTGCAAATCGATCTCAATTTGGGTATTTGGACATGTTTGCATGTTAGCGTCGTTATATTTGAGCGTGTTTTGTGTTGGGTCAATTTCATTTTAGAAAAAAAAAAAAAAAAAAAAAAACGGTTCGCAGGTGTAAGTTGAACCAAAAGAGTCTTGGACTAAGAGTCTGGTTTGCTCTGCTATCAACAATCAACTGTGTGTATCTAGGGATGGCCAATGAGGTCACCTAAAGTGCAACATGGAATCGGTTATATTAGATGTTCCAAAATGCGCGCGAATATAATTTAATTATTCTGCGAACTCATAACAGTAACATAAATAAAACAAGCAATATCTATCCTATATTCGCAAGAATATTATTTTAATTAGTTAATTTTTTCTCATCATTTCGACAGTTAATTTTTGGAATATATAGACGCACGATGTATTTTTTCAATACATGGTTATTCATTACTTTGGCCATTATAAAATAAATATATTTTGTAAAAGTGTGATAAATCTCACGGCCGGAAAAATTTTCCAGAAGCGTTGTTTCTTTTATAGTGTTAAGAGAAGATTGAATCTTTTTCTGCATTTTGTCCCAAGACATTAAGAAAAAAATTAATTTATCACATTCAATCTATTTAATCGTATATATATTATTCAGATTTAGCAATAGTACAAGCATTTCCGGGTTCTAATATAGATCTGCAATCTTTTATTTGAAGCTTATATTAGCGCTAGTTACTACTAGTATAATACAGTAATAACAATTATAATCACTTTAATTTGGGACGATTTAATTCAGTAGAACATATTCATAGATAGTCCTTCAATAGAGCATATATTTTTAGACAGTAGTGTCTGGATCTGTTGAGCCCTATACATTTATAGTTCCAAATAATGAAAGAATAGTAATTGATGAAGTTATTATTGGGACCAAGCATCAGAAAATCACCGTGCAAGGTATTGATTTGTAAGAGAATAATTTTTTTTAGCTACTGAAGTTAAATATTTTTTAAATAGTTTAATACTTTTAAATTAATTAATAATAATTAATTTTTTTTTTTAATTTTGGCGTTAAATATTTTTTTTAATTTTTATTATGCTTAATATTTTTAAATATTGTTAAATATTTATATATATATTTGAAGTTAAATATTTTTTTTTATGAAAATTATCAAATAGATTAAAAGAATGCATCATATTGTTATCTTTTTCAATATATTCCGGTGGAACTATTACAGAAGATATAGAGGAAAATTCACGAGGCAAAAGTTTAACGAAAATAATTGCAAAACGCCTAGGAAAGTTATCATTACAAGTATTAAAAAAAATCATTTTAATCAATTGCATTACAGCTTTTATTAGTACGATTTATTATGTATTTAATATTAACTGCAAATTTTATTGCTTGCACTTTTTATGTTTATTATTATCATATTTGCATGACTTACCTTCAAAAGGTAACTGTTTCAAGTCGAGATGATTTTATGAATCAACTTCATTGCTCGTTATGAGGAACAAACCAAATGATTGCTCCATTTTGCCATATCTACATATATCCACAAATATTAAAAAAACAATTCAAATTCTTTACAAAATGTGTTTTGTGTTGAATCATTATTAATAAACTTGCACATCAAAATAATGAAAATGGTCGAACAAAAAACAGTAACAGTAATTGAAGAAAACATTCTTTGAATTTGCTTTGATAAAATCATTATGGAAGTTTAATTGTACAGTTTCTTAACTAACTTTTTTTTTATTCACTGAAAAGTTATTTAATTTTCTAATGTTTTAAATGAGTTAGTGTTTATTTTATGTTACATATTAAATGCAATTCAAATTTTTGATTTCTACACATTTTGCTGTGATACTTATTGAACACTTAACATGTTTAATGGAATTTACATGCATTCAATTTAAGATTAAAGTAAATATTCATGATAAAAATAACAAAACATTTCTTGCAAGTTAATGAAGAGTAGAAATCATTTTTAACTGTACTGCAGTATTTGATTTAAAGATTTATTAACATTTTATGTGTTTCTAAAGATTCTTAAAGCACTATTTCTTGGGTGGGTAGGTAAAATGTTTTAATGTGTGATTGCCCAACATAAATTGTTACTAAAGCAACATAGAAATAAAAACTCAAAGGAACATATGTTGTCCTCCAATCATTAATACATCATCAAATAATATAGTCATTGCAACAATTATTAAAAAAAAAGAATATCACAATGAAGGAAAATAAATAATAATGAAAATTAAAAACAAAATGAAAGCAATAATACTCAATCAATAATTTCAGTCAGTTTGAGGTTTATGGAGTTCCATGGCCTTACATGGGCCTAAACTCCTAGCTGAGAGTAAGTAACATGGTGGTATATAAAAAACATTAATAAACATCAAAGCAGTAAGTAACCAAGGTCTGTCCCAAATTTCCAGATCAAAATGAAATAAAAGAGCAACGAGTCAATCAGAGAATTTCAATAATAAAAAACATAAATTAAGAAAAAAGAAATTTAAAGTAAAAGTACAAAAAATAAAAAACACCACAGGATGGAGTTGCAGCTGCTAGAAATGATGACTAAAGGAACAGGAATCAATAATCTTTCTTCCATTATCAATCATTTAATGCAACATTCAATCCAGGTTTTTCAATCCATTCAGCATTTTGTTTATTCTGCTCGTTTCTGTAGTAGCCAAATGCACTAGATTAAGGCCAGAGATTCATGAAATGCGATTTGATTTCAGGTTCGTATAGTATTTAGTCATATCTTGCACAAATTAATTATAAGTTAACTTACTAATAAATTGATTTTTAGTTTCGCATAAAAATTCAAAATTGGTATATTCGAAACAAAAAAGAATGTTGCAAAACATATTTCTCGTTATTTTCATGCTTAAAACAAAAATAATTTCCGGCATGGTGCCAAAAATTTTTCATGCACCATGACTTGCATAGTTTCTACTTCCTGGTGGTTTTAAGTTGCCAGATTCCCGTAGTTTCTCGACAAGTGAACTATTCCTGCCCGTGAAGAACTGGGATTCTTCTTTCCTGTTGTGGCAACATCAGGGCAGGAAGAGTAAACGAGGCGCTTTGCAGAAACGGGTAGCCCCTGTTCACTTTTTGCCCATGATTCTTCATTCTCTCCCGCAACTCCACATTCTTTCCCACAATTCAATGCGTCTGGTATTAGTAAACAAATATTATTTACATTCTATTGCTGATATAGTTCGGTGTAATTCGTTGCAATTTTTTTGATTAATTCAATAAATGATTAATAATTTTACTTTATTCATTTGTAGTTTTTTATTGCTTAAAATATTAGTTAATTTATGAATTATTGCGATAGCAGTTTATATAAAATATATATTTTTTTTTTTTGCCTGAGCTTTGTAAAAATTTTTTACTGGTTTTAATTATTTTTTCGATCTTTTCAACAGTCTAAAATTTTTATAAACAGATGTTCTAAATATTTTATAATAAATTAAATTTATTTAATTAATTTTCTTTTCAGAAATATGATAATAATATTGATGTATATAATAGTTTTTGTGTGTTGATAAAAATTTGCTACTATATTCATTCTTTTTCTCAGTAAGTATCCTTCTTGGACGGCTTGAAAGCTCAGTGGGGGCCAAACTTTTCATTAAAATTTTTTCTATAATCATGGCAGGTTCAACTACTTTCTGTTATCCATTATATAATTCCTATTTAATTGTATTTGACGATTTAATAACAATTAAATATAATTCATTAATTTTTATTTATTGAATAATATTTTCTTTACATAACTTTTTTTTCTTTACTAACTATTTTCTTTACATTTACTTTTTCTTAATCTGAGTTTTCCAAAAAACTTTTTTTCACTAACCCAAAATATTTTGATACGATTTCTATTGAGGATGTTTATTTCAAATCAATTTTATGTACTATTTATATTTTTTAAATGTTTTTCATATATTTTATTATAGATAACTGAATGATGTATAATTTATATTGCTCATGGAATATTAATGATGATTAACAAGAATGAATTAACATTAAGATAACATAATAATTAGCATAAATCTGTATATTTATAACAATGTTTATTTTTTAAATTATTGTCTGGAAATGTATGGATTTATAATGTTAAATATTCTTTTTTAGATTATGAATATATTTTTATCACTGTTGTTTGTGAATTCGTTTCATTTGAAAATACTTCGACAAAAAACAGTTTTATTTGCAAAATACATCTAGAATTTATTTAAAGGAAAAAAAATCTGTAATAATATAATATACATAGTGATGGTTAATAAAATGCTATAAAATAAATTATATATTTGTATATTAAATTGTAAAATTTAAAATATATGTTTTCATTGTAGGTAAAATTAATAAAAGTCTAATAAGAAACATACCTTAGTTCAGTTTATTTACAGAATCATTATGTTTGCAGTTCCAAGTGTAATGTTGATTAGTTTTCATTTCTTTTTTCATAAAGATGTGAAAATTATTAATAATATATCAATAAATGTTATTGTAATAAAATATTTTTTTATTTAAGTTAGTGGATTTATACATCTGTAACATATTCTTCTCTCATTTGTGATGTTTGTGAATTTCAGGAAAATGAAAAGAGAAAAAAGCATTTCTTTATATAACATCAAAATTATTTTATTGAATAAAATAAATTAACACATATGTCATAATAAATGCTATTAGCAATCATTATCAACATTTGAAAAAAATAAAATATAACTTAATTCAATGCTAATAATTTAAATATAAATTAAATATGATTCTTAATGCATTCAAACTTCAACTTAATCGTTTTAAAGTCAATTATTATAGACAGATATCTTTGAAAAAAAAAAAAAGATGTGTTATGTCCTTAGCAGAAAAAAGTTTTGATGCTTAAAGTGATAAATACAAAAAGTTTATGGAAAAAAAGTAAGATTGTAAAAGAACTATCTAATTAAAAAATTAATGATGATTTGGTTGAGTTATTCTAAGGTTGAAATTTGGCATGCTTAATTTCTAGGTTTAATCTATCTTACAGCGGGAAAAAGTGTATTTATAAAAATTATTAGTTTTCTGAAAAAGAAATGAGGAAATATGGATTTCAAATTTTAATATTAGTATTTTAGTTATAAAAAAATAGATGTTAATTTTTTTTAATTTCTTTGCATATTTTACAAGAGAAAAACATAGTAAATTAGATGTTATATTCAATTTAATTTTTATTAACATTTTTCCTTAAAATTAAAGTATTAAAAAATGAAAAATTTCTAGCAGTTATTTTAAATAGCTGTACAAATGTAAGCAAATTAAGTTAAAAGTATTTAATTTTTTCTATCCAAAAAAACCCCTCAAAATATTTTAATTGTCAAATTCATTCTAATGGATGATCCTATGTTAGAGAACAATTTTTTAAAACATGTTACATTAATATGATCTAAATTCTTTACCTCACATCTACTTTTTGATATAATTTTATCAATTTTTTTTTTTAAGATAGCACCAGAGTAAGTTAAATGTGAAAGAAAAAAATTTCTAAGTTTTTATTAAAATGCACACACATGTACCTAAAAATCACATAACTAGAAAAATAAATTGTAAAAAAATTTACCATTTGTTAGAAGCCTCGTGACTTCCATAAATACATTCAAGTCAAGTGAAGAATAATTTGCAACTTAGAATTCAGATTCTTTACGTTTCGATGATATTAATTTAGAATGTTTAGCAAAAAGTTATGGCGGATGTGTAATTTTAAAATGCATTTGCACACTACTCCTAAATCTTCATATCTGAATGTGATTAAAAACCTGGATCTGTTGAAAAAATCAATTTTATAGCAAAATACCAGGTTTAAAGAACACTTAAAAATATTACTAAAATAATGGGGAAACATTATGTAGTGAAACAACACAAATTGTTGTCAATTCTACCATTTGAAAGGTATTTTAAAACCATTATAATTTAATTCATGCTTTTTCTTTTCTTTTTATTAACATATTGTAGTAGATGTATACACAGAAATTAGTAATTTTGACTCGAACATTGTGCTAACAAAAACTTTATTGATAAAAAGTCTAAATAGTATTATCCTAATTTAGTTCTTAATACATATTTCATTATTTCTTTAAATATTATTAAAAAAAGGAAAGAAATGTGGCCCAGAAATGTAGCTTGAATATTATCACACAGGGCAAAAGCTGCATCAGTGCACTTGGCATCCAGAAGTAGGCGAACATGTGCAAGAATGTTAAATTATTAAATCACTACCTGTGTATGTGTGCATTTCCCAGATTTCCTTATATGATCCTAGTCGGGGCCGAGTGGCTAGCTCTCTGTACCACAGGTTTCGTGTTCGAATCCCGGAGGTGCCATAGATGTTCGTTAAATAAAGGGAAAATGGATGGGGATGCTAAATAAAGGGAAAATTGCAGACCACAAAGAGTGAGCTTGTGAGGGAAAGGGAATTTTCCCCGGAAGATTTTATGGAACTAGATCATTTACTTGCTGCTTCGCTTTACTATAGTGACCCGAGTTTTTTTTTTTTTCTTACATTAAAGCACTCTTTTTTGTTATTTTATTTTTATACAATACTAAATGCATAAAAATAAAAGAACAAAAAAGAGTGTTTTTAAAAAATACTGTTTGGATATGCTGTTTTAATTATTAATCGGAATTGTATTAAATGCCTAGTTAGGCTTAAGTATTTACTCTATAGTAAATATTTTTTAAATTATTCATTTCTAAATAGATTATCTAAATAATTTTAATAAAGATTTTGAATTTAGTAACTTAAGTTAATTGTGGTTAATTGTAAAATTTGTAAGGTTTGGTGTTATACTATAAATCAAGGGCCTGAATGGCAGAGTGTCTAGCGGAGGTGTATATATAAGGAATAGTGGCAAAGAAGTAAAATTGTTCACAAGCACTTTAAAAGCCTTTCAGTGCAATAACCATATAGTTATGACACAAAGGAAGCATTTGGATGATTTTTTACGTGGTAGAATTATCGGACTACTGGAATATGGACGTACCCAGCTGGAAGTATCCGAGGAACTTGGAATCGCCCAGAGTGTCATCTCCAGGCTTTGGCAACGATTCCAAGATGATGGTAATTTGAGTAGATGTTACAGCACAGGTCGCCCCCGAGTTACAACGCCGAATGAGGACCGGTATTTAGCAGTTACTGCCAAAAGAAACAGACGGAGCACAGCATCAGACCTGTCTCGTCAGCTCTCTTCAGCTACCGATACGACAGTTTCAAGGCAGACCGTGTACAGACGCTTAGGGCACATTGGTCTATATGCTAGTAGGCCTGTCAGATGTGTTCCACTTACCGTAACTCACTGTCGCCTGAGATTAACCTGGAGTAGAGAGCATGCATTGTGGACACCGCAACAATGGTCTGGTGTGATGTTTTCCGACGAGTCCAGGTTTAGTTTGCATTCTGATTTTCGCCGGACATTCGTATGGAGAGCGCCAGGTACCCGTTACCACCAAGAGAACACCTTTGAACGACACCGTTACAGTGGTGCAGGATGGGGAGGAATTATTCTTGGTTCCAGAACTGACCTGCATGTTCAGAGTGTAACGATGACAAGCCACATCTATCGGGATCTGTTTATGGATGACAACGCCCGTCCTCACCTTTGCAAACATTGTAGACGAATGCCTTCAATTGGAGGATATTAACCGTATGGATTGGCCCGCATACTCACCGGACATGAATAAAATAGAGCATGTGTGGGATATGCTTGGCCGACGAATTGCAGCCCGTCAACCCCCTCCCACCTGTCATCCGGAACTTCGGAGGGCATTGCTTGATGAGTGGTGTAATATTCCCCAAGATCAGATTGATAATTTGATACTCAGCATGCCTATGCGTTGTCAGGCCTGTATTGCATCGTCCGGGAGACATACTCCATGTTAACCATCATACTAACCATGTTGTCCTGTTTTTTGTAAATAGGTTCTTTTTTGAAATTTGCTCCAGGGAGTAAAAATCGCAATTTTTATTAATTATGTCAAACATATAGCATCTTTTTTGCTCTTTACCTTTTGTTCAATAAATAGACTTTACAAATAAGTCAAATTTGTGTTGCTTCTGTCTCTTTCTTTGCCTGAACTTCATTATCCTTAATTTATGGACATGAGTGTAATAACATACATATTGTTCTACGTTTAGTGCAACTTATCTATTATGTTGTTGATAGCTATATTGTAATACAAATGGTTTCCGTTCATTTGTTATAAATCTGCTATGGGAAAATGATGCCAGGCATGTCCTGGTGATCAGGATAATAACCATGTTGTTATGAGGAAACTGCTTTACAATATTCATCTTAAAAAAAGAGTTCCTCATAAGAACATGTATCTCATTAGTAACATGTAATGTTTCAAAATCTTATTTATGCAACTTTATTAGTTTAACCTCTAGATTTAGATTAATAATTTGAAATACTGTAAAGAATTTGGTGCTCTTGCATTATCTGGACATCTTTATTCACTAAATATTAAGGTCGTAAAACAATTAGGGGCGAGATATCCAAATGCTGCAGTTATTGATATTTTTTTTTACTATTAATTGTATTTTATTGATGTTTCCTGAGGAAAATTTTAATGTAATTGAGTCACCTGGATTTATTTCTTCTCAATATGGCATATATATTTTATTAAACAATCATCATCATCATTGGATCAACAGCCCAGTGTGGGCCAAGGACGTATACCTACTGGTAGATTTCGAGACGGTTTTCTGTTTACGGGGTGGGGTTGTCAGCTCTACTCCCAAAGCGCAGCAGTCATATGAGACCGGGACCTGCGGCTTAAAGTGGATTCCGAACCATTGCAAACATCCATGGCCCCACCGGGACTCGAACCCGAAACCTGTGGCACAGAGCGCTAGCCACTCTGTCATTCAGGCCCCTTATTAAATAATAAAATATAATTTTTCGCAATCTGACTGATTTGATTGGATGCAAATCTTTCTGATATGCATGTTGTTAAGGTATAAGTTTAGTTTGCTTAATTTCTACTCGGCTATAAAAGAAAAAAATTAAAAAAATCAATTTTTATTATTAATTATTTCAATTAATAAGCTCTTTTTTTTTTAATATTTCATGATAAAATAAACTACACTCGTTTGTTTTAAATCTTCAACAACAACTCAACTTTTAAATCTTCTTCTTTTAAATCTTCAACCAGCGCACAACGAAAGATAATCATTGATGAAAGGAAATAAGTAATATATAAAAAAAAAAATTTTAAAGTCAATTCCTACTTTTTTTCCCACTGTATTGCAGAAAGTCCTTTATAAATAATTCTCATTCCTTTTTTTAAGTTAGAAAAAATTCTCTCTCACACACACACTTTCCATCTCTCTCACTGATTTACTCACATGTTGCATTTTCCATTTGGTTCCCTCCTTGACTCACACTAGAACCCACAATGAAAAATATTTTTTTTTTTCCGGCGATCTACACGCTTCGCCACTAGCGGCATTTGTTCCTAAATTTATATCCTGCTAAATAGCTTATATAAGAGACATTTTCTTCTCCCATATAAAACTGAAATTAATGAATTAAATTTAATGAATGAATTAATATTTGAAAAAACCGTATTCGTAACCATGACCGTAAGTGTCGTATTATCACCGTATTGACATCAGTGTTCCAAAAAAATGTATTTGAACGTGATTGGATGAATAAAAAGCATTTTATGAACGATTGAAAATTTGAACAAGATATATAGTGAACTAATAGTAGGAATAGAAAAAAAAATAAATAGTTTTCTCTTCGTTCTTTCCAAGATTCTATTTTTTCCGTTTCCTCTGATATTCCCAGAACTCGGAACGGTATTATCCAAACCCTCCGTCCCCCAATTTACTACCAAAAGGTTACCATGGCAAACATCCCATAAAATGGAATTTCTCGCCATTCTGGCGAGTAACAATTTGGCGCCAAGGCCTTTGGCCTCTTGCAAGTATGCCAGTAATTGCTCAATCTAAAAATGAAGAAAAAAAATTTGGATTGGTTGCTACTCTACGGTCATCTTGTGCACACCTTGGGCTAAATAGACCGAGGCCTACTTTGTTTAACGTGGGGCCTGAATGGCCGAGTGGCTAGCGCTCTGGCGCTCGGTACCACAGGTTTCGGGTTCGAATCTCGGCGGTGCCATGGATGTTTGTAGTGGTTCGGAATCCACTTTAAACCGTAGCTCCCGGTCTCATATGATCGTAGAGCGTTGCGGGGGCATTGTTACTCCGCGTCCGTGGCTCATCTTCAAGTGACATGCGCGCGGGGCAGCGCTTGCCTTAAGGCATCCAAGACCAAGCTGTCTAAGTGTTTGCCAGCTGCATTAGAAAGATAACTTAGTTTAACGTGGATTCCGAACCACTGACAAACATCCATGCCACCGCCACGATTCAAACCTGAAGCCTGTGGTACCAAAGGCCAGAGCGCTAGCTAATTGGCCACCAGGCCGCTAAAAGAAATTCGGAAACCACTTTGGGTGTTGAAAAAAATCTTATCATTTCAATTCCCAGTCTCATAAAATATAATTTGATGTAGAATATATAACATAAAATTTACTATGGTTAAAAAAGATACGAGGTTGAGTGATCTAAATATATTTCATATACAATTAGAATATGCCAATACAAAGACTACAAGATCGGAGATATTTTTTTTCCTAATGCAGCTGGAAAACACTTAGACAGTTGTCTTGGATGCCTTAAGGCAAGGGCCGCACCAACGTTACTCATTTAGCACTGCCCAGGAGGTGCGTGTAGCTTGAAGGTAAGCCTCGGACGCGGGGTAACACTACCCCCCTCTCTACGATCCTGTTAGACCGGGACCTACGGTTAAAGTGGATTCCGGATCACTACAAATATCCATGGCACCGCCGGGACTCGTACTCGAAGCCTGTGGTACCGAACGCCAGAGCGCTCAGGTACAGTTTTTCAATTACTATTATTAGTTCACACTCTCCCTATATATATATATTTTTATATCTTGTTCAAAAATTTCAACAGTTCATAAAATACTTTTTATTCATTCACTCCAGTTCAAATACATTTTTTTTTGAACTTGTAGTGGATGTCACTGGATGTTAATGCAGTTTTTTCAAATATTAATTCATCAATTAAATTTAATTCATTAATTTTAGTTTTATATGAGAGAAAAAATATTTCTCTTAACTAAAATAAAATCTTTCTTTGTTGACCTAAGTAGAAATTGACTTTAAAAAAAAAATTTTTTATATTACTTGTTTCATTATAATTTAGTATTTTAGATTTTACTAAGTAAATTTATTATGAAAACAATAACAACACCAAATATGTATTTTTATTTCTGTCTATTGAAATGTTTGGAAGGTACAAAGATATTTGAGAGGAAAAAAAGGAAGAATCATTATTTTTTAAATGCATATTTCGAAGCATTTGAAAGAAAGCCTTTCTTTTTCAATTCCTTCTATTAGCTCACAATCTCCCTATATATATCTTGTTCAACTTTTCAGTCGTTCATAAAATACTTTTTATTCATCCGCTCACGTTCAAATACATTTTTTTTTTTAACTTGTAGTGGATGACACTGGATGTTAATGCAGTTTTTTCAAATATTAATTCAGTAATTAAATTTAATTCACTAATTTTAGTTTTTTGCCAGATTTAAGTTGAATATAACTACCAATAGATGGCGCCCGATAAACTTAAAAAAATGAATGAGAATTATTTATAAGGGACTTTCTACAATAGAGTGATAAAAAAGTAGGAATTGACTTAAAATTTTTATATATATACATTACTTGTTTTGAAAGTAAACGAAAAAAATCTTTTATAATCTTGAAATGATAGACCTTCATATTGAACTGTGCTTAGAACATTTAATAAAAACCATGACTTGTAGCTATAACATTAATGTCACAAAATTTGCCGAAAGAAAGTAACGAATGGATTTTGAATTTATTATTAATTTGGAATTCTGTGCTTTGATATATATTATGTACATGAAGATTTTTCGTTACTTATGTTGTGCGCCTTTTTTAAAATTGTTTTTAGATATTATAACTAGTTGATATCCTCTTTTAGGCTAAATTAGTTCATATTTAAGTCTTTTAAAGAATGTTTGCTGGTGAATTATCTTCATATTTACCACACATATGAAAAGACAAATTCATGCATTTCAATCACTGAAGGAATTTTTTTGTGTTATTTTAAATTTTATTTATTCTTCAATAAAATTATTTGAATTTCAAAAAAAAACCAGTTTAATTTAGAAGAGATTTTAAATTTCATTCTTTAATAATTCCAGTAATGTTGAATCACAATTTTTTTTTAAAAAATTAAATATTTCTGAAAATGAATTTCATATTACTTAAGGCTTGTTCCCACCGAGGCGTGAGGTGGTGATGCATCCTGCGGCAGGCGAGAAAATTTTTTCGACCCCTTCATCGGGAAACGTCAGAAATCGCTTTACGCCTAGTGAAGTTCCGCCTCCAGCTGAAAGTTGGTCAACTCGAAGCAGTGGATTTCAAACCGGTTTCAAGCGAACGCGGCGAAGCTAGTGATTGGTCAACGCTTCACACTTAAATGCCTCACACCTCGGTGGGAACGGGCCTTAAGGATGCCCTCCTTACAGGTAAGCCGATCGTCGAAAATGACGATAAAACCACAGAAGTAATCGAAGTTGACCGGCATGTTAGCAGTCACAGCGTCTCCCAGGAACTAAAGATCGACCGTGAAAGAGTTTTAATCCGTTTGCACAACTGGATTCAAAAAGAAGCTTGATGTTTGGGTGCCACACCAATTAACAAAAAGCAAGATCAAATGGATCAAATTTCCATCTGCGAAGCCTTGGCCAAACGGAATGAAATCGACCCCATTTCTTAAACAGATGGTAACTAGGGGTTAGGAATGGGTTACATAAGACATCGTGCGAAAACAGTCGTGGTCAAAGCGCTGTAAAGCAGCTGAAACTATGGCCGAACCAGGAGTAACGGCCAGGAAAGCTCTGCTGTGCATTTGGTAGGACTGGAAAGGAATAATTTATTATGAGTTGCTTCCATATGGCCAAATACTAAATTCTGATCTCTACTGTCAACGTCAGAAATCGCTTTACGCCTAGTGAAGTTCCGCTTCCAGCTGAAAGTGGGTCAACTCGAAGCGGTGGATTTCAAACCGGTTTCAGGCGAACGCGGTGAGGCTAGTGATTGGTCAATGCTTCAACGCCTCAGCGTCGGTGGGAACGAGCCTTTACAGATAAATATAGTAATTTGGTTTGGTTTGTTGCTCTACGGTCATCAGGTAATGGGGTGAGTCAGGTAATGGGGAGTTCAGGTAATGGGGTGAGCCTAGCTCACTGAGACAATTTATCTCAATGTGTATCTGACGATTACTTTGGTTTAAAAATTATTGATCTTTCATTAATTAAGAAGAATTGGCGCAGAGGTAAAGAATCGGAACTTTGATCGCGAGGTTGAGGGTTCGAATCTAAACTTAGTTCCTTTTCGCATTTTCTTATTGCTACGTTGTGCTCTAATTTATTCATAACTTTCCGACTAGTAATTAAGTTAGGTTTTTAGTGTACGCTTTTTTACCCCTTTTTTTTGTAAGGAAAACAAAAGGATTAGAAATAAAAAATATAAAAATTATAAAATAAAAATGCAAATAAAAATTATAAAATAATAAAAAGAATCACAGTTCTCAGATCGGCCTTTTTTTCTTTCTTTTTTTGTGGGGACATGTTTACAATTTTACCTTTCAGATTCACTCATTGGCTCTCACCGTTCAGCATAATCCTTTCAGTGTTTTGTAACCAAGTTTGTTTACGTTTTCAATAGTACTATGGCATCGACAACTGGAAAGTTAAGCAAATAATTTTTTTAATTGAAGAATATTCAAAATACTAACATTTTAGAGATTTATTACCATATCAATGTTTAACATAAAAAGGATTTGTATCTCAAATTAATAAATTTTAAAAGAATCAATTTCTTTAATTAAAACAAATAAATAGTGAGAGATATTCAGCAAAATATCAGAAACCGATTAATATTTTCTATAATAAAATGTGAAACCTCGGAAAAAGTTTATTTAAATAAGTATACATCCTTCTTCTTCAATGATGCAATAGCCCCTTAGGTGGCCAAGGCCGTCTGCCTACTAGTAGATTCTGAAACATAAAATGTTCTTCTTTTTACGGGGTAGTGTTGTTATCCCTATGCCCAACGCTCTACTGTCATATTAGACTGGAAACTACTGTTTTTACAGTGGATTCCGAATCCCTACAAACATCCACAGTATGGGCGGGAATCGAACTCGAAATCTGAGGCATCAAGCACCTACATGATTCAGATTAGCATTCTCCTAATAAGTGGTTAAGACTAAACCCATGAATGTGTTTGGAAATAATGGGTTGATTTTTAATTCCAAACTTAAACAACAATTAATATGCATCTATAAATGTATAGATAATATTTTTTTGCTTAATAAACTTAACGAAATCTAATCAGATACGGACGGTTAAGCACTTCTTACTCATTCCTGTGTACAATAACGACAGCTCAAGAATATTCTAAACAATCGAAATTTGAATAACGTTTACAACAAGTTTATCAAATTCACTTATCACTCATTAGCATGGCGAAGCGTAATTTTAGATTGTGCGAGCGAAATGTTGCAGATAAGAAACGGATCGCATTTGGAAATTGGATGGTACTGCTCTTTGGTTTTCGAGATCTCACCCAAATAATTAAATTAATTTTTTGATAATTATGCAATGCTATTCTTAATATTTACTCAATACCTAATGGTTCCGATTCCGTGCCAAAAAAATTTTCTTTCTTTTCTATTTTTTTTTTTTTTTTGCGGGGGGGGCGCATTTTTTTTACAACAGTTGTTTAACTGCTGTTTACCTGGGGCGAGAGAAGTCATTTGCCATTGCAACAACGGATATCCACTATTCAATGCAACGTAGCCAAAGAAAGAAAAAAACTGTAATCTGCTCAGCAAATTTCAACTTATCATTCGGGAACGGATGAATGAACTGAGGATTATGCCAATGTTTAATAAGAGACATATGAAGAAATTGATTGGAATACTACAAGAATGGCCAAATTCAAATAGCCACATGAATATAGCAATGTTGAACAGATCAAGAACTTCATGAAGAATGAATTGTTCAAGAATCTCTAAGCGAATATACAAAAGTAAGATAAATGACGTCGTAAATGAAGAATGAAGTATTCCCAACTCTACAAGAAACGCTATCCCATTCAATAACCAAAAGAATACATCAAAGTCTGAAAATATTAGTCGTAAATGAAGAATGAAGTATTCCCAACTCTACAAGAAACGCTATCCCATTCAATAACCAAAAGAATACATCAAAGTCTGAAAATATTAGTCGTAAATGAAGAATGAAGTATTCCCAACTCTACAAGAAACGCTATCCCATTCAATAACCAAAAGAATTCATCAAAGTCTGAAAATATTAGTCGTAAATGAAGAATGAAGTATTCCCAACTCTACAAGAAACGCTATCCCATTCAATAACCAAAAGAATACATCAAAGTCTGAAAATATTAGTCGTAAATGAAGAATGAAGTATTCCCAACTCTACAAGAAACGCTATCCCATTCAATAACCAAAAGAATTCATCAAAGTCTGAAAATATTAGTCGTAAATGAAGAATGAAGTATTCCCAACTCTACAAGAAACGCTATCCCATTCAATAACCAAAAGAATTCATCAAAGTCTGAAAATATTAGTCGTAAATGAAGAATGAAGTATTCCCAACTCTACAAGAAACGCTATCCCATTCAATAACCAAAAGAATTCATCAAAGTCTGAAAATATTAGTCGTAAATGAAGAATGAAGTATTCCCAACTCTACAAGAAACGCTATCCCATTCAATAACCAAAAGAATTCATCAAAGTCTGAAAATATTAGTCGTAAATGAAGAATGAAGTATTCCCAACTCTACAAGAAACGCTATCCCATTCAATAACCAAAAGAATTCATCAAAGTCTGAAAATATTAGTCGTAAATGAAGAATGAAGTATTCCCAACTCTACAAGAAACGCTATCCCATTCAATAACCAAAAGAATTCATCAAAGTCTGAAAATATTAGTCGTAAATGAAGAATGAAGTATTCCCAACTCTACAAGAAACGCTATCCCATTCAATAACCAAAAAGAATTCATCAAAGTCTGAAAATATTAGTCGTAAATGAAGAATGAAGTATTCCCAACTCTACAAGAAACGCTATCCCATTCAATAACCAAAAGAATTCATCAATCTGAAAATATTAGTCGTAAATGAAGAATGAAGTATTCCCAACTCTACAAGAAACGCTATCCCATTCAATAACCAAAAGAATTCATCAAAGTCTGAAAATATTAGTCGTAAATGAAGAATGAAGTATTCCCAACTCTACAAGAAACGCTATCCCATTCAATAACCAAAAGAATTCATCAAAGTCTGAAAATATTAGTCGTAAATGAAGAATGAAGTATTCCCAACTCTACAAGAAACGCTATCCCATTCAATAACCAAAAGAATACATCAAAATTTGAAAATTCTAAGCATAAATGAAGACTGAAGCATTCAAAGCATTAAGCAAGAATGAAGCGTACATATTGGATATACGAATGTTTAAAATCCCAACCCAAAACATGAAAAGTGATTCAAAACCATACTACAAAACACTTCAAACAAAAGCCAAATTCTCCAGAAAATTCCTGAAGATTAAAGTTATTCATGAATCATTTCAAGAGTTAAAGGTCTCAAAGTACCATTTTTCTCCAAAATTTGAAATGGAGTTTTACCCTAACCAAGACAACATCATATTCACACATGATAAAAAAAATATATTATTTTCTTTAATTAAAAATTAATTATGCGAAAAAAAAATTGCTATAGTCCAGTGACCTTTGATCTAGATTCAAATATTTTAGTAAAAAGACTTAAAAAAAAGTCAGAGCACTACATTGAATAGCGCTTGGGTTCTCAAATCAAGGGTGTTTAAGTTCGAAACTAGACAACCTAGAACCAAAAGCTTCCGTTTTTAATGCATGGTGTCTAATACCTGCTTATCTAACGGTCCTGTGTGTTTCCGGATGACAACCCCAAATCTCCAGCCATCAGATGAAATGGCACCCAATCATAATTTTTTAGAAGTGAAATACGTTTGCAAATAGAATACTTTTCATCATTATTCTAATTTGAAATGCACATCTGTAATTACGAAATTACACATGAAGCAATATTATATAGCAGATTATATAGCTTGGTTTGGTTTGTCGCTCTACAGTCATCTTATGCACACGAGGGCTAAACAGACTGGGACCTACAGTTTAAAGTGGACTCCGAACCACTGCAAACATCCATGGCACCTCCTATATAGCAGTATTATATAGCTGTGGCAGTATTATAGGGCAGTATTGTTTTTTCTTGATTCAGTTTTTTTTTAAATTATATTCTCTTCGAAACAACGCGGAGACTGCCTGTTGGATATCGTGTTGGAATTTCGAATCAAAAGTGTCAAGTTCGGAACTCGACAATCGATACCGAACAAAAGTTTTCTTCTTTTTTTTTTTTTTTTTTATACACGACGCCTAATGCTTGTATGTCTATTGATCCTGTGTATTTTATAACTCTCCATTATTTCTGTCCTTTATAACTCTCCTACAATTTTATAACATTTAAATAATTTAATTTAAATGTTATGTTATGTTATAAAATAATAATAATTTTATAACATTTAAATAATTTACTTTAAAATGTTATGTTATGTTATACAATAATAATAATTTTATAACATAACAGTTTTATAACACATAACATTTGACATTTTATAATTCCCAAACAATTTTGATATAATTTTCTTATTGTTGATTGTAATTTTAATATTTTATTTTAGTTATCATAATTATATTAAAAATTATAGCATAAATAATACACGAATAAAAATCAATCTATCATCATATAAGTAATACATGGATATCAAAGTTTTTTTCAATTAAAAATAAAGTAATCACAATGTAAAACTACAAAAAGTAAATTTAAAAAAATCTCAATTCTTTCAATTATTCAGCATGGTCCTGTGATAACATGCGCCATTAGAGTGTAAAAGAATACTGGTTTCAATTTTTGTATTATACCGAAATGGTGATTTGGTTTGGTTTGGTTCGTCATTCTACGATTTTTTTTTTTTTTTTTTTTTGCACACTTTAGGCTAATTAGACAGTTTAAGTGGTTTCCGAACCACTCACAAACATCGCTGACACTGCCAGGATTCGAACCTGAAGCCTGTGGTACCACCGAAATAGTGAAAAGTGAAACTGTGTTTTTTATTTCTAATGTTGGTTCTTATTTACAAGCTTCTCATTTCTCGTAATGTTCTTATTTCTTACAATAGAGAGTTTTTGCATACCGTATTTTTATAATACGGTATTTTTTTCTCCCTAACTCGCATGCTCATAGGAAACATCATTACAGGTATGCATGCGCAATTTCCTATGACCATGCGCGCTAGGGAGGAAAAAAATACGGTATGCAAAAACTCTCTAATATCTTCACCTGCAGAAAGGTATCATATAAATATTTATCTACTGCTTTGTCCAAAAAGTAAGACCCGTTTTCAATTTAAAATTCCCAGAGTTTATGGCATTTCAATTTTTTTTTTTAGGTTGCTGGCACTGTCCTTGACACCTGTGTGAAATTTCACGTCAAAATATTCATTAGTGTCGAGTTACGCTTGGCTTTGTGAGACGCTAAAACAGATTTCGGCAATTTTTGAAATGTCTGAATTCATTGAGCAAAGAACTTGCATCAAATTTTGCTTGCGGAAACGCTTATAGTGTTTCAGAGTGTTGCATTCGGTAAGTATTTCTATATCGGAAAGAAATGTTTACAAGTGGTAAAAACAGTTCAAAGTAGGCAGAGATCGCGTTGAAGACGAAGAGCCCTCTGGTAGATCATCCACCTCAGTCGACGAAGCTCACGTCCAAAAACTTAAAGATTCGGTGCTTGCAAACCGTCGATTTACAATTGGGGACCTTGCTGCTGATGTTGGAATTTCAAAAGGATCGGTCCATTCCATTTTGGGCCTCAAACGCGACAAATCTCGTTTGGTACCGAAAACACTGAATGCGCCAGCTCACACTGCATTGATTCTTCGTGACCTTTTCTCCAAAAATGAAACCCATACTCTTCCACAACCACCGTATTCCCCCCGTGAGATTTCTGGCTATTTCCTAAACTCAAAAGATCACTTCTGGGACACCGTTTTGAGTCGATTGGAGAAATTCAAAGTGAATCGCCACGCGCTTTGTAGTCCATCCCTGCCGATGGCTTTTTAGCGTGCATTGAGGATTGGAAAAAAAGTTGCCATAAGTGCATTGTGTGAAGAGATTACTTTGAAGGCGATGAAATAAATTTGGAAGAATAAATAAAGAGTTTTTGAAAAAAAAAAAAGAATTGGTCTTACTTTTTGGGCACAGTAGTATATATATATATAACATAGATATTAGCATTCTCTATAGAAGGGTAACATACATAACATAGATTCTACTAATTTGTTATATAATTTTTTTCCACAAATAATAAAACTTTTTTCAATACTCGCTGGAGATAAGGCCTTGAAAAAAAAATGTCAGATTTAAAAACTGCATGGCATGGCAGGGTCGTAAATTCCAACTGCCCAGTGGTTCTCAAATTGTAAAGACTCGGGGGTCACATATCACAATAGGGGGTCCTGCAAAATACCTGGACGTGTCTCAACCCCGTCCTTCCCCCCTCTATTGACTGTGGTTACTTTCGAGTGAGGCGGGCAAGCTTCTGCGGTGCTCTACTGGCAGGGTACGTGTGTTTACTATTGAAGACCCCGTCTAATTTTGTAGTTTATTCAAGTTCCAGTGGTTGTGAAAGGGAATTAATGTTGCGATAAAGTGTCTCTTTCTATTCGTTGTTGACTCTTCTGTATGTGATAAAATCATCAAACTGATTTGTCAACTCAGCGGATCGATTCATTCATGGGTTGAGCGGTTTATTTGCTCCTTTGTTGAGCCCAATCGGTAAACCGTGTTATAATAGGGTTAGCTCACGTCAATATTTTATGAACCATGTTGTATCGGAACTGTGTGGTTTGCCTTTTCTATAGTGTACGGTTATGGTGTTGGATTCAGTTTTGTTTTTCGTTTTTTTATGTAGGTTTTTTACAGTGATTATCATTTTCATTTTCCTTATTTATCATAATGGTTATCATCCACCGGTTTCTTAATTCTCATAATAATCCCATCTACAGCATGGCTACATATTATTCTTTATTTCTTATCTTATTCATTACAAAGAGATATGAATTGTATGAACAATTTTTTTTTTCCATTAAATAAACGTTGAAAAAGAAATCCTCTGAATTCAGATCGTTATGTCAGATTATACGGCAATATCATAAATTTTCATTGTATACAAACGCATCAAAACTGTGTTGAGGTGACCTATTTCCAACAAATACAAATTAATTCTCCTTCAGGTAATGACAAATGAACAAACATTAATAGGAAGGATTTTTTTATGAACACAAACTTTATTTACAGATATATTAATAGTTAATCTATAACGGAGAAGTAATTCCCGATTTTAAATATAAAAAACTTTACTTTTTTCATAACTAATTATATATATATATATATATATATATACTACTGTGCCCCAAAAGTAAGACCAATTATTTTTTTTTTCAAAAACTCTTTATTTATTTTTCCACATTTATTTCATCGCCTTCAAAGTAATCCCCTCCAGACACAATGCACTTATGCTAACTTTTTTCCAATCCTCAATGCATGTTAAAAAGTCATCGGTGTAGGTTGATGGTCGACCAGAGGACTCTCCGTCTTCAACGTCACTTGTAAACATTCCTATCCGATACAGGAATGCTCACCGAATGCGCTCTGCAACATTCTATACGTTTCTTTAAACAAACTGTAATGCAAGTTATTTGCTCAATTAATTCAGGCATTTCAAAAATCGCCGAAATCAGTTTTAGCGTCTCACAAAACCAAGCGTAAGTCAAACACTCATGAATATTTTGCCGTCAAAATGACTTTTAATTTAACAATAAAAAATAGATATATTTAATATCTCTCTTATTTTCAGTATGGCTGCAAAGAAAAGAAAAATAGTAAGAACGAAAATAGAAAGTATAGCGAGGAATGGGAGGAAAAATACTTCTTCATAGTTTATACAAAATTATTGTGTTTAATTTGTTGAGAGGTCGTTGCTAATAAACACAATAATAACAACTCATTATGTTTTAATTTTTCACTCCAAAAAATGTCTATAGTAGGTCCAAATCTAATATATAGTTTTATATGCGGCCCGCGAAGTTAGGATGCAATTCCAAAGTGACCCGCAAGGTCATTTGGATTGGTCACACCTGGTATAAAACGGCGTAATGACCTTGAGGAAGACGAAGATACACCCCGGATCTTCCTTTGTTAAGCGGGGAGGGGAAGAATGTAAAGCCAAATGTTTGAGCACCATCTCTGTAAAACCCCTCCTTTAGGTGAGAGTTGGACATTTTCTGTTTCCAAGTAAATCAGGGGTCGTCAACCTGCGGCCAGCCTTGAATATTTTCTGTCCGTCAGATTTATCACACTTTAACAAAATATATTTATTTTATAATGGCAAAATATATTATTTAGTAAGTAGGGAAAACCAATGTATTCAAAAAATACATTATGTGGGAATCCCTATATTCAAAAATGAACTGTCGAAATGATGAGAAAAATATTAACTTTGATTTTTAAATAATATTCTTGCGAATATAGGACAGATATTGCCTGTTTTATTGATGAGTTTACAGTTATGAATTGAAACATCTAAACATTTCAATTGCATTTGTTGTTCTTATTTTTTTCTTTTTTTAAAAATTCTTGTAATTTCCCTTGTGTAATACTTATGCACTTTCTATAAAATCGAGTAGAAGTGATTGTGGCATTAAAACTTGTTGTTGTTGTGACTCATCCTCAGAAGCATTTAATCTCGAGGGTTCTAATTCTAGCCATAGCTACTTACCTGGATTACGATGTTTCTAATATTGGAGTGCTCGTAGCCTAATTTGAATATTATTAAAAATCCGCACAGATTTTTCCTTAATTATCGAAAGGAAGACATTCTTATTTCCAGATTTCGCACAAAAACATATTCTAACAATGCAAAATTCCATAGATTTGGCCTGACATCATCTCCATTATGCTCGACCTGCAAAACTCCGGAAACAGTTGAACACATTTTGTTTCCATGCATAAAATATGTAGCAGCACGAAAAGTGTTTTTGGATATAAAACGTTCTGTCTTGCTCATGGTTATTTGATATGTCAGAGGACGCGTATTATAAGACAACAGTGATTCTACGAAAAGTCTCGTAATCGTGTAAGCTATAGGAGGCTCCATATATTTTTCCTGGGGTTGTTATTTCTTTTTCAATTCCTACTATTCGTTCACACTCTCCCTATGTATATTTATATAGCTTGTTCACATTTTCAATCGTTCATAAAATACTTTTTATTCACCCACTCAAGATCAAATACATTTTTTTTTTTTTTTTTTTTTTTTTTGAACTTGTAGTGGATGACACTGGATGTTAATACAGTTTTTTTCAAATATTAATTCATTCATTACATTTAATTAATTAATTTTAGTTTTTTTTAGATTTAAGTTGCATGTATCTACCAATAGAGGGCGCCAGATAAACTTAAAAAAATGAATGAAAATTATTTATAAAGGACTTTCTGTAATATAGAGAAAAAAAAGTAGGAATTGACATTAAATTTTTTTTATATTACTTGTTCACTTTTTGTTTCAAGTACTAGTAGTGCTTCATGTGTTCTGATCATCGTTTAAGTGTTAAAATGCTGTGATCGATTTGATCTGTAGTTTTGTCTGTTTCTTTCGGGTTCAAATTTACTCCTTTTATTTTTATTCTTTTGATTTCTAGAGAGTGTAGTCAACGTTTATTGTATTTTAGAAAGAATTTTGGGAATTTCGAATTTTTCGATGATTTCTAGAATTTTGAATTTTAGAGTGTTGGTTTTTTTTTTTTTTTTTTTTTTACATTTTCACTTCTGCAAAAATGTTTTGATTGTTTTTGTTCTAATGCAGCTGGCAAACACTTAAACAGTTGTCTTGGATGCCTAAGGCAAGAGCTGCACCGACGGTACTCCCTTAGCACTACCCAGGAGGTGCGTGTAGCTTGAAGATAAGCTACGAACGCGGAGTAAGAATACCCCCGCAACGCTTTACGACCACTACAAACATCCATAGCACCGCCGCGACAATAATCCGAATCCTGTGCCACCAAGCGCTAGACACTCGGCCATGTCTATTGTCGTAGAACAGACATATTTAATCTAGATTTTTAACTGATTATAATTTATTTTCTGTAAAGTTGTAAGTTTAGTAGTTAAACTCATGTTAAGATAGTAATTTTGTGTTATTATTTTACTAGAAATATCACAGTCCCATGATAATTTCATTCGCAACCACCTGTAACTCCACCACATTTTTTTTTGTAACATTTTTTGTGTAATTTTGTAATGTGCTCAATTTGTAACGTAATTCATTTCGTTTCATTCATTCGTAATTCATTTTTTCATTTTAGAAAAAAAAAACCGATTCGCAGGTGTAATTTGAACCAAAAGAGTTAAAGCGAATTCCGAACCACGACAAACATACATGGCACCGCCGGGACTCGAACCCGAAACCTGTGGTATCCAGCGCCAGAACGCTAGGCCATTCAGGCCCTATGTTTTGATTGTTTAAAAAAACATTTGGTTAAATTGAGATAAAGCAACGTCGGAGGACATACATCTCAAAGCACCAAGTCAAGTCAAGTCAAACTCGTAGCCTAATGACCTCGTAACCATTGCCTTCAATTATCTGTTTATACAATCACCTTCCAGACACAGACCGAATTCCCCGTTGCTGAGATCTTACTATGGAGTTCATCTTTTATGAATCAGAGTTCGAATATCGGTAAGTTTGCAAACAAATCTGTCGACTGATCATAATGGATGTCTCTGATTTTTCTGCTATCTTTCAATGTCAAAGTATGCGTCTTAAAAAAAAGTTCATTTTATCTTTCTGTTGATTAAAAGTTAGGTAGAGGTTTTTGTCCGAAATTTTATAACGCACATTCGAAATCCACCGTATATTCTTGAGATGTCCTGAGTTTTTATGTCAGATAAAAAAAGAAGAAAATCCTTATCTTATTTGACACTTTATTTTAGTTTTTCAGTTTTTTTATCTGACGAACTCTCAATTAAAGTGTCAAACAAGATACTGAATTTTTTTTTCTTTTTTATCAAACATAAAAATTCAGAACATCTTAAAAATATACGGTGCATCTCAAATTTATGTTATACGTATACATATGCGAATGCATATGGATTATATATTGCTTTATTTGGTGGGAACAGAGACAGAAATGCATGAAAGGAAGGACATAATATTCCTTTACATGAATTTTTATAAAAGGAATATTATTCGGTTTCTTTAGATTCGTTTTGCCTTAATTAATTATTCCTTACCAATTTTTTATTTTTCACGTATGAAATTTTCCCTATATGTAGCGGAGTAAAATTCCATAGTATATTCTCTGTACCATCTGTAGTATATACATATATACACTACAGGTGTTATATGTTTATATATATATATATATACACTGAAGTGACAAAAGTCATGGGATACCTCTTAATATCGTGTCGGCCCTCCTTTCGCCCGGCGAAGTGCAGCAACTCGACGTGGCATGGACTCAACAAGTCGTTGGAAGTCTTCTGCAGGAATATTGAGCCATGCTGTCTCGATAGACGTCCATAATTGTGAAAACGTTGATGGTGCAGGATTTGGGGCACGAACAGACCTCTCGATGATGTCCCATAAATGCTCGATGGAATTCATGTCCGGCGATCTAGGTGGCCAGATCATTCGTTGGTATTGTCCAGAATGTTCTTCAAACCAATCGCGAACAGTTGCGGTCCGGTGACATGGCGCATTGTCATCCATAACAATCCCATCGTTGTTTGGGTACATGAAGTCCATGAATGGCTGCAAGTAATCTCCAAGTAGCTGAACATAAGCATTTCCAGTCAATGTTCGGTCCAGTAGCACCAGAGGACCAAGTCCATTCCATGAAAAAACAGCCCACACCATTACGGAGCCACCACCAGCTTGAACAGTGCCTTGCTAACAGTTTGGGTCCATGGCTTCGTGGGGTCTGCGCCACACTCGAACTCAGCTCTTACCAACTGAAATCGTGACTCATCGGACCAGGTCACGGTTTTCCATTCATCTAGGGACCAACCGATATGCTCACGTGCCCACGAGAGTCGCTGCAAGCGATGTCGTTCTGTCAGTAAAGGCACTCGAGTCGGTCTTCTGCTGGAACAGCCCAAGAAAGCCAAATTTCTCCGCACAGTTCTAACAGACAAGTCCCTTGTACGTCCCACATTGATTTCTGCGGTTATTTGACGCAGTGTTGCTTGTCTGTTAGAATCTACGACTCTTTGCAGACGTCGCCGGTCTCGGTCGTTAAGTGCAGGCGGTCGACCACTGCGCTGTCCATGGTGGGATGTTATGCCTGAAATTTCATACTCTCGGCACTCTCTTGACACAGTGGATCTGGGAATGTTGAATTCCCTAACGATTTCCGAAATGGCATGACCCATGCGTCTAGCTCCAACTAACATTCCGCGTTCAAAGTCTGTTAATTCCCGTCGTGCGGTCATCATCACGTCAAAACCTCTTCACATGAATAACTTGAACAGAAATGAAAGCTCTTCGAAAGCACTGTGCATTTATACCTGTTCTACGCGATGTTACTGCCATCTGAAAATTTGCATATTGCTATCCCATGACTTTTGTCACTTCAGTGTATATTCTAATGCAGAGCCAGTTAATCTTTATGCCATAAGCAAGGGCAAAGGGCAAAAAAATTAACCTTACTTTAACTTTTTTTACTCCTTTTCATAACCATTCATTAAGCAATTGATATTATATTCTAATGAATAATTTAAAGTAATAATATGTTGTTTTAATGCAGCTGGCATTACAGAGACAGTTAATCTTAATGGCATAAGCAAGGGCTGCACCACTGTTACTCATTCAGCTAAACAGGAAGCCCGTGTAGCTTAAAGATAGGCTACGGACGCGAGTAGCACTACCCCCACAACCTCTACGAACCATTTATATATTTTAATGTTCATGTTTGCCAGTGTTGGCGGAACTGTATCATCAGCGTCTGAGCTGTACATTTGCAATGGGTTATTGCAGGGACGGGCAAACTGTTTTGGTCGCGGGCCAAAAATCGAAGGAAAAAAGTTTGGTGGGCCAAGATAAAGTTTTAAGAACAATATACAAGTATTACAATTTAAATATGTTAATGAGATGAATGAAATTGAGATTTTATTTTTAAAAGTTCCTTATAGTGAGGTTCAAAGTGAGGTCCCGTCTAGGACCTACTTTTTAAAATCGATTTCGAAGAACTAGAAATATTCATGGCACAACCGGGACTCGAACCACGCGAAACCTGTGGTACCGGGAGTAGAGCGCTAGCCGCTCGATCATCAGGCCCCTTATATACATATATTGGAACGCCATGGGTCTATATATATACAGTAGAACCAGTGTAAGTCGAACTTCAAGGGAGACGCCAAATAATTCGAGTTATAGAGTTTTCGACTTATGGAGGATTTCGACTTACATGGATTTTGTAAGGAAATATACTCGACTTGTAGAGGTTTAGATTCTTTCTGACTTATTTTGAGTTAGAGAGGTAAAATAAATAAAAATTAAAGTTATAGAGGTAATAAACATGTTTATTTGCAACTTAAAAGTTATATTATATAGTACAATAAAAAATCAAAATAATTCCGAAACAGCCTTAAAATTAAAAGTATTATGTATTAAAAAGATCAGTTATTATTTATTTATTTAATATTATTATTATTATTATTATTATTTATTTATTTATTTTTTTTATTATTATTATTATTATTATTATTTTGGTTGCTTTAGACAATTCTATCGTTCTCTATCTACAGCATTATCTAAGCTCTAAAGAGCAGAGAATTCTTTTTCTTCCGAGTTGCTATTTCATAGAATTGGTTTTTCTATTTACTATATACTCATACATTGTTTTCTAGGAAACAATGACGTGCATTGTCGGCAAATCCTTAAAGTCGGAAACTTATTTTTCTTCGAGCTGTAGGGGTAATTAGTTTCAAATGATCGAGTTGGAAAGGTTGTAAAATCAAACATTGCTAATGTTCGAGATACAGAAGTCCAATTTTTTTTTTTCCGAGTTACGGATGGAAAATATATACCAAAATGGCTTGTGGGGATTGACTCATTATTTCGACATATAGAGGGTTAAAATTTCGAGTCATGGAGGTTTTCGACTTATCGAGATTCGAATTAAAGAGATTCTACTGTATATATATATTGGCCCGCAATTGGTCTATATATATATATATATATATATATTATATTATATAGATATATATATATTATATATATATATATATTTATTATATATATATATATATATATATTATATATATATATATATATATATAGATATATATATATATATATATCTATATATATATATATATATATTATATATATATTTATTTATTATATATATATATATATATTATATATATATATATATATATATATATATATATATTTTTATATATATATATATATTTATATATATATATATATATATATATATATTTATATATATATATATATATATATTGGTCCGCCATGGGTCGATGAAACTGATGAAGAAGAAAAAAACGTGTGTGTGTATTTTGTTCAATCCGATATCCATAGAACACGTGCCAGATATCAGATTACAGAAAGTGTCCGGACCACAGAGGTTCACTGAAATCTATACACCACATTGACTGCACTACACGGAACTTGAAAGAAAACAAAAAGCGGAAATGCAAAAGGAGTTTAGAGTCCAACCGCGGAACGAGAAGGAGGGTAAACATCCGGTTTCAACGGTGGGAATGGACGAATCGTTGACTTGTAAATTATAAATAATTTAGGGTGGAATTTTTTTTTTTTTTTCATCTAGTTTTCTTTTTAATATCTTGTTATCTAAAATTTTAAAAATTAAAAATTAAGACATCTTTTATTGCAATAAAAAAAAATAATGACATGACCCTTCTAAATGATATTTCCACCCCTATGATGATGCTCTTTTGGAATCTGTCGGTATTGACGACTTTACCAGTTTCCCATGAGATTGGTGGTCGGTTTATGTTTTCCATGAAGAATGATTTAATGCATACAATTTGTAACAAGCCCATTATACAAATTCTGTAGAAATAAACGAGCAATTTAAACATATTAATCATTTCTAATATTATTTATGGGTCTTGATGGCAGAGTGACTAGCGTTCTCCAGCTAAGTGCCACAAGTTTCAGATTCGAGTCCCGGCCCGTGGTATGGATGTTTGTAGTGGTGCGGATTCTATTATAAACCGTAGGTCCCAGTCTAATGTGACAGTAGAGTGTTGTGCGTAGGTTTGACAATCCAAGGCTCGTGCTCACCAAGGCTAGAAGATGCAAGCGAAAAAATTTGACCAATCACTAGCCTCACCGCGGTCGCCTGAAACCGGTTTGCAGTCCGCCGCTTGGAGTTGCCCAACTTTCAACTCGAAGTGGTTTTTCACTAGGCGTAATGCTGTTTCCGACGTTTCGCTGTGAAGGGGTCGAAAAAATTTTGTCGCTTGCCTCTTGAATCTTCACGTCTCTCGCCTCGGTGGGAACGAGCCCGTAAAAAAAGCATCTCATGTTTCGAAATCTGCCAGTAGACAGACGGCTTTGGCCCACCTTTAGGCTGTTGTGCCACTAATGATGAATATAATTTATAGATTTCTAGTATACAACTCATAATATCAAAAAAAAAAAAAAAAAAAAAAAAAAATTTTTTTTTCATAAAAGTAAATAAGTTTTTTTTATTTTATTAGATAAAAGGGAAAACATTATTTAAGTTAATCGTGTCACGACGAGTTTTCAGTAGAGAAAGAATGATTGATTCATTTATACGAATCAATTCAATGAACCAGAAAAATAGTAATGGTTCAAAAAATAAAAATAATAACTCTAGCCACATGTGTTGGTGTTGAAAAGTGATAAGTTATAAATGAAATGATTTTTATACATTCAAGACATACTGTCTTTTTTGTTTTTTGTTGATGTTGTCACGAATTCATCTTTTATCCTGATATATTGAAGGTCTTTTCTTTTTCAAATATCTAACAAATAAAGTTATTTTGTGGAATAACACATTATTAGAGCTGATTATTAGATGAATTCTTCACTAATGAAAGTTCCCTAACAGATTTTAATTGCAAAATAAATTAAACTTGGACATTAATTATTTTTTTTTTCAACTAGAATATTCTGAAATAAAAAATAGCATGTCAAACATATTTCTAAAGAGACTACTTACATTTAAATGTCTCTGAAGAAATAGAAAAATCAAAATTAATTGTCTACACAATTTAATTTTTTCAAGTAGAAAAATCATAATTAAAAAATTATAAGCCTTTGTGTTAATGATTCTAAAGAGGATGCATAAATCTGAGATATATAATGAAAGAAATGAAATAATTCTAATATATATACTACTGTGCCCAAACAATAAGAACAATTATTTTTTTTTTCAAAAACTCTTTATTTATTCTTTCACCGTCGAGGACAGTGCCAGCAACCTAAAAAAGAAAAAAACAATTGAAATTCCATAAGTCCCGGGAATTTTAAATTGAAAATGGGTCTTACTTTTTGGACACAGTAGTATATATTAGAATTATTTCATTTCTTTTATGGTTACATTACATAACAGGACAATTTTAAGAGAATTATGCTAAAGAAAGTGATACTTCGGTGGGATTTAATTGCAATAAAAGTAATTTTAATTTTTAACAATAAAAATTTCAGATTACGCAATATTAAAAGGAAAACTATATTAAAAAAATCCACACTAACTATCATACTTCATTCTTTCAAAGCACTTTTACGCCACGCATATCTGACTATCACCCCTAACAAGTAATCGATTCGTCCATTTCCGCCTTGTAACCGGATGTTTACCTTCCCACGCGATACGAGGTAGGACTGTAAAGTTACTTTTGAAAATAATTGTATTTTTATCTGGTACTTTTCTTAAATTATGCTTTTATACAGTTTAATGTAAACATCTTTAATTTACATGTAGCTATTTTACTTAAAATTACTTGTTATTGATAAGATCACATATAAATATTATTAGAAGGCCATTCTTCTTCATTGGCGCGACAGCCCCATGGTGGACCAAGGCCGTTTGCCTACTGGCAGATTACAAGACAGGAGATGTTTCCTTTTTAACGGGTAGAGTTGTCAGCCCTATTTCCAACAGTCACACTACACCGGGACCTACGGCTTAAAATGGCCATGGCCTTTACGGTCAACTCGCTACAGTCATACTTGACCGGGGCCTACGGTTCAAAGTGGATTCCTACCACTCAGCCGGGACTCGAAGCCGAAGCCTGTGGTACCGAGTGCCAGAGCACTAGTCACTCTACCATTGTTAAAGATATAAATTTAATAAAAAGTAGATAAAAAAAATTAATATTGAATTTTGAATCAATATGAATACATAGAACAACATTTTATTATTAAAAGAAATTAAATTAAATATAGTGACTGATTCCATAGTCAATATAAATAATGATAATAGTAATATTATTATGAACACGAATATTTTTGTTAAAATTTAAATATTTTTTATAAAAATTATCCTTTATTTCTTCTTAAATCTTATCTTTGCTTTTTCAATTCCTACTATTAGTTCACACTCTCCCTATATATGTATATCTTGTTCACATTTTCAATCGTTCATAAAATACTTTTTATGCATCCACTCACGTTCAAATACATTTTTTTCGAACTTGTAGTGGATGACGCTTGATGTCAATACAGTTTTTTTCAAGTATTAATTCATTAATTAAATTTAGTTTTATATGGAAGAAAAAAATTTCTCTATAAGATATATAGCAGGATATCAATTTAGGAATCAATACCGTCAGTAGTGTAGATCGCTGGGGAAAAAAAATGTCTTTTTCAGATTCTTTTTTCATTCTGGGTTCTGGTCTGAATCAAGGAGGGAACAAAATGGAAAATGAAGCATGTGAATAAATGAGTGTGAGAGAGAGAGAGACAGAGAATTTTTTCTAACTTAAAAAAATGAATGAAAATTATTTATAAAGGACTTTTTGCAATGTAATGAAAAAAAAAAAGTAGAAATTGACTTAAAAAAATTTATGAACTGAGGAATGCTACAGATGTAGCCATAAAGATAAGGTTTTTCTCTCGTGTCCTCTGACGTCATGGGAACGTGCGCTAAAGTGTTAAACCTCCAATGTATGATAAAAGTACTTAACCAAACTTATCAATCTTATCTTTATCAGTACTTTTTTTTCTTTGGAGGGCTAAGTATAGAAAACGCTTATCTCAGTCGGAAGTTTAACGATATAAACATCAGGCAACAAACAGAATTCTCAGATTTCGCGTCTCGTGCGTGGTTAGGTGACAAAAAAAGGCTGTGGTCAATACGGTAGAAGGAAGTAATTGTGACAAATTGCACCAGGAAGCAATGCCATTGATAGATACTTTAAAGGACGATCTACTTGATTATTATCAGGAGCGGATTTTTCTATAGGCTAACTAGGCTTCAGCCTAGGGCCTCAATCCTTCAAATTGTTAGCAAATTTAGAATTACACTATTCCAATAAAATAAAATAAATAAATTTAACTGAATTGAATTTGCTTTAATCTTCAATGTATTGAATATATTTAATTTAATTTGATAGAAAACAGGATAATTTTTATTGCATATTTTATTTTCGTGGGCAAGGAATTTGAATTTTGTTTCTTTGTAAATGTTGTGCGTTATGTCTGATTAGTTATCGTTACAATATATATGGTGCTGAGAATAAATGTCCAAATAAGTGTTCTCAACCTTTTTATTATTTATTATTCGTGCCACATTTTTTACAATCACAACATGTTTCATTTAACATATTGATATACACTGAAGTGACAAAAGTCATGGGAAACCTCTTAATATCGTGTCGGCCCTCCTTTCGCCCCGCGAAGTGCAGCAACTCGACGTGGCATGGACTAAACAAGTCGATGGTGCAGGATTTTGGGCACGAACAGACCTCTCGATGATGTCCCATAAATGCTCGATGGGATTCATGTCGGGAGATATAGGTGGTCAGATCATTCGTTGGAATTGTCCAGAATGTTCTTCAAACCAATCGCGAACAGTTGTGGCCCGGTGACATGGCGCATTGTCATCCATAAAAATTCCCATCATTGTTTGGGTACATGAAGTCCATGAATGGCTGCAAGTGATCTCCATGTAGCTGAACATAACCATTTCCAGTCAATGTTCGGTCCAGTCGCACCAGAGGACCAAGTCCATGCCATGAAAAAACAGCCCACACCATTACGGAGCCACCATCAGCTTGAACAGTGCCTTGCTGACAGTTTGGGTCTATGGCTTCGTGGGGTCTGCGCCACACTCGAACCCTACCATCAGCTCTTACCAACTAAAATCGTGACTCATCGGACCAGGCCACGGTTTTCCATTCATCTAGGGACCAACCGATATGCTCACGTGCCCACGAGAGTCGCTGCAAGCGATGTCGTTCTGTCAGTAAAGGCACTCGAGTCGGTCTTCGGCTGGAATAGCCCAAGAAAGCCAAATTTCTCCGCACAGTTCTAACAGACAAGTCCCTTGTACGTCCCACATTGATTTCTGCGATTATTTGACGCAGTGTTGCTTGTCTGTTAGAATTTACGACTCTTTGCAGACGTCGCCGGTCTCGGTCGTTAAGTGCAGGCGGTCGACCACTGCGCTGTCCATGGTGGGATGTTATGCCTGAAATTTCATACTCTCGGCACACTCTTGACACAGTGGATCTGGGAATGTTGAATTCCCTAACGATTTCCGAAATGGCATGACCCATGCGTCTAGCTCCAACTAACATTCCGTGTTCAAAGTCTGTTAATTCCCGTCGTGCGGTCATCATCACGTCAGAACCTCTTCACATGAATAACTTGAACAGAAATGAAAGCTCTGCGAAAGAGCATTTATACCTGTTCTACGCGATGCTACTGCCGTCTGAAAATTTGCATATTGCTATCCCATGACTTTTGTCACTTCAGTGTATACATATATCACAGTAATGATATATTTTATTATTATCTCTCAAAATCTTATTTACAAACTTAAAAATGGGAGGTGAAAGGGCCTCATAAGTGGAATAGCTAAGGGACTCTTTTCAGCTAAATCCGGCCCTGATTATTATCACTGTTTACTAAAGTTATTAAATGGATTTCATACACGCAAAATGCAGTCATAGTATATTCTACCCACGACTGTTGTTGTTTTTTATCCCACTTGGTAGACAACAACATTTAGATAGTCCAAGAACCCGTGTGGTCTCATGGAAGGAGGAAAGGAGGTGGGGCAGCTTCTGTTGTGATGGAGGTAGAAGTCTGATTTGGCACAGTGACACTGATTTTTTTACTCAGTAGCATTGTCAGCCCTACGCCCAACGCTCTTACCGTCATATTAGACAGAGAGACCTACGGCTTAAAGTGAATTCCGAACCACTACAAATATCCATGGCACCGGCAGGAATCGAATCCAAAACCTGTGTCACCCAGCCATTAGGCTCTCTACCCAGTCCAATGCACATTTGTCGTGTCGATATGTATTTATAAATACCTATTGTGTTTTGAGGTAATATTATTAGTAATCCATATATATTTCATACGCTATAGTTATATTTACTATATATATATATATTTGAATGGTTTGTATATGAAGGCCTTTAGCCCCCCCTCCTAACCCCAGAGGATTGACCGTTTTCTCTGGTAACAAAACCATCGCCTGACTTGTGGCGCAATGGGACCGAGCGCCGCTGGTGAGATTTAGGGAGGAGATTCAATCCACTGGCGGCCTTGCTGTAGACACTGTTACAAAAGCAAGGAAGCTTGATGGCTCTTGGGACGTTTAGCATCTTGCCTCATGAGTCAGACTACCTGGTCTTCTGGGTTTCCCCTATAAGTCCTTCCGAAAGGCATTGTCCTCCTTCCACAGCGACACGGAGGCAAGTCAGACGGATGCCTTCTACCTATGGGTGCTCCCTCACAACAGAAGCTGTCCCCTCTTTCCCTCCATCCATGAGTAGACTACTCATGGGGTGTCCGTCCCGCACTGCCGGACACTGAGGATTAGTCACAACAATAGACCCATCACCAAAGCTGCGAACATGTTGAGCATCTTACTTATACCTTGCGTTCTTTTAATGGGTTCTCCCCACGACCCCCCGGAAACCATGAGCGATATTTTTTGGAAGTGTAAGTGGTCAGATCGCGGGCTGCATTACAGTTGTTGAGAAGTTCATGAAGATGGCTGGAGATTAAGCATGTGAAGTTATAGATGGTCGCTTTTTTATGGATGGACTGATTCTGTTGGACAAAATATTGCTTGGTTTGATGGCGATGGAAGGATTTATGGATGGACTGATTCTGTTGGACAAAATATTGCTTGGTTTGATGGCGATGGAAGGATTTATGGATGGACTGATTCTGGTGGACAAAATATTGATTGGTTTGATGGCGATGGAAGGATTTATGGATGGACTGATTCTGTTGGACAAAATATTGCTTGGTTTGCGATGGAAGGATTTATGGATGGCGATTCTGTTGGACAAAATATTGCTTGGTTTGATGGCGATGGAAGGATTTATGGATGGACTGATTCTGTTGGACAAAATATTGCTTGGTTTGATGGCAATGGAAGGATTTATGGATGCACTGATTCTGTTGGACAAAATATTGCTTGGTTTGATGGCGATGGAAGGATTTATGGATGGACTGATTCTGTTGGACAAAATATTGCTTGGTTTGATGGCGATGGAAGGATTTATGGATGGACTGATTCTGTTGGACAAAATATTGCTGGGTTTGATGACGATGGAAGGATTTATCGATGGACTGATTCTGTTGTACAAAATATTGCTGGGTTTGATGACGATGGAAGGATTTATGGATGGACTGATTCTGTTGGATTCATATTCGCCATATTCGCCCTATTAGCCTCCTAAGTTGTGTTGCAAAAATGTTTGAAAAATTACAATAGAATTTATTCTTTCTGTGTTGACAACAATGTCTTTCCTCCGGAACAATTTGGGTTTCGCCCACAACACTCAACAACCCATCAACTTCTCAGAGTTACCAATATCATTACTGAGAGTATGAATAATAAACTTATTACCGGAGATGTCTTCCTTGATGTGGCAAAAGCTTTTGACCGATTGTGGCACGATGGTCTACTTTAAAAATTGATTACACTTAAATTTCCTCCCTATATCATTTACATAATTCATGATTATTTAAGCAATAGAACTTTCCAAGTAAAAGTAGATGGTGACCTCTCCCACGGTGGTCAAATTAAGGCTGGTTTCCCTCAGGGAAGCGTTTTGAGCCCCATACTATATAACATCTACACCCACGATTTCCCTCAAATGAATTATGTAAGCTCCTGTCTTTTCGCAGATGATTCCGCTGCACTTGTGCAGGGTTCAACTCTCAGATTTGTAACGAGAACCTTACAAATTTTCCTTGAAGCGCTAGAAATCTGGCTCACAAAATGGAGAATTGCTGTCAACACAGATAAAAGTCAAGCTATAATATTCAGAAAATTAAATACACCAAACCCCAGTGATAACATTTACCTATTTGACGAACCAATTGAATGGGTAAACGAAGTTAAATATTTAGGTCTCATCATTGATAAAAAATTAATTTTCAATAGCCATATCACTTACATCAAAAATAAATGCTGGAATAAAATTCATCTCAGTCTCCCTTTAATTGGTAAATATTCAGCCCTATCACTTCAAAATAAAGTTCTACTTTACAAGCAGGTCATCCGCCCTATTCTTACTTATGCTGCACCTATTTGGGGACTTGCTTGTAAAACTAATAAATACAAAATTCAAGTACTACAAAACAAAATTCTTCGTATAATCACTGGGGCCCCCTGGTTTATCAGAAACGACGTTATTCATAATGATCTCAGAATTGCTACAATAGATAACTACATTACTGATCTCTCCAGAAACTTCTTCCTTGGCTTGAGAAACCATAATAATAACCTAATCAAAGCACAACTATTTTTTGCACACAACGAAGGAAAACATAAATATCCTTTTTCAACTACAAAATGGTCAGCAGACCTGCGCCCACCATAAAGATTTATTTTCTTTCTTAGAACTCCTGGATTTCCCACGTTTTCGTAAACAATTTTTCCTTTTTTCAGTGTCTGTTCATCTATTACAAGTCATATTTTTATTGTCCATCCTTCATTTGCATAATATTTTTAATTGCTGCTTCTCACATCCTACTTTTAATTTGATTTTGAGTAGACTCGACCTGCATTCAATCTAAGTAAGATGCGACGTTTGAGTCCTTCCCACGTCTAAAAAGAATTCGAGGCACTCAAAATGAACAAAATAGCTAAATTGCAAATCTGAGGTGTCTGTTTGGCTCCTTAAATTCTCATTTTTTGCTACAATGTGCAAAACTAACACAAATATTGGCTATCGTAAAGCTTTTTCCCCTCAAATGATATCTAAAATTCTTAAGAAGTTAATGTTTTTTTTTTCTAATTTATTTATTTTAAATTTTAAATTTAATTAATTTTTTGTCATTAATACACTGACCGTCCGCGGGGAAACGTGTTACGGACTCCTACTTGTACCTGAGTAACTTAACTTACTGCTTTCTTTTTATCATTTAACTTAATAGCGTAATTTTTTTTTTTTTTTTTTTTTTTTTTTTTTCATCTAAATACACGATGTTATTTCAATAATGTAAATTTAACTACAGTAGAACCTCTTTAAGCCGAAAACCTCCACAACTCGAAAAAAATTTTTGTTCCCTTCCCTTCAAGCCCCAAAACCTCTATTACTGGAAATTTCAACCCTCTATAAGTCTAAATAATGAGTCAATTCCCACAAGCCATTTTGGTATATATTTTCCCTCCGTAATTCGAAAAAAAAAAAAAAAAAAAAAAAAAATTGCACCTCTGTTTAGCAAAGTTTGATTTTACAATCTTTTTTACAACCTTTACAACTCGATCATTTGAAACTAATTACCTCCATAGCTCGAAGAAAAATAAGTTACCGATTTTAAAGATTTGTCGATAATGCACGTCATTGTTTTTTAGAAAACAATGTATGAGTATACAGTAAATGGAATAACCAATTCTATGAAATATTCTTATTATAATTCTTATTATTGCTATTGATTTCATTTGAACCCTAACAAATAAACATGTTTATTACCTCTGTAACTTGAATTTTTATTTATTTTACCTTTCTAACTCAAAACAATTAATATAAAAAAAAATTTATAATGTCAATTCCTACTTGTTTTTCACTCTGTTGCAGAAAGTCCTTTATAAATAATTTTCATTCATTTTTTTAAGTTTATCTGGCGCCCTCTATTGGTAGATATATGCAACTTGAATGTAAAAAATTTTTAATTAATTAATTAAATTTAATTACTGAATTAATATTTGAAAAAACTGTATTCACATCCAGTGTCATCCACCACAAGTTCAAAAAAATGTATTTGAACTCGAGTGGACGAATGAAAAATATTTTATGAACGGCCGAAAATTTGAACAAGATATATATAAAGGGAGAGTGTGAGCTAATTGAAGGAATTGAATAAGTTAGAAATAATCTAAACCTCTACAATTCGAATATTTCCTTACAAAATCCGCGTAAGTCGAAAACTCTAACTCGAAGTATTTGGCGTGTCCCCTGAATTTTGACTTACAGAGGTTCTACTGTATATTAATGATTGTGTGGAGGTTTTCGGGTATATTTACCCCATAAGTACTCCGAAACAGGTATTTCCGTTCTCTACGTAAGGCTTGGACGACAAGCGGGGAATTTGTGGTGGTGGTGGTGGTGGGGGAGTTATTCATAGACTGACCCTCATCAACTTTGCTGACCCTTCCTCCCCTGACCTGGTTTTTGGAGCTGGCAAGGATTCTCTGAATTTAGGGTTATAAGACGAGTTTTTCTTCTACTTTCCCAGGTGTCCATCTACAAAATATTCACAATGCCAAGGCGCCATTCCAGATAAATGATAATATAGTATTTAAAAAAAGCAAAATAAGAATTTTAATCATTTTGTTACATTAATTTAATTATTTATTTTAGTATTTTGTTCAATTTTCGTAGTAATTCAAGCATAAGAGTAATGAATCAAAGACTTTTTATTGAACGAATTGTCAAAAAATGGTTGTTTAGAAATACGTGTCGTTAAAAGCTTGGCGCATTTCGATGTATTATTTAGTGGCAACCCTATCCAAGACGCCATTCCAGTTAAATGATACTATATTATTTAAAAAAAGCAAATTAAGAATTTTAATCATTTTGTTACATTAATTTAATTATTTATTTTAGTATTTTGTTCAATTTTCGTAGTAATTCAAGCATAAGAGTAATGAATCAAAGACTTTTTATTTTACGAATTGTCAAAAAATGGTTGTTTAGAAATACGTGTCGTTAAAAAGCTTGGCGCATTTCGATGTATTATTTAGTGGCAACCCTATCCAAGACGCCATTCCAGTTAAATGATACTATATTATTTAAAAAAGCAAATTAAGAATTTTAATCATTTTGTTACATTAATTTAATTATTTATTTTAGTATTTTGTTCAATTTTCGTAGTAATTCAAGCATAAAAGTAATGAATCAAAGACTTTTTATTTTACGAATTGTCAAAAAATGGTTGTTTAGAAATACGTGTCGTTAAAAGCTTGGCGCATTTCGATGTATTATTTAGTGGCAACCCTATCCAAGACGCCATTCCAGTTAAATGATACTATATTATTTAAAAAAAGCAAATTAAGAATTTTAATCATTTTGTTACATTAATTTAATTATTTATTTTAGTATTTTGTTCAATTTTCGTAGTAATTCAAGCATAAGAGTAATGAATCAAAGACTTTTATTGAACGAATTGTCAAAAAATGGTTGTTTAGAAATACGTGTGGTTAAAAGCTTGGCGCATTTCGATGTATTATATAGTGGCAACCCTATCCAAGTGGCCATTGCAGATAAATGCAGATAAATGTATAATATAGTATTTAAAAAAAGCAAATTAAGAATTTTAATCATTTTGTTACATTAATTTAATTATTTATTTTAGTATTTTGTTCAATTTTCGTAGTAATTCAAGCATAAGAGTAATGAATCAAAGACTTTTTATTGAACGAATTGTCAAAAAATGGTTGTTTAGAAATACGTGTCGTTAAAAGCTTGGCGCATTTCGATGTATTATATAGTGGCAACCCTATCCAAGTGGCCATTGCAGATAAATGATAATATAGTATTTAAAAAAAGCAAATTAAGAATTTTAATCATTTTGTTACATTAATTTAATTATTTATTTTAGTATTTTGTTCAATTTTCGTAGTAATTCAAGCATAAAAGTAATGAATCAAAGATTTTTTATTGAACGAATTTTTTTATGTTATTGTCCAAAAATGGTTGTTCAGAAATACGTGTTGTTAAAAGCTTGGCGCATTTCGATGTATTATGTAGTGGCAACCCTATCGTCTTTGGCGCGAATAAAGAATGATTCGGCAATAAATATCGTAAAAATAATAAAAAATAGCAGAAAATAACCTAGATAGAGGTCATGATTATGATTTCGTCTACGAAAAATCGGATCTTTTAATCAGCAACGATATAGAAATGAATTAAATATTTTCTAATGATTTAAATATTTACCTTTTTATTAAATCAAAGCTGGCTAATGCTTTCATTTCTAATATTTCATTAAAAATTTTTAAAAAGTCTAAAATAAAAACATTAATTAACTCTTTGGTCATATGTTGGACAGTAGCCGTCTGCCTACTGGCAGATTTCTAGATAGAATGTGCTTTCTGTTTACGGAAAATGGTTGTCAGCCCTACTCTCAGCAGTCGTATTAGATCTGGACCTACGGTTTAAAGTGAATTCCAAATCACTACAAACATTCATGGCACTGGTCGGACTCATACCCGGGACTTGTGGCACCGAATTACTTCTTCTACTACTACACCACACCACACCACATCACATCGCTGTGCTTAGAGCTGAGTTGCAGCTTTACAGTTTGGGAATGATGTGGGTGAGAAGAAGTCGGAATGACCTCTGTGACGCTCTACATCATATCAGACCGAGACCTTACGTCTTAAAGTGGATTCCAAACCACTAAAAACATCCATGGCACTGCCAGGATTCGAACCCGAAACCTGTGATAACGAGCGCCAGACACTCGGCCATCAGGTTTCTTAATCAAATTATTATTTAAATTTTGAAGTAAAAAGAACTTACGTTAAAGCTGGCCGCATGAAGAAGCTGCGATCTTTACATCCGTCCATTATAGCACCATTATGAATAACTCGTTATTTACACAAATATTAATTTACTTATCTAAAATCACTGCTAAATGACGGGCGGACTGATATTTAGTGCGAGTCATTGTGTGAGACATTTATGCTATTGAAATCATTGTATGGAAAGTCAAAATGAAGTATTGCCAAATATTTATTCACCACTGTAAACAGATTAGTATATTAGGGCAATCATTGATATCTTCTCCTGTATGTAATCTCTATTAATCCACGTTTAACTAGACACCCTATCTCACTCGCTGCTGGATTAGACACTGTTCAGAAAACGCACGCTTAATCTGTTGTCAGTTGAGACACTAATTCGTCATTTGATCCACGACGATTATCTTGCTGACGTGAAACAAATGCAACAAATAATCAACATCAATTTTGTAATCTTGAAATTTGGCACAGTGAATAACCATGTGCATCTTTAATCATACATTGTACCCCAAATCTAATCGAAAAGTAAAGAAAAAGCATGATTTAAATGGAATCGAAGAGAGAGATGCATACCGTTTTTCGGAGAGTTTTTGCTCATAGAAAACATTACCGCAATTTCCTTTTCGGACGTCCGTTACTCTCTAATGTTTTTTCATCCCTAATGGCGCGCATGCTCATAGGAAACATTATTACAAATACACATGCGCAATTTCCTATGAGCATGCGCGCTAGGGAGAAAAAGCTAACAGACGTCCGAAATACGGTATGCAAAAACTCTCTAATGTTTTGAGGGGCACTGGACATTGCGTCATCCGCCCTAATGGCACCAAATTTTTGTAAGGGGTAAAGAAAAGACAATAGAGAGTTTTTGCATTTTTCCCCCTCATAGGAAACATTATTACAAATACACATGCGCAAATTTCCTAGTTTTTGAGGAAACATTATTACAAATACACATGCGCAATTTCCTATGAGCATGCGCGCTAGGGAGAAAAAGCTAACGGACATCCGAAATACGGTATGTAAAAACTCTCTATTTATCTAGATAATTTTGACAGCTAGCTTTATCAAATAAGACTAGTGTGTATATTGGTAAATATACTCACAATACAGATAATTTTAATTCCACTGTTCTATACAGAGATACAAACCCACTTTTGTGCGCTATGTTTGTACTGTTTCTAATCTTGCTAATTCTAAACCACGTAAATCAATAAGTCTCTTCTGTGGTGCCTAAGTCAGTATACCAATAAAAACAAGTAATCTTCCAAACAACCAGTGGCATATTGGTTATGCCTGCCCACTTGGCTTAGTCTTGGCGTAATTGTTCTTACACCTCTTTTTTTCTTTGTATCGTGAAACCACCCCTTTGTAGAAAAATGAAAGCTACATAAATACTTCTTAGAAGAATTGTCATTAGTATGACTATTATTATTATTATTATTAACATTATTTTAATGATTGAAGTTAAATTAAAGTAGTTCAGTTGTATTAGAAAACAAATATCAAAAAATATGTAGGTATGCATATGTTTTACCTAGGAGCCTGATGGCCAAGAGACTAGCGCTCTGGTGCTCGGTGCCACAGATTTCGGGTTCGCGTCCCGGCGGAGCCATGGATGTTTGTAGTGGTTCGGAATCTACTTTTAATCGTAGGTCCTTGCCTAATAGGATCGTAGAGGGCTGTAGGGACAGTGTCACTCGCTCCTGTACCATATCTTCAAGCTACACGTACCCCCTGAGTAGTGCTAAATGAGTAACGTCGGTACAGCCCTTGCTTATGCATAAAGATAACTGTCTGTATTGCCAGCTGCATTAGAAAAAAAACGGATTTTACCTAAGTACATTAAGCAGTCTGATGGCCTATTGGCTACAGCTCTGGCCTGTGGTGCTTCAGGTTCGAATCCTGGCGGTGGCATGGATGTTTGTGAGCGGTTCGGAATTCACGTTAAACTGTAGGTCCTAAACTGTAGGTAGTCTAATCAGCAAAAGTGTGCACAAAATGATCGTAGAGCAGCAAACCAAAATTAAGTACATTAAATAATTAAATATTTTGTAACATAAATGTTGAATAAAATAATTTTTAATGTCCAGATTGTTAAAAAATTCTTAACACGAATATCATCTGTTATTACTGTTCCACCTACCACCCAATATAGCATGGAGAGTAAGGTTAACACGATAACATTATTTTATATTATTTATTTTATTGTTTTAAGAATAGTGATAAAAGTTGTGAGTGTATTTGCTTAATGATATTTTAAAAACACATTTTGAAAAATAAATTCTTTTATATTTAGTTAAAATAAAAAATAAAAAATTGAAATTTTTAAATCTTTAAAACTTTTTTTTAAATATTGATATTTTTACTTGATTTTATTTTGTTTTACATTTATCAAAGTACATGATACAAGACTGTATATGGATTTGGTTTTATTTGTTGCTCTATGGTCATTTTTTACACATTCGTCTAATTAGATCGGGCCCTACAATATATTAGACCGGGACCTACCTATATTGAAGTTTATGTAGATGCGTCAAAAATTAGACTTATTAAATTTTTTTTTTACTCTGATATATAGTGAGTGGTCTGATGGCCAATTGGCTAACTCTCTGGGCTCTTCGGCTACAGGTTCGAATCCTGGAGGTGGCATGGGTGTTTGTGAGTGGTTCGGAATCCGCGTCAAACAGTAGGTTCCGGTCTAATTAGCCTGAAGTGTGCAAAAAAATAACCGTAGAGCGACAAACCAAATCAAACCTGATATATAGTGAAAATGATTAAATTCAATTCTTATTTATGCATAAAATACTACGAACCTCAAGGCTTATTCCAAGCACAATTTTATCGCATATAGTGCGTAATTAAAAACACACCAAAAATAAAAACTTCTACCTAAAAAAAAGAAAAACAAATCTTTCCATTTTCAAAATATGTAAATGAAAAAAAAAATGAGTTTGGAGAAAAACGCATTTAAAGTCTTTATTTGAGCAAACGTATTCCTTAAACTGCAATCCTGTACATAATTACACCTATAGTAATGAGAACTGTATGTATTTATAAAACATTTCATGTGCATACATTCTTTATTGGTTATATGTTCAGCATTTCTTTAACATAAAATACCCTGTTTTCACTTTTAAATACAAATCAATAAATGGAAAAAAAAAAAAAAAAAAAAAAGGAATCCTGGTTTAAAACTTACCTTTGACTTAAAATTAGATACAGAACATTATCTGTCACATAAATTAAAGTGTAAAATAATTCATAAATGTATTTATGTTACTTAAATATAAAAAAAAAATAATTTTTATGTTCTCAAAACAGTATTGAAGAAGAGAAACTGATAAAAATATAGTGTGACTGAATTTTAAACTATGTCTTAATTATAAGGCCTAGCTCTTTTTGGATAATAAAGCTCTTCTTTTTTAAAATTTGAGTGTTCTCTAAGTTAGGAGATTTTAAGTTATTTAAATTTGTGTGTGTCTCCATGAAAATTCTATTTGCAAATATATCAAACAGGATAGAACTTCGCGATGCATTACCTGAAATTTTTATCATAAAAGATAAGAAATTAATAATAAAAAAATAAATAATTTAAAATTTAAATAATTTTTTTAACAAAAAATTTTTTTAACAATGCTATACAATACATAATTAATTCTGAAATCAGCATTTTTGCATGGTTTAAGATAACCCATCACGTTTAGAGCCAAAATTTTTAAATAATGTTTTGCGGGACATTTTTTTTATCCATAAAATTATGGATATTGTTTTGGGCAGTGGGGTGTTTCGAGTCCTTTATCACTTTTTTGGTGTCATTGATCAGTTTTTCGTTTCCTTGACCACTTTCAAAGGTCCTTATTGGTTTATTATTATCATTTTTTATATTTTTTTTTCCAGAGCTTTTTTATCGAATCGTTAGAAATTCTAGAATTTTTTTTTTTATTTGATCTTTTTTCTTTTTTCAGTTTTGAACGATAACGGATGAACATAATGAATTGTTGAATATGATTTCTTGATACTTTTTCTTTTTTTGTTTTTAAATAATGTTTTGCGTGAATTTTTTTTATCCATAAAATTATGGATAATGTTTTGGGGTGAGGGATGTTTCATATCCTATCACGTTTTAGGTGTCCTTGATCAGCTTTTCGTTTCCTTGGCCGCTTTCAACGTTCCTTATTGGTTTATTATTAAATTTTTTTTAATTTCTTTCACGCACTCTTTTACAAAATCATTTGGAAGTTTGAAATTTTTATTTTTATTTAATCTGCTTTTTCAATTCCTCCTATTAGCTCACACTCTCCCTATATATATATATATATATATATATATGTTGTACAAATTTTCAATCGTTCATAAAATACTTGTTATTCATCCAATCAAGTTTTAAAAAAATGTATTTGATCTTGTAGTGGAGGACACTGGATGTTAATACAGTTTTTTCAAATATTAATTCATTCATTAAATTTAATTAATTAATTTTAGTTTTTTTTTTACATTTAAATTGCATGTATCTACCAATAGATGGCGATAGATAAACCTAAAAAATGAATGAAAATTATTTATAAAGCAATATAGTGACTTTCTGCAATAGAGTGAAAAAAAAAAGTATTAATTGACTTTAAATTTTTTTTTTTTATGTTAGTTGTTTTACAGTTCCGAATGATAACTGAAGAACATAATTTAATTCCTGTATACGATTTCTTGATATTTTTTCGTTCTTTGTTTTTAAATAATGTTTTGCGAGACATTTTTTTATCCATAAAATTATGGATATTGTTTTGGACAGCGGGTTGTTTCGAGTCCTTTATAATTTTTTTGGTGTCCTTGATCAGTTTTTTTGTTTCCTTGACCACTTTCAACGTTCTTTATCGGTTTATTATTATTATTATATTAATTTCAAGCTCTTTTTTATAAAAATCGTTTGGAATTCTATAGTTTTTTTAACCTGTTTATTTTTTCTGTTTTGAACGATAATTGATCAACATAATTTATTGCCTGAACATGATTTACCGATACCTTTTCATGCTTTGTTTCTTCAAGATTGCTGTGATGCTTTTTGTACTTACATTAAATTCTAAATTTTATGGGTATCCTGTATATTGGGCCCAGATGATTCAATTTTAATTTGCGCTATTGGTTGTTTTTTTTTTAATGATATTGTTCAAATTAGTTTGTAAAACATTGACAAACATTTTTTTTTTTTAATCCTACGCCCGTCTGTGGCTGTTGAGTCATACGACATCGAGCTTCCCAGTAGCATGCAGTAATGTCATCTGACACCTCGTCAATTCAAGCGAATCTGAGCTGCAATTTTTGGCTTTTAAATTTTAATTAATTGCTACGATGTGCACCTTAATCTAAATAATAGCTATCTGGTTTTTTAACTTTTTAATTGTTAATAGTTTTAATTTATTCTATAGCTTGTTTATACTTTATGTTAACTTTTAATTATTTTATTTATTTATTTTTTGGGGTTCTTTTAATTATTTTTGGTCAACGGACTCTTAATTGTACCTATAGCTTTAGCTTTATCGGTCTCTTGCTTTAATTGTTCTCGAGCAAGAGACGTTCTTCTTAAATTCTTTATTTTTCTTTTTCATTACTACTCTTCAATTTAAGCAGCTTCCTTTTGTGCAAATATTTTAAACTACTTTAAGATGTGGAGGTTTTCGTGGTTCTTAAAATCACTTGGAAACTCCGTAACAGGTACGCCCGTTGCCCTGACACCTCGGTAAGAGTTCCAGTTCAAGTGGTTGGTGTCTATATATAACTCATATTATAAGATTTATTTAATAACTAATAAAGCTATACTTTTGGAACCTTTAATCTCTATTCCACACCAATACCAGAAAGAGCGCTTAAAGACACTGTTACAATCGTCATCGAGATTCCTCGTTCCTAAAAACGGTATCATCAGCCGGTCCTGCGGCCTGATGGCCAAGAGGCTAGCGTTCGGTGCAACAGGTTTCGGGTTCGCGTCCCGGCGGAGCCATGGATGTTTGTAGTGGTTTGGAATCCACTTTTAATCGTAGGTCTTGGTCTAATAGGATCGTATAAGGCTCTAGGGACAGTGTCAATCACGCCTGTAGCGTGTCTTCAAGCTACACGTACCTCCTGAGTAGTGCTAAATGAGTAACGTCGGTGCAGCCCTTGCTTCTGCATAAAGATAGCTGTCTCTATTGCCAGCTGCATTAGATAAAAAAAGGATTTTACCTAAGTACATTAAGTAGTCTGATGGCCAATTGGCTAGAGCTCTGGCCTGTGGTGCTTCAGGTTCGCCGTCGTGGTTCGTGAGTATTCGTGAGTGGTTCGGAATCCACGTTTAACTGTAGGTAGTCTAATCAGCCCAAAGTGTGCACAAACAACGTAGAGCAACAAACCAAAATTAAGTACATTAAATAATTAAAAAATATTTTGTGACATAAATGTTGAATAAAATAATCTTGAATGTCCAAATTGTATTGTTAATTAATACTGATGGCCAATTGGTTAGCGCTCTGGCCTTTGGTCCCAAAGGCTTCAGGTTAGAATCCTGGCTGTGGCATGGATGCTTGTGAGTGGTTCGGAATCCACGTTAAACTGTTGGTCCCGATCTAATTAGCCCAAAGTGTGCAAAAAAATGACTGTAGAGCGACAAACCAAATCCAATCAACCGGCCCAATGTCAAAGAATTCCAATGTAATTTCTCCTGCGCGTGTTGGGGTCTGGTGGCCAAGTGGCTAGCGCTCTGGTCTTTGGTATCCCACACTTCAGGTTCGAATCCTGGCGGTGGCATGGATGTTTGTGAGTGCTTCGGAATCCACTTTAAACTGTAGGTCCCGGTCTGTTTAGCCTGAAGTGTGCACAAGTTGACCGTAGAGCGACAAACTAAACTAAATCTGCGCATGTTGTTACTGGGTTCAGAGAAATTAAATTATCAATTGAAAATAAAACGAACTTATTCTTAACTATTATTATCAAATAAATTGAATACAACATTTTATGTATTAAAAAAATCAAAATGTGCGTGCATTTATTATGCAATGTGCGTACCGAATAAATCGACTGGAAAAAAAAAAAATTCAATATTGCTTCACTTATGATACTTGCAACAACCTCATTTCTTAACTGGCAATCGTCTGCTTAAAAATAAAAAAAACGAATGATATTCTGCACACTGGACAGTGGATCCACCCCGAGCTAAATTGATGTAACTGCAGGTACCATGGCGTGTTGCAGGGGTAAGGATCATCACTTTCCAGGTGCATCGGAAGGCGACCACCCCCCCTTCCTTCCCCCAGTGGCAAGACATTTCCACCCTTTGTTGTCGCTCACGTCCTTGAGGCTTTTGCTGGTGAAGTGAATGGCCCTGAATGTGAGCGGGAAAATTCCGATCCCCGCACCTCTGCATCGGCAATCGTCTGCCTCGTTTCCAATTTTCTTCAGATGCTCCTCTATTGGCTCTCAGCGTTCATGCATAATTTCCAATCAGCGATCTCGTAGGCAAAGGGTTGTACTGTTTGTTTACGTTTTTTGTATATGTTCACGGCATTGACAACTCGAGTTCTGAGGATGCTATAGATGTTTGTAGTGGTTGGGAATCCACTTTAAACCGCAGGTCCCGGTCTAAGAGGAGCGTTGCGGAGTCATTGTTACTCCGCGTCCGTAGCTTATCTTCAAGCTACACGCCCCTCCTGGGTAGTGCAAAGTGAGTAACGTCGGTGCAATGCTTGCCAAAAGGTATCGAAGACAATGGTCTAAGTGTTTGACAGCTGCATTAAAATATATATATATATCTTGTAAGGCGCATATCTAGCGTAAAGAAGGATTCAGGTGTTCGAATCCCCTGATAGAGTACACTGCTTTCAGAAACAAGGATATATAGTATTCGATGCCCCACATCGCTAATAACAAATCTGGTTTGAGATTTCTGTGTTTTTCCCTCTTGCGACATGCAAATGCAGGATACTATACTTACCCTTAAAACTCCTTCCTTCTATACCGTGCATCAGTGGAACCTGAAGCCCACTGATATATAGAGAGAAAAATTCTGATTTATAGAAAAGTCGTAATTAGTTATTCTCAAAAAACATTTTTTTTTTTTTAAAAATATTATCAAGGGCCTCAGATATGCTCGAATGTTCATGAATTAAAACATTATAAAATGCTATATTGAAAAACAACAACTTATTTTGCAAATTAGTGAAGGCATTTTATCTCTTTCTTTATGTATTCAATTCCTTCTATTAGCTCACACTCTCCCTATATATATCTTGTTCACATTTCCAATCGTTCATAAAACACTTTTTATTCATCCACTCCAGCTCAAATGCATTTTTTTATACTTGTAGGGGATCAACACGTGGTGTTAGTACAGATTTTTCAAATATTAAATTTAATTAATTCATTTTATTTTTTTTTAGATTTAAGTTGCATGTATCTACCCATAGAGGGCGCCACATAAATTTAAAAAAAAAATGAATGAAAATTATTTATAAAAGACTTTCTGCAATAGAGTGAAAAAAAAGTAGGAATTGACTTTGAAATTTTTTTTTTATATTATTTGTTTTTATAATATTTTTGTGTAATTTTGTATTGTGTTAATGATCTGAGACACCATATGTAATTTCGCATCGACCAAGAACGTAGAGTAACTTTAAAATTGTTTGATCACTACCATTATAACATAATTTGTTTCGAAGTGCAGAAAAATAGGAATATTCAAATTTGTGGACACTATAGAAAAGGACATAAATTTTTTGAAAACGATCAATGAATGAATTAGAAACACAATCAGTTTACACGGGGCCTGAATGGCCGAGTGTCTAGCGCTCTGGCGCTGGGTGCCGTAGATTTCAGGTTCGAATCCCAGCGGTGCCATGGATGGTTGTAGTGGTTCGGAATCCACTTTAAGCCGTAGGTCCCGGTCTCAGTTGACTGTAAAGAGCATCACGGAGCCAAGTCAGACTTCTACCTACGGGTGCTCCATTACAACAGAAGCTGTCCCCTTTCCCTCCATCCATGAGTAGATTACTCATGGGTTGTCCGTCCCGCCCTGCAGGACACTGAGGATTAGTTACAACAACATCAGTTTACACAAAAATTTTCATGCGCTTCATAAAAACACAATCCAGTTTGTAAAACAAAACCTAAAAAAATTCTCTATATAAAATCCTTGAAGTTCCTCACATTCAGACCTCTCAGAAAAAAAATAATTAAAATTAAAAAAGAAAAGAAATTGCTAATGAGTAAGTATACTTCCCCGAATGTGAGGACACTTCAGGGCATGATAGCGAATGTTATTATGGTTTAAATTCCAAGGTGTGCATATGCTACAGCAAAAAGACTGAAAATCATTTGGCAAACACAAATATTAAAAAGGTGAAGGGCTAGAACTGTCCCCTTATCTCTCGAAAAAAATAGATCTATACAAACTAATACAATAGCAGGCTGTGAAATCAGCCAAATAATAAAATATATATATAATATACTGAGGATAAGTTTATCAAGAAATAATTACTCTCAGAGTATTATAAACCATGTTATTTATGTTCGCTGGATGCTGGTTTAAAACACTTACAGCGGCGTATCCCAATGTCATGGAGGATATAAAATGAGGACGGTAGAGAAATAGGAGGGAAGGACAATTCGGCAGTGTAGCTTATTTTATAGAGAAAATTGTGCAATTGTGAATATATTCCTGAAGCACATTATTGAATGACAGACTACTGCAAATAATCGATATAAAATATGTAGTTTCAAAGTCAGGTGTTTAATTGCTGGGGTATTATCAACAATGTTATTCCTCTGCTCACTAGATGACTAATCACACATCACGCATCTAGCGGCGTATTCCTAGAGCCTTCCATTCAGAAGTAGCAATGTTATAAGGTTAAGATACATATATAATATAATAAATGTAGACAACAACTTACTTTTGTTTTATTTTTAAAGTCCAGCAGTGAAAGTTGCAATCATTCCTTTTTTTTTAACGAAAATTCTACGAAATTTTTGGAAAGTAAGCCACCACTTTATTATATAGTTCAGCAATGAGGACATGTAAAATTAAAATTAAAAAAAATTGAGTGTATTTCTTACTTTAACAAAGTAAAACACTCGACAATTACTTAAACTGTCGATATTGATATCATTTTTTGGTCGACTTCCATCGGGGGTTGGGAGTCGACCAAAAAAATTCCTACTCTTAAGTAGGATTTTTTTTATATCGACTCCTAAATCATTTCCGCAATTTCGTGTACTGTTTATTATCTTTACTAATGAATTTAGAAGAATTTTCGGAATAAACTCAATGACTTTTATTGAACGCACATATCTATAAAATAGTTTTTTTTTTCATAAAGAATTTTTTACAAATTTAAAAGTTTAATTCTAATTTTTTTTAAAATACCAGCAAAATAGTCATTGCATTAAACATACCAAAGTAAGCCTATAGTAACCAAAGCCTACAGTCTAGTCGGGGGCAACGAGATAAAACTGTCTATGAATCTCACTGGCACCAAGTCCGACTCACTTCTGTTGTCCAGAATTGTTATGTCTCTTTATGTTTCAAATGCTATTTTCTTTGTTATTTTTCTCTCATAGCAAAGTTTTTGTAAATTTTTGGTAGCAAAAAAATAATTTTTTGATGGTTTTACAGAATTGTTTTTATGGAACATCCGGAAAAAATATCCATGGATTACACGCAGCTGCTTTATACCCCCAAAAAAAAAACCTTCGTTGATTAAAATACTACATAGAGTTACTGCTGCATATGATAAATTAAGCAGTAAAAAAAGTCTTCACTTATGTTAATGCAATTTAAGAACAAAATACAGAGGGTGTTAATCTACACAGTTTTGTAATGATTTTACATGTACGTATATGCATAATTATATATATAAAGTTAAGAATTTTGTTATCTATTATGTTCAATCTGATAGCTTTTTTGTTGAACTATCATTTTATATCTTCAATTCCAAGATAAAAGAACTTATGATCTCATAGCTGAATTTGTTACACTCCTTCATCACAATCTTATGGTTATTACTGGATAACGAAAAAACTTTAAAAAATGTCAAAATTAACCCGGATTGCAATCAGAAATATGTTTTAATACTTTTTTTTTTTAAAGAAGGCATTCCACCATTTTAACCAAACAATCTCCATAGTTTAAGGTTCCATCAGATTAAAGCTTCCATCAGTTAAGGCTGCCAGTCATAGTCCGCTGTTCTATATTTGGAAAAAATGAGAAGTAAAACAGAAATTGAAGCTATTCCATTTGAATAAATCCCCCCCTTCCCCGGAGTCCATCCACTGCTTTGGAATGCCGCTTATAACGAGCACATTTTAAGTGTTCAAATGCCCCACTAATCCATAGGAGATAAGACGGATTGGCTTGAGTGGTATGTATTGAGATGGAGCAGCTTCATTTCTGTTTCACTTCTCATTTTTTTCAATTCCTTCAATTAGCTTACACTCTCCCTATATATATCTTGTTCACATTTTCAATCGTTCATAAAATACTCTTTATTCATCCACTCCAGTTCAAATACATTTTTTTTTTCAACTTGTAGTGGAATGACGCTGGACGTGAATACAGTTTTTTCAAATATTAATTCATTCATTAAATTAAATTAATTAATTTTAGTTTTTTTTAGATTTTAAGTTGCATATATCTACCAATAGATGGCGCCGGACAAACTTAAAAAACTGAATGAAAATTATTTATAAAGGACTTTCTGCAACAGAGTGAAAAAAAGTAGGAATTGACTTTAAAAAAAAACCTTTTTTATATTACTTGTTTCCAAGTATACTAGTAGAACAGTGGACTATGACTGGCAACCTTATGCTGATGGAACTTAAAACTTAAAATTAAAGAATTTTTTGAGTAAAACAATGGAATGTATCCTTTAAAAAAAGTAATAAAACCTATTTCTGATTGTTATCCAGGTTAATTTCAACATTTTTTTTTTCTACTTCCATTATTTCAAGTTTTCCATTATAAAACAATCCAGTAGCAACTATAAAATCTTTAGCAAAATTTTCCTACTTTCTTTCAACATTTTAAGTCTTTTTTTTTTTTTCAGAGAAACATGTTTTGTTCATTAGAGGTGAACATTATGTTTTTTGTTTTAATCATTTTAAAATCATATTTTATAATTTGTTTGCATTTCTTAGAGATGCAAACAAACAGATGTAAACAGTTTGTTTCACTTAGAGATGTTTAAAAATCTGGCGGTAGATCTTTGAGAGGAGGAATTGGATTTTCTTTTAAAATGTGAAGATGCGACTTTGTACTACTATGCCCCAAAAGTAAAACCAGTTTTCAATTTAAATTTCTCGGGTATGTAGCAGTTCAATTTTTTTTTTTTTTTTTTAGGTTGATGGCACTTTCCTTGACATATGTGTGAAAGTTTTTGTCAAAATATTCATTAGTGTTTGAATCACGCTTGGCTTTGTGAGACGCTAAAAGTAATTTCGGCGATGTTTGAAATGTCTGAATTAATTGAGCAACACTGAATTTTTTGGAAAAACATCGTTGCGTTGAAACGTGTGAAACAATGCTTTCCGACTATCAGGACGAGTTTAAATGCATCATAACTGGAGATGAAACTTGAATTTATGCTTGCGACCCGGAAACAACCGGTCAATCGAGCGAATATCGTGGCAAAGGGGGAGCAAGACCGAAAAGAGCACGCCAAAGTCGCTCAAAAATCAAGGTGATATTGACTGTTTTCTTCTTATGAATTGCTTTGGCCGGGCCAAATTGTCAACAAGGAATATTATTTGAGTGTTTTGCGTCGTTTTCTTGAAGCTATTCGCAAAAAGAGGCCACATTTATGGAAAGGCAACTTTTGGTTTTACATCACGATATGCGCCAGTTCACACTGCATTGATTCTTCGTGACTTTTTCGCCAAAAATGAAACCCATAGCGTTCCACAACCACCATATTCACACCGTGCGACTTCTGGCTATTCCCTAATCTCAAAAGATCACTGCGGGGACACCGTTTTGCGTCGATAGAAGAGATTCAACGTGAATCGGCGAGCTCTTTGAAGGCCATCCCGACCAATGGCATTTTAGCATGCATTGAGGATTGGGAAAAACGTTGGCTTAAGTGCATTGCGTCCGGAGGCGATTACTTTGAAGGCAATGAAATAAATTTGGAAGAATAAATCAAGAGTTTTTGAAAAGAATAAAAATTGGTCTTATTTTTTGGGTACATAGTATAATAAGAAGCGTACGTATAATTGGCCAAAAAAGGTGTCACCCTTAATAACTTATTTGAAGAAAAGTGAAACAAATAAATCTTTTTGATGAGTAACTCATATTATTTTGCCTAATTTCTGTGTTCATGAATTTATGACTTGTTTCTTTTCCTTTTCAAATGATAACTTACTGTATATATTACGCATGTTCAATCTTTATGAAATAAAAGCATCCTAACATGAAAACTCATGGTTTATTATTTTTGCTGATTTTTTAGTACTGGAACCAATTTTATATTTTTTCTATAGATGCAAAGCATTTTTTTACACATATTCTTCGTTAATATATCTATTGTGTAAAAATAGAAATATGTGTACCTGGGGAGAAGTATTCCCTTACCTCCAGTTACAAAAGTAATGTTTAATATGCAAAAATTTTAAAAAGAGAGATTGAATTGAGGAGAGAATATATTGCTCTATTTTCCAGGTAAAAATTTTAAGTTAAAAAGACAAAAATTAAGAATTAAAAAATTTGCATTTTGATTACAAAGAGATCACTTTCAATTGAAATTTTATGCTATTTGCTATTGTTCCTATGTCCCTTCCCCCCTTCTTTTCCCCTCCTCAAAGATGCTGGTTATGTTTTGGATGTTCTATTGTCGTATTTAATAGAAATATTTCATCTACCTTTTTTTAGTTGATTATAATTTATTTTATGTAAAGTTGTCAGTTTAATACACTCATGTCCATAAATTAAGGATAATGAAGTTCAGGCAAAGTAAGAGACAGAAGCAAAACAAATTTGACTTATTTGTAAAGTCTATTTATTAAACAAAAGGTAAAGACCAAAAAAGATGCTATATGTTTGACATAATTAATAAAAATTGCGATTTTTACTCCCTGGAGCAAATTTCAAAAAAGAACCTATTTACAAAAAGCAGTATAACATGGTTAGTATGATGGTTAGTATGGAGTATGTCTCCCGGACGATGCAATACAGGCCTTACAACGCCTAGGCATGCTGAGTATCAAATTATCAATCTGATTTTGGGGAATACTACACCACTCATCAAGCAATGCTCTCCGAAGTTCCGGTTGACGGGCTGCAATTCGTCGGCCAAGCATATCCCACACATGCTCTATTGAATTCAAGTCCGGTGAGTATGCCGGCCAATCCATACGGGTGATATCTTCCAATTGAAGGCATTCGTCTACAATGTTTGCAAGGTGAGGAAGGGTGTTGTCATCCATAAACAGAAATTCAGCGCCCATGGCACCCCGAAACAAACGTACATGTTGTTCCAGCATGACATCCCGATAGATGTGGCCTGTCATCGTTACACTCTGAACATGCAGGTCAGTTCTGGAACCAAGAATAATTCCTCCCCAAACGAGTCATCCTGCACCACCGTAACGGTGTCGTTCAGTGGTGTTCTCTTGGTGGTAACGGGTACCTGGCACTCTCCATATGAAAGTCCGGCGAGAATCAGACTGCAAACTAAACCTGGACTTGTCGGAAAACATCACACAAGACCACTGTTGCGGTGTCCACAATGCATGCTCTCTACTCCAGGTTAATCGCAAGCGACAGTGAGTTGCGGTAAGTGGAACACATCTGACAGACCTACGAGCATATATACCAATGTGCCCCAAGCGTCTGTACACGGTCTGCCTTGAAACTGTCGTACCGGTAGCTGAAGAGAGCTGACTACACAGACCTGATGCTGTGCTCCGTCTGTTTCTTTTGGCAGTAACTGCTAAATACCGGTCCTCATTCGGCGTTGTAACTCGGGGGCGACCTGTGCTGTAACATCTACTCACATTACCATCATCTTGGAATCGTTGCCAAAGCCTGGAGATGGCACTCTGGGCGATTCCAACTTCCTCGGATACTTCCAGCTGGGTACGTCCACATTCCAGTCGTCCGATAATTCTACCACGTAAAAAATCATCCAAATGCTTCCTTTGTGCCATAACTATGCAGTTATTGCACTGAAAGGCATTTAAAGCGCTTGTGAACAATTTTACTTGTTTGCCACCATTCCTTATATACCCCTCTCTTACACTCTCGTCATTGCGACGTACTATCCGCGCCATCTGGTGGTTTCCTGTAATTTGCATATTCTTCTTCAAGATGTGTGTGAGAATTCTACAGGTGAAATTTTTATTTTAGAGTTCAATTTTTGTGTGATTCTGAATTATCCTTAATTTATGGACATGAGTAGTTGAACTCCTGTTAAGATAGTAATTTGTTGTTATTATTTACTAGAAATATCACAGTCCCATGTCAATGTTACAAAGATGGCGTTAAGAGTGATAAGAGTTATGAAGTGATAATTTCATTCGCAACCACCTATAACCCCTTTTTTTTTTTTTTTTTTTTGCAACATTTTTGTGTAATTTTTAGGGCCTCAAGATCAAGAGGGGCCTACATTCAAATTGTTAGCAAAATTAGAACTATACTATTCTAAAAACAATAAACACTAAAACACCAAACAAGAATATATTCGCGATATGTAATTTTTTACATTAAAAAAACACCAAACAAGCAGTTTTTTTTTTTTTTTTTTTTTTTTTTTTTTTTTTGACAACACAATGTATGCTGGATTCTGCTAGTAATATATATATATATATATATATATATATATATATATATATATATATATATATATAATATATATATTGGAAATATATATATATATTTCCAAGAACTATGTTGAATAAATTATATTTATTCAACAATAAATATCAACGATATTTTAAATGAAAATAGAATGCTGAGTAAAATTTAAAGTAAGGTCTGGTTTAACATAACAATCTTATCTTTTAGATCCTACACATTTTTTAAGGATATTTTTTGGAAGATTTTTAAATTCAATTACTTTTGAGGACATTGACTTTTACAGTCTAACATACTAATTAAAAAGGAATTTTATTACGCAAAATACAAAAATTATCAGCACAAGATTACTAGGAATACTTCTAGAATTTTTTTGGCTGAGAAGTTTCGTAATCAGTAGTTTTTCAACTGCAAATTCACTTTGTTTAAGTAAAAGCAAATAAACGTTAGAATAATTTTAAAAAAAGCAATTAAACAAAAAAATTAGTATATTTGGAGGGGTTGAAATTGTCTGCAAGAATGAACAAGGTGCAAACTTTTAAATTAATATGTAGTTCCTTTACAATTATAATAATTACATACACTAATACATATACATATAATATAGTAATTACATACATATAATTTAATTCTAAACATCCCTGATCAGCCCAGGTTTAAAGCTGCTGCCCTTTTCAGACTCCTGACGGGCCATGATTGTTTGGCCAATTATCTTTTTCGAATGAAAATATTTGCAATCTCAAAATGCGTGCTCTGCAGTCTTGGAGAGGACATGGACCTTCCTGTCTGCCCTGCACTTGTTTCCTCTACTGTGTAGGGTCGTTACTGGGAGGCTAGGGCTCTTATGGGTTAAACATGTCACTATGGGATTTCCTTCCATTCTCGTTGTTGTGTTCATGTTCCTTGTGTTCTTTTTATTTTTTATTTTATTACTTATTGTAGCCTGCCATTGGAAATAACAAAAACTTACAAATAATGCAGTGGTCGAACAGCTGAAGATTGAATTTTTTGGTGTAAAAGTTGAGAGAAGCACTCCATGTAACGTAGTGAGCGGTCTCGGTTGCTGGATATGGCTGTCTTTGTTGCGGAAAGAATCATCTAATAATGCGTAGATATATCATATTTGCATATTACAAGCTAGCCAAATTTCAGGTGCTTAATTGTTTTGTTTTTTATTATTCAGTTCCTTCTATTAGCTCACATTCTCCCTATATATATCTTGTTCACGTTTTCAATCGTTCATAAAATACTTTTTATTCATCCACTCGAGTTCAAACACATTTTTTTAACTTGCAGTGGATGACACTGGATGTTAAGACGGTTTTTTCAAACATTAATTCATTACTTAAATTTAATGAATTCATTTTAGGTTTTTTTTAGATTTTAGTTGCTTGTATCTACCCATAGATGACGGCCGATAAACTTAAAAAAAAGAATGAAAATTATTGATAAAGGACTTTCTACAATAGAGTGAAAAAAAAGTAGGAATTGACTTTAAATTTTTTTTTTTTTTTTTTTTTGTTATTATTTCTTATTTAAATTTGAGCCGCATTATGTTCTATGTTTTTATTTATTTATTATATTTTTTTCAGAAACTGAATTTCATATTTTTTTTTACAAAAATGGTTTATCGTATTACTTCTTTAAGAAACCAAAATAGCACGCGACACGAGCTGCGACGTGTCGCTGTCTGTGCATTTCTGCTTGCTGATAATCTCCACGACACGCGACAGATAGTAGATATGGACTTTATTAGAAAGACGCCTTTTTATCAAAGAGAATCTTCAGACGCCCTTGAAATAATGGAAATAGAACAGTATTCTCACGTGGACTTCACGGAAGTTCTAGCCACAAACAGGCGAATCCACAGAAAAAGGAAGTAGCCCGTAAACCCTTATTTAGAATATCGTAGAAAGGTGGTTCGAAATAGAAAATTTTGGTGTGGCTTGTTTGTGTTCTATTTGATCAATAGAATACATTAACTTCCCGTTAACTTGGTTTTGCTTTTATAAGTTTGTCTCATAATAATTGTTCATTTTGATATTTAAAATAGAATAATGATTTAAACAAGTGCTTACTTTTTATTATTTTATTTTTATTTATTATAATTTTATTTTATTTATTATTTACTGTTTATTATTTTATTGCTGCCAATCGCTGCCTATTTGGTCTTAGAAGCCAATTAAGATCCCACCTGATTAAAAGAAGAACTGAAATTTTACTGTACAAAACTCCCATAAGACCAATATTAACATCTGCGTCTAAAACAGGGTCACTAACAGCAACAAAAGAGAAAATGTTGTCAATCTTTGAAAGAAAAGTGCTACGAACTATTTTTGGTGGTATCAAGGACAATGGAAATTGGCGAAAAAGAAACAATTTTGAACTTTACGAACTTTTTAGAGATATTGACATTCTAAAATTTGTTAAACTGAGCAGAATGAGATGGGCCGGTCATCTCATGAGATGACCGGCCCATCTCATTCTGTTCAGTTTAACAAATTGATAGAGCCGCTGTGAAGGTTTTCAATGCAATCCCTTTTGGACAAGACCGAAAAAGAGATGGGTCGACCGTTTAGATTCTGATTTTAATGTTATGAAGATCAAAAACTGGAGGTCCACGGCCAAGAGGAGAACAGCCTGGCTGGATCTTTTAAAGAAGGCCAAGGCCCACAACGGGCTGTCGAGCCATTTATGATGATTACTTCCTTTTATATATTTAAATAACAAAATGTTTTCTTTCTCAGTATAAAATCCAGCATTAACTTTTGAAAGAAAAAAATTTAGAAATAATAAATGAAATATAATTGACGCCATCCAACCTATTATAAATAGCAGCTTTCATATCTTTTTTTTATTTTCAAAATTTTCGTGCTTGTATGTAATTTACATCATTGCTATAAGTGAAATATTTTTTTTCTGCAAATAGATAAAAAAAAAATTTCCATAAGAACATTTTAAAAATTTCTAAAACTTGAAAAATTTATGTGGAATATTGTTTTCTCTTAAATATTACTATTGATTTCATTTAAAAGCGTTTTATATAAACGTTTGCCCGGCTTATGGCTCAGTGGCAAAGCGTGCCGTTATTCAGCATTACGGCAGAGGTTCAATCCGCTAGCGGCTTTGTTATAGACACTAGATAGTTTTTGCATACCGTATTTTTAAAAGTACGGTATGCAAAAACTCTCTATTGTTTTAAAAACGGGGAAGCTCGATGGCGTTTGGGATGTTCTGCATCTCGGTTCGTTAGTCAGTCTACCTGGAGAGAGTTTTCTGGTATCCCCCATACGCAACGCACATGCGGGGTAGTTCCCCCTTATAAGTTGCCCATTCCTTCCATGAGATGCCTAGATGTTACCAAGTGGAATATATATATATATATAATGTATGTTTTAAATTTTTTTTCCAATCCGAAAAACAAAATAAACAAAACCATATGGTTGACAGTCAGTGACTTAGAAAAACAATACATCTGTTGATTTTCAAGATGAAAACTTTGCTGATAGGTTATAAAATTCGCCAAAATATATTTTAATTAATTGTTTGTTATTGAAAACGAACAACTATTGTTGATAATATTAAAGACAATTTATTTAAATTAAAAAAATATTTATCAATGACATTACAGAATAGGTCAGAAAAATAACAGTATCTATCTTTATTTAAATGGATATGTGTATGTTTGTATGTTTCAGTATAACTTAAAAACTCCCACTTTAGCCTGTTAATTTTTTTCTCTAAATTCACTACTCTTTTATCTAGTGTGTAATCAAAAATCTTGAAAAAAATTGTGACCATTTATTTTTTTGAAATGAAGCTTTATTTTGTGTTTGGCGCCATTTGTTAGCTTGATCGCTTCGTCTGTAGTCTTTGCACCTGTGAAATTTTCCTGAAATTAAAATGGATATAGCATGAACTTCAAAATTACGTACAATTACAACTACAGTACAATTATTACAATTACAGTATATTACAATGCAATACAATTACAGTACAGTACAACTATGTTCAGTACAGTTCAGTTACAATACAGTACAATTACATGAACTTCAAAAAGGCTCATGTAATTGTATATTGTAATGTATATTTGTTTGCTTTAGATCAGGGATGGCCAACCCGCGGCCACATGCATCCCGCCGTGAATATTTTTGCGGCCCGTGAACTTTATCCCTCTTTTACAAAATATATTTATTTTATAACGGTTAAAGTAGTGAAAACCAATGTATTAAAAAAAAGTGCATTACGTGTTCATCCCTGTATTCAAAAATGAACTGTCGAAATGGTGAGAAAAAATGAACTTTGATTTTAAAATAATATATTCTTGCGAATATAGGACAGATAGTGCCTGTTTTATTTATGAGTTTGCAGAATAATTAAATTATATTCGGCGAACTTATGACGAGTGGAGAAAAACATATCGCACTAGTAAAATAAATATTTTTTAATGATTTCATTTTATTTCGTTTATATTTATATATATTTTATATTTCACTTTTAGTGTTATATATTTCTTTACAATGTGCGTTTAGTATCATTATTATTATATTATCTATGTTTACATGCAGGGCCGGATTTGGATGAAAAGAGACCCTAGCCTATTCCACTTATTTCACCTCCCCTTTCTAAGTTTGTAAATTACATGAGAGATAATAAAATACATCGTTACTGTGATATACATCAATATGTTAAATGAAACATGTTGTGATGGGTACTAATCTTTATAAAAAATGTGGCACGTATAATAAACAAAAAAAAGTCGAGAACACTTATTTGGACATTTATTCTCAGCACCCTATAAAGTACTTGTAACAATAACTAATCAAACATAACACACAGCATTTGCAAAGAAACAAAATTCAAATAATAAAAATCTTTGACTGCGAAAATAAAGTATGCAATAAAAATTATTATTTTTTCTATAAAATTAAATTAAATACATTGAATACAGGGAAGATTAAAGCAAATTCAATTCAGATAAATTTATTTCATAATAATTCGCATTTAAAGTTTAAGTATGAATTATTATGAATTTTAAGTTTTAAACAAAACCAAAAATGGAACTTTATTCAAACAAAATCCAGATCACAAAAAAGAAAATATCAAATTGTATATCATTTTAAATTTTATGTTATTTTATTTAAGAACTGATTCAATCCAAGTATACATTCAACCAATACATTTTTATGTTTAGTTATTAGTCTCCTTTTTTTCTATTTAATGTTTACTGTTTTTAGAATAGTGTAATTCTAATTTTGTTAACAATTTGAATGATCTTGAGGCCCTAGGCTGAAGCCTAGTTAGCTTATAGGAAAATCCGGCCCTTTTTACAGGTAAGAATAATAGGAAACACAATAATAATAAATCATTATGTTTCAATTTTTTACTCCAAAAAATGTCTATAGTGTGGGTCTAAATCTAATAGGAGGATATATAATTTCATATGCGGCCCGCGGAGTTAGGATGCGTTTCCAAAGTGGCCCGCAAGATCATTTGGGTTGGCCGCCACTGCTTTAGATGTTCTATTATATGGGCTTCAGACTAAATTCTTTTTATTTGTAAATAGTCAATCAAAACAATTTTTCTCTTACAATTTGCACATATTCCTTGCTGATATTATTCCTCAACACTAAAGATATTTTGCTTTATGTAGGCGAGATTCGCTGGGTCCTATCTGCTAGATAATTTGTATTTACAACCGAAGATTTAAAATGATACAGATGCACGAGGGCAAATGTGTTCAAGCATTTGATGGTGCCAAAAGGAAAGGTGTGGCCAATAAAAGGGGAATGGCTTATCCCTATTGTGAACGTTACGTGGACCTGGCAAGAATTTGAAGAGCGCTGACTAATTCGAAAAACCGGTACATCACTATTCCGTCGGTTTCTTTCATCCCCTTTTCTTCTCCTTATTGTGGACTTACAGAGTAACTACATGGTTGCCACCATCCGAACAATAGTTTGTCGCTTTTCTGTTGGCCATTTTGAATAACCCCGGAACACCAATACATTGTCTATATTGGAAGGATGCGATCATTCCCCATTTACTTAAATATTATATTTGTTAACTTTTTAAAAATTATTTTCAGATATTGACGAAATATTAAATCAGAGAACATGATCTAGATTTGATTTAATAATAATAATAATAATAAAAAATCTGAAGTTCAATATTAGAAAAAAAAATTTAATGTTGTTTTTTAATTGCAATAATATTAATAATAATTATCAATAATACATTAGCCTGGATATAGGAGACCTCATCATCATAACTGGCTCAACAGCCTGTTGTGGGCCTTGGCCTTCTTTAAAAGATCCAGCCAGGCTGTTCTCCTCTTGGCCGTGGACCTCCAGTTTGTGATCTTAATAACATTAAAATCAGAATCTAAACAGTCGACCCATCTCTTTTTCGGTCTTCCCCTTGGTCGTTGTCCAAAAGGGATGGCATTGAAAACTTTCAAAGCAACTCTATCACTTTCCATTCTCATGAGATGACCGACCCATCTCATTCTGTTCAGTTTAACAAATTTTTAGAATGTCAATATCTCTAAAAAGTTTGTAAAGTTCAAAATTGTATCTTCTTCGCCAATTTCCACTGTCATTGACACCACCAAAAACAGTTCGTAGCACTTTCTTTCAAAGATTGCCTAAGAAGGAAACATACCTAGGTTATTTATTTATTATTACCTTAATAAGAAGAGTCTCAACTGTGCTGGCTATCAAGACATTAGCCATTATTTCAAGAATTTTTTTAAAGTTTTATTTAATTAAATTGTCAAAAAATTTAATTAAAATGAAATAAATTATTCATTTTATGGAAAAGAATTGTTTTATTTTCGAAATAATTCGAATTTTTATATTGCTGGTTTGCAGCGACGTCGCCAAAACGAAAAATTTGATGTTGGCGAAAATTTGCTCTTGATTAACGGAAAATACCAAAAGTACATAATAGAATACTGCAAATATTTAGCATCTATGAATAACAGTATGAAAAAAAATTGCTGTTTTTAGCTTTGCAAAGATACTCGATTTTTTGCTTATGTACGGGTTTTTGAACTTTTGGTAGATTTTTGTGAAGAAAAACTGCGCATATATATATCTAATTAAGAGAAATAAAATGCAAAATAATTATTTCAGAAATTTAAAAATAAAAATAAAATATAATAAAAATGCATTGATGAAAAATATAGCATGTAATGAAGACTTTTGAAATTCGGCGGATAAACTATTGATTAAATTTCGGAAATTCGCAGAATAAATTATTGAATATATTGAATTCTGTGAAATGCTGATAGGTCAAAGTTAAACAATATTTTGATTTCACGAACTTCATTGTGGAACACAGATTCACTGCAAAATGTTGTACCAAAACATAAAATGAAATGAAAAACAACTTTCTTTTTAAGTATGGATAATGAACATAGAAAAGAAAAACACTTCAGATAATATTTTTCAGGCATAAAAAAAAAGAAATATGACATAAAACCCGTATGACAAAGTATTATTTACTTAAAATTAATTCAGTGAAAAAAGTTCTCAAATAAGAAATCGAATTTCAATAATTAATGGGTGCCGCATTTGCCCGTTGTTAGTCTACTGATTCTTAAGTACTTTTGGTTCCTAATCTCCTTTTAAACATTAAAATTTGCACCATGAAAAAGATTGAATGAGGTTTATAAACTACGATACAAATGTAATAAACAATCTTTGGAAAAATATGCATATATAATTTAAGAACTAAAAACTGAATGCAAGTAAAGGCACAATGTAATATATATACTACTGTGTCCAAAAAGTAAGTAAAAGTTTTCAATTTAAATTTCCTGGGGTTCCCGATATTTAAATTTTTTCTTTTTCAGGTTGCTGGCTTCTGTGAGAAATTTGACGTCAAAATATTCATTAGTGTTTGAGTTACGCTTGGTTTTGTGAGACGCTAAAACAGATTCCGGCGATTTTTGAAAAGTCTGAATTAATTCAGCAAGAATTTGCGTTAAATTTTGTTTGCGGAAACGTATAGAAAGTTGAAATTCACATAGATGTCAAGGACAGGACCAACAAATTAAAAAAGAGAGAAAAAAATTGAAATATCATATATATATATATACTACAGTTGTTTAGTATTTTTTTTTTTTTTTTTTATTTTTTTTTTTTTTTTTTTTGCAATGTCGTAATGCAATGTTATATTTATATAAATATATATAACATTGCATTACGACATTGTAAAAAAAAAAACATAAAAAGAAACTAAAATGGGAAAAATAAACAATATTAATAATATAAATTTAAAAAGTATTCTTTAAACGTGGAAATATAAACAATTTTTTAAATTTTTTCTTGCACTTCAGCAAATTTTTTTTGGAATACTTACCCCCCATCCCTTAAATGCCCAATTCATGGGCCAATGGCACCATGCGCAGCTAGGGAACAAGTAGGTTGAGATTCAAACTGCATTGTTGTAGTCAGTGCTTTCGGAAACGTAGAGACGCGATGGCGATTTGGCAATATGAGTCACTTGACTAGCCATGACAGCATGACGCATTAAATATATGCGTCATGCTCTCATGGATAGTCAAACTGCCTAGTGGAAGTTTCTAGGTTTTCCCCCATACAACACGCAAATTTGGGGGGCTTACCCCTAAAACTCCCTCTGGAAAACATTATGGCCCGTTCATCGCCCATAGGTGGGCTGTTTGTGGGATACAAAAGCGGTACACGAGGCCCACCGATGTTCGAATGAAATACAAAAGACTCCTTTTCCCCCCTTGAAATCGTGTCTCCCATTTTAGAAACCACTGATTTATATTTATAGAATAGTAATGAAAAATGTCTCAAATATATCAGCAAGTCTGAGACATAGAGTTAATCAGAGCATAAGCATAAGTTAATTAAATAGCATTTCTTGCATACATGTATCTTTAATAAGCTCATAGTTAAATAAAAATATATAGTCATACATTTTTATACAACTATTAAATAAAAATATCCATGAGAAGAATTTCATGAATTTTCAAAATCGCGTCGTAGCATGTTAGTGTTTTCTAAATAAATGTGCTCAGGAAAAAGGAGCCAATGGACGATGAAGCGCCAACTGTGGTGCGAAAAGAACGGGAGAGACAACCACGAATTTCTATTTTGCCACTTAATAGTGTGATTCTGTCATATGTATATACATATTTATATTAAATAAAATTTTCTTTGTTGACCTAAGTAGGAATTGACTTAAAATTTTTTTTTTTATATTACCTGTTATAGAATAGAAATAAAAAATGCCTCAAATATCTCAACGAGTCTCGAGACATAATAACTGACTGAATTAATCAGAATGTAAAACAAAATAAAATTTCTTGTATATATTTATCTTTAATGAGCTCATAGTTAAACAAAAATATATGGCTTCTTCTAGGAGAAGAATTTCAGGTATTTTTATGAATTTTCAGAATCGCGTCGTAACATGTTAAAGTTTTCTAAATAAATGCGCAGGGAAAAGGAGCCAATGTACGATAAAGCGCCAACTGTGGTGCGAAAAGGACGGGAGACGATCGCAGCAACTTTCGCTGTCTTTAGAACAGGGGGACGCACTCTATTTATTCTTATTCAATAATAATTCGGTGTGTAGTAATTGCCCAGTAGCCGGTCTCCATTATTGTAAAAAAGGGAATAGATAAGAAATTCGTTATACTATCTCTTATTATCCTGCTGGAATATAGATGTCTATCTATCCCCCAACAGTTAATTTGTGTCTATGGGATAGAAAAGGCCTGTTCATAATCCAACGGCATAAAAATGGCGGTTTTCGAATGCTTCCGAAAAAGATGGTAAACGTTGAACCCTTTGTGGCGGAGGAGGGGTTCACTTGTATCGCTTTTACACCGTCGCTTACAATTTAGCATTCTATCTAGCCTCTTTTATGAAAATTTAGTAATTTCATTTATATCTTTACTCAAATTTTGATTTTAAAAAATGGATTACTTCTGCAGGAATTAATATCCACTATCTAAAAATATTGGGTCGATTGTTTAGACTCTGATTTTAATATTATTAAGATCAAAAACTGGAGGTCCACGGCCAAGAGGAGAACAGCCTGGCTGGATCTTTTAAAGGCCCACAACGGGCTGTCGAGCCATTATGATGATTTAAAAATCTACAATAGAAACAAGTAACAATAGAATAAACAAGTAATATAAAAAAAAAAAAATTTTAAGTCAATTCCTATTTTTTTTCACTCTATTGCAGAAAGTCTTTATAAATAATTTTCATTCATTTTTTTAAGTTTATCTGGCGCCGTCTATTGGTAGATATATACAACTTAAATCTAAAAAAAAATTAAAATTAATTAATTTAATTTAATTAACGAATTAATATTTAAAAAAACTGTATTAACATCAAGTGTCCTAAACTACAGAAAAAAAAAATGTATTTGAACTCGAGAGGATGAATAAAAAGTATTTTATGAACGATTGAAAATTTGAACAAGATATATATAGGGAGAGTGTAAGCTAATAGAAGGAATTGAATTAAGAATATTTCTTTTATAATCTATCTTTTTTTATTAATATCCAATGTATTTTTTTTAATGCCTGCATTTTATACTCTTTATGTATACAACGATAGTTCTATCGTTGTATACTAAATGGATTATAATATATGTAAATGGATATATATATATATATGTATATGTAAATGGATATGTAATATATATGTAAAGGGATTATTTCGGCAAAAATTAATATTCATTATATAAAAATCTACAATAGGAAATCTCGGAATAAATTACAAATATTTCCTTTACAGTTAATCTGTTTTACTAATATCCAAAGCATTTTTTTTTTTTTTTTTTTTTTTTTTGATGCTCGCATTTTATATTCTTCAAGTATACCGCGACAATTCTATCGTTGTATCGTCACCGATAGTTCTATCGTTCATGTATACAACGATAGTTCTATCGTTGTATACTCAGTGAAATAAGCAAAGATAAATTTTAAATACTTGAAGAAGTAATGTAACTAAGCTATTTATATTACATTAATCAATATAAACTAACTTTTAGAAATATTAGTTAGCATAAATTATTTAAGCAAGAAGTTTATAAATTATTTATGCTTGGAATTTTGTTTATACTTTTAATTAAAAAAAATAATAATATTAAACGTTTTGCTAATATTAAAATGAGTTACGTAACATAATAAAAACCTTTATAAACAAATAAATAAAATAAAAAGATTATTATTAAATCATTTTTAGTAATATTGATAAAAAAGTGACATATTTTGTAGTTAAAAATAAAATTAAACCCAATAACTTTTCATAATATCCTCGATAATTAGAAACATTATATTTAACTAGGGTCTTCAAACATTTTTGTAAAATTCTAAAATAGAATGTTATGGCATTCTTAAAATATTATAAGTACATTTATAGTTTGAATGCTATAAAATTATCCTTTAATGTAATATTTAAATTTATTATCAGTACAATACATCAAATTTCATTTATTCAATTCCTTCTATTAGCTCACACTCTCTCTATATATATCTTGTTCAAATTTTCAATCGTTCATAAAATACTTTTTGTTCATCCATTCAAGTTCAAATATATATTTTTTTAACTTATAGTGGATGACACTGGATGTTAATACACTTTTTTCAAATATTAATTCATTCATTAAGTTTAATTAATTCATTTTAGTTTTTTTTACATTTAAGTTGCATGTATCTACCAATAGGTGGTGCCAGATAAACTTAAAAAAATGAATAAAAATTATTTATAAAGGACTTTCTGCAATAGAGTGAAAAAAAAAGTAGGAATTGACTTTAAAATTTTTTTTATATATATATTACTTGTTTATTTGTATACTAGCACTGAATGGTATTAATAATCTTCCAAAAATAAAATATTTGGAAATATATTCGGGTACTCAAATGTTTAATAAAATATCGTGTGAAAATGATTACAAAGTTAAATTATTTGCAGTTAAAAGTTATTTGCATATTAGTGACGGTTATATAAATGAAAATAAATCAAAACGACTTTCGGCTGTAATTCGAATGAGTTTGTTCACTGCAAACGGTTTTGAAAATATCGTTTTCAATGACTCAAAGATGGGAGGGGGGGGGGGAATTGACAGAGGGGCATCGCATTTTTCTTGAGAAGGATGCGAGTAGGAGCCAGCGTAGGATTCAAAACCTGCTTCTTTGTACCGGCTTTTTAAGCTTTAAAAAAAATTCCATAGCAATAAATCGATTAGAAATGTTCTTTATTAACGATGAATCAACTTTGAATTCTCTTTCAAGTAACCCGGGTATAACATGATTGTTTGGTTTCAAAAAAAAAAAAAAAAAAAAAAAAAAGGCAGGTTAGTTTTAAAAAAATTTAAAAATTAGAATTGCATTATTATTTTTTTAAAAAATTAAATTGCAATATTTATTGACAGAAAATAAAAACTAATATGTTTAACTATATTAAAATTAAACTGAAATATTTATTAACAGAAATATGTTTAAATTATATGTAAAAAAAATTAAATTTTTAAAATTAACAGACATTAGAAATATGTAAAAATTAAACTGAAATATTTATTAACAGAAATATGTTTAAATTATATGTAAAAAACCTAATATGTTTAAATAAAAACTAATTTGTTAAAATTAACAGGTTTAAACATTAGAAATATGTTAAAATTAACTGAAATATTTATTAACAGAAATATGTTTAAATTATATGTACAAAAAAAAAAAATAATATGTTTAAATAAGAACTTATTTGTTAAAATTAACATATTTAAACGTTAGAAATATGTTTAAATAATATTAAAAATAAACAGAAATATGTTTGTTAACATAACAGTTGACTAAAAGTGTGATATTTTAATATTATTACTATAATATTAATATTAATAATAATATTAATATTATTAAAAAATTAAAATATATTATATTAAAATTTATATATATATTATTATTAATATTATTATTATTATTATATATATAAATTTATTAATATATTTATATATATTATATTAAATATATTATATTAATACTATTAATATTATTATTATTAAACGTAATTTAAGTGCGTAATATTACATATCTCCGCCTTTATTACTGATCAACATTTAAATTAACGAGATTATTCAAATTGTGTATTTAACTTTTATTAATCTGTATTAATCAGTTAGAAAATAAATATCTTTCTTAAAAAAACTCTTTTCTCTATTTATGATCATTATTGAAAGATATAAATAATTAACGAATATGTATATATATATATATATATCAAACAAAATATATAAAAAATTCTAAATCTTTATGTATTCATTTTATAGTAAGGAATATAGATTTTGAAAGAGTTAAGATGCAATCGATATATGATGCCAAACATTAATAAAATAAAGAAATACATTTTTTTTTAAATAGTAAAAAAAAAAAAAAAAAAAAAAACTATTTAAAAATTATTATTATTATTATTATTATTATTATTATTTACTATACACAAATCATTTTTGTCAATAATGGGTCATTTAAAACTAATATATTTTTTACCGGTTACATATCTTAAATATTTTTAATAAATATAGACTTTAAAAACACATCAAATTCTTTTTCAACTTGTAATTTTTTTTTTTTTTTTTTTTTTCCCAAATGTAAAAAAAAAAAAAAAAAAGTATTATGATGGATATAAACTAATAAAAGTGTGATTTTTGTTCTGATTAGAAATTACTCCAATTTAACTTTATTCTGCAAAAATTGTACAAAATTAAAGCATAACATTTTCATAAGTTTTATTTCCTATTCTTATGTTGTATAAAAAGAAAATTCATTTTCTTTTAAATATTAGATATCCTAACAATTTTTAGCTTTTTGGTACCAAATATGTTGTAAATAAAGTAATAAAAGTAAATAAAATAATAATTAATTCCTATTCATTTTCGAACATGTAATTCACTATATATAACCCTCCTCCCTACTTTAAAATAAAAAAATAAAAAATTTATTTTATTCAAAATTTATTTACTGGCCATAAAGAGTCTGAACAGTTTTAAATTTCTGCCATTTCGGCGAACAGTCGCCAATTACGGGTACCCTAATCTTGAATTTTGTTCTCGATTCTGATTGGTTTAATTTGTTTAAACCAGTTAAGCATTGCGCCAAATGTAGCTACAGCGCGGGCTTTTTAGTCATTTACCGTCTTAGATTCGTTATTGATAGGTTTTGTGCATGTGTGCTCTGCTGTATTTTATCAGTATTCAGTAACAATGCTCGAGGAAAAGAGACCGAAGCCGTGCCGGTTTGGCAATGCCCCAGAGATTGGATTTTAACACCGATGATGTTTTTTTACATACCGCAGAGTTATTGGGAAATTTTCAATTTACTTCACCAGTAGATGGAAATCAGCAATCTGGTAACAAGGGGTCTGAGCAGGTTCCTCCTAAAGGTGCAAATTCCCATCCCATCTCAGCATCACTTATGATGAAAACTAAAACTGAAGAAGAAACCATACCACATCCCAAAAGAAAGGCAAGGAAAAAGCTCTTTGCTTCACCACCTAAAGCTGATGACAATAACAATGTTATGGATATTGAAAATAAATTTTCTTCAACTCCACGATTACCAACAACGCCAAGAGCTAGTCGTTTTATTTCATGTGTCTCTCCTATATCTAATACGACACATACAGATGCAATTATCTCTCGGCCTATTTTGAGGCCGAACTTTCAACTGACTCAAGATTCATTGAGAAGATCTATTCACAATACCTCTGAGAATAACGATAGTTTTTTTAGTTTGTCCGCAGACACATTCCAATTAAATTCCCAAATTAAGGATTTCGCATTTTCTGCAACTAAACGAAGACATGATAGTGGGTAAGTCACTTTTTGTTAAAAACTTTATTAATTATTATATTTAATGTATAAACTTCTACTTATGTTAGATGTTTTTATGAATTATAAATTGTTTATTTTAAATGTGTATTGCGCATTTTTCTCATATTTAAAATAATGTTTTGAAATTCATTTACCATTTAATTTCGTATTTCATCTGTAATTTTAAAATAATATATATATATATATATAATTAATATTTGAAATAATTTTTTTTTTTTTAAAGTTAACTTTACATTATTTATTTAGATTTTAAAATTTTATGTCTTGGTAGATCTTATTTTATATGTTCTCATGTTAAAAACTTTTTATAGATCATACAGTTTTTGTTATCTTCTATAAATTATAATTTCTTATATATGTTTTTTTTTTCCTTCAATATTCCCTTCGTCCTATTTATGATGTACTTTTTTAGTAAAATAATTGAAAATAAAGTTATTAACATAACTATTTAAAAAAAAAATTATCTATGAGTTTTCATATATTAAATCTTAATGCATGAAAAATAAGTAAATTATACAATCTCCTGTCTTCAATGAATGAATTTCAATTTTGATCAAATTATTTAATTTATCGAATCAAATTATTAAAAAATGATAAAAATTTGATAATGGATTATTTCTGTTAAGATGATCCACTTCATTATGAAAAATTCATGTAGGGATGAAATTTACAATTTGCTAAATAATATATACCAAAAGATATTCTAAATCAATCAGAAATAGAATCGATGGAAACAAAATGTTACTTATGTAATGTTACAAATGTATTAAGTAAACTTACTATGTTACTGAAAAAGGTTAAGATTTTATTAAAAAATCCTTTGACTATTTACAATCCAAACAATATTCGATTTAACATTTGAAAGTTATAAAATTCTAAAAAGAAGTTCTCCATTATCCATTCCATTATATTTTTTCCAGGTAGATTTATGCAAAAGATTGTGGCTATTGGATCCCCTAAACTAATCACAGCTACTATTAATTCACAATTCTTACGATATATGGGAAACCCCTTGGTTACTTGTATTACATCAAAATTTATAAACTTTTTGGTTTTATCATTAATTAATAAAGGCGACTTGATGTAGCTTTGAAATTGATGCTCGCCATTTGATTGCAAAAAATTTTATTACAATCTTTCACTATTTATTTATTGTATAATTTTATAATGCATCGAGTAATTTTCGGACATCCTGACTTGAATTGCCAGTTTTTAATAATATATCATTAAATAATTATGGTAAAAAGGTATATTAAAAATGCTTGTCTGTGTGTATGTATTATTATTCATTATTTATCATTTGGTTTTTTTATTATTGACAATTTTTTTTGTTTAGTATTAAAACTTTTATTATGTAAAATAATAATTCTATAAATTATATACACATGTAATGTATATAATTTCTAGAGTTGTTATTTTTGTTTAATTAGTTAGTAGTTTATTTTAGAAGTTAGTTTGTAAAATTATTATTATTTATTTATTTATTTTTTTTTTTTTTGAAAACTAAAATTGCCTTCACTGAATAAAGTAATTTTTTTCTCAGTTTTAATGAATTGAGTACTTGCATTTCCTAGATGCACGGATTTGCTCGACTGAATGCAGGGGTGATTGCCTTTCGAAAATTTGGGGCTACTTATGACTCATTCAGAAATCTGTTTTTTCCAAAATATTTAATTTTTATCTGAATGAAAAATTTACTAGAAAATATAGGGAATCTCCCCAAAATATATATTAAATGTAAAAGTGGATTTCTTGAAACTTTTTTTAAACTTTTGCTGGAAACTCGAGGAAGGATCTGCTGTTTCATGTACAGTTTCATAATATTTGATGTGTAGTTCCGAAAATTCCTCTGGTATCTATAATCACCCCTGACTGAATGATTATTTATTCTTGATGTTTTATCTAAAATAAAAATAATTTCATCATAGGCCGTCAGAATTGAATTTGGAAGGACAACAAAGGTAACAAATTTTTTTTTTTTATCATTTATTGATTACTCTGTATATTAGAAATTAGTACTTTTAATTTAATAGTTTTTTTCAATTAAACTTAAAAAAGTGATTGTTACCTAGAACTTCTTTTAGAAAAGAATTAGTTGATTCGCTTGTCAAATTATCGAGAAGACCATTTTCAATAATTTATTTAATTTTAATTATTAATAATTAACTTAAAATTATTATTAATTTAATTTACAAGTATTCTTTTAATCTTAAAATTATTGAAAACGGTCTTCTCGATAATTTGACAAGCGAATCAATCAATTCTTTTCTAAAAGAAGTTCTAGGGAACAATCACTTATAAGTTTAATTGAAAAAATTATCAAATTAAAAGTACTAGTTTCTAATATAAAAGTATATATAGTTTAATTTAATTAAAATTAGTATTCTTTAATTTACTAGTATTTTTTTAATTTATAGTTGCAAGTGTCCTTTTAATTTATAAATATATGTAAAAATATAGTATTCTTTTAATTTATAGTTACAAGTATTCTTTTAATTTTAAAATCATTTAAAAGTCTTCTCGATAACTGACAAGCAAATTGACCAATTTTTTTCTAAAAGAAGTTCTAGGGAACAATCACTTTTAAGTTTAATTGAAAAAAACTATCGAATTAAAAACAATAATTTTTAATATATAGAGCTTAATTTAATTATTATTAATAATTAACTAAAATTAGTATTTTTTAAATTACAAGTATTCTTTTAATTTATAGCTACAAATATTCTTTTAATTATAATTTATACTAATACTTAGAATACTATAATTTTAATTTAATATTTTAATTATTAGATACTAATAAATTGTAATTTATGCTCAAATTCATGCATCAGGATAAAGATGAAATCATCTTCTCAATGCAAATACTTTTTATTAACTTTATTCTTCTTAATATATTTATTAATTATAATATAATTAAGTTAGCATATAACCTAATGTTACAATTATAGTGAGAATATAATTAAGAAACATGAATTTAGTCAAGCTATGCCATTTCAAATGTATAACTTTTGCACAATGGATTGAGCAATTGATGTCTTGCTTCTTTTTTGAAATTTTAAGATTTTTAATTATTTTTAAAACATTATAAATCATAGAATAATTACCTACACATCAGTAGAAATTTCAAATTGAATATTTTTTTTTAAATGAAAACTATTTAACACTTTTATATGATCTTTAATTATGACACTTCTTGATATAATATTCTTCTTATAATTTATATATTAACACTTTATGATTTCCTTAAAGAATAAAAATATTTAATTTTCTTTAATTGTTTATTTTGAAAATGATTAATTTGTTTATATTTTTATAAATTTTATTTAGTTTTGTAAAAAAAAAAATCCTCCCAACTTTGAAATTGCAAAGTTATGCAAGTTGGCGTATGCCCGATTCCGCATTAGGAATTTGAATTTTCGAGCGCAGTTGGTGTGACGCAACAAAAGTCTCCTCTTATTGGCTGCGAATGTATGACGTCATATTAAAAGACGCCAGTCGTCTTACGTCATCATCTTGATTTCTTTGAAGGTTATTGTCATTTATTAGTCATGATGCGACTACACGTGTTTCAACATTTTTGTGTCAAAGCGTTTCGCTCTTGCTCGAAATTGCTTTTTCAAATATTTTGTCGTTATGGCTTCCATTTTATTGAATCGCGTGTTCTTTTATGGTGTCCTTAACTGCAGAATTTTTCCTATTAGCACTTTATTTCTTTTTATTATTATTTTTTCAAAACCATATCTTGTATTATAATAATATTTGAGTTATGAGTCAAAGCAATTTATTTTACTCGAATTCTTTCAGTTTTTTAAGGGAAAGTAATAGTTTGCTTATTGTTTAGTTTAAATTAGTTTTTATTCTTTACATCAGGGGTGGCCAACATAAATGATCTTGCGGGCCGCATATAAAAGTATATTTTCCCATATTAGATTTGGTCCCACTACAGACATTTTTTTTTGCAGTGAAAAATTGAAACATAATGAGTTATTATTATTGTGTCTACTATTATTCTTACATGAAAACATAGATAATATAATAATAATGATACTAAACGCACATTGTAAAGAAATGTAGAACACAAAAAATGAAATATTAAAAACATATAAATATAAACGAAATAGAAAAAATTCAATCATTAAAAAATATTTATTTTACCTAGTGCGGTATTTATTTCTCCATTCATTCATTTAGCTTTTGCAAATCGAGCATTCGCATCATGAGTTCGCAAAATATAATTGAATTATTCTGCGAACTCGCTACTCATGAATAGAACAGACAATATCCGTCATCTATTCGCAAGAATATTATTTTAAAATCACAGCTAATTTTTTTTTCTCATAATTTCAACAGTTAATTTTCGAATATATGGATGCACACATAATGTATTTTTTTAATACATTGTTTTTTCACTACTTGGCCATTATGCAATAAATATATTTTGTAAAAGTGTGATAAATCTCACTGGCCGTAAAAAATGTTCTACGCAGGTTGGCCACCCCTGCCTTAGATGTTAAATATATATATATATATTAGAACGATAGAGGAAGAGAACAGATAAAAAAAAATTTTTTTAAAGTCAATTCCTACTTTTTTTTCATTGTATTGCAAGTCCTTTATAAATAATTTTCATTCATTTTTTTAAGTTTATCTGGCGCCATCTATGGGTAGATATATGCAACTTAAATCTAAAAAAAACACAAATTGATTAATTAAATTTAATGACTGAATTAATATTTGAAAAAACTGTTATTAACATCCAGTGTCATCCACTACAAATTTAAAAAAAAAAAAAAAAAAAATGTATTTGAACTTGAGTGGATGAATAAAATGTATTTTATGAACGGTTGAAAATTTGAATAAGATATATATATATATAGGGAGAGTGTGAGCTAACAGGAAGGAATTGAAAAATTTAACTGCAATAAAAAATATACAAAAAATTTAGTTTGAACAAGATGTATTCTGTTTTAGAAATTTCGGAAACTATTTAATTTTTATCCTTTTTGGTGTTCCAAGTAAGGGATTTCAAATTCTAACGAAAATAGACAAAAAGTATTTTTAATACGCTTTTATTAGTTTCACCTGTATGTTTGTATGTATGTAACTGACTTTTTCCCCTGGAGATTTGTTTCTCCTCATATACACTACTAAAGCTGCAAAGAAACATTTACAGGTATTTTTCAGAAAGAAAACAGTTGATTCTTTTTAATACGCTTTTATATTAGTTTCACCTGTATGTTCGTTTGTAACTGACTCTTTGGGCTCGATTTTGCCCTACTTTAAACGATAGCCTTTGTTTTACTCACAATTACATTATTGTAAGAACTAGTTCCTGTCCACCATACCGGGACCTCATTTAAATATTATAGTTTAAAAACGCTAAAAAACATGCTTTTAGAGTTAATCAATGTAAAAAATAATTGTTAACATAAGAATAAAATGACTGACGAGAAAATGAATGTCACTGTTCTAAAAGCGTGGGATGCTTTGTATGACATTTTTAAACTAACTCTGCATTTCGGAATGAAACTGGTGAAAAATTATAACGATTGATATCGAGCACCCCACGCTTTTAGAACAGGGACATTCATTTTCTCGTCAGTCATTTTATTCTTATGTTAACAATTATTTTTTACTTTTCAGCTTGATTAACTCTAAAAGCGTGTTTTTTAGTTTTTTTAAACTATTTTGCCATTAACTTGTGGCAACTCATGAAAATAACCGTGAGAAAAAACATGGAATTTTGTTAACTGTTGTGACAGCTACATCTTGTGTTCATAGCAGCGTGTCTAATTGTTTTAGAAGAGATATTATCGTTCCACCTCTTAACAAGTCCCGTACGTGTGAGCGTGGAAAGGTAACTGTCGATTTACTAGGAAGAGAAAAAGGACCAGTAACGAAAAAAAGAGAAAGAAAACCGTTAATTCCGCAATTTTCCAATTCCCACATGTTTTACTTTCCAAGACTTTGCCAGGTACTTACGTATTAACGGTACCTTGGCGACAGACTTGGCGGTTTTTAAACGTCGCCAATCTTTATTATTTGGAATAAAAATATTTTGAAAGCGTTTTGATTTTAAATGAAGTGTTTCATATATATTTTATTATTTGGAACAAAAATTTTATGTGTAGATTGGCGCCAAATCTGTAGCTGCGGTTGGCGCATGTGCTCTTTATTGGCGCAACTGTCGCCAAGGTACCGTTAATACGTAAGTACCCTTTGCCACTTCGTAGCGTTTACCCAAATAATTTTGATTTAATCATTATTATTATTATTCCTTTTTTTTTTCTTGTTGATAGATTATTATTAATCGGAATATGGAAATTATGTTTTGTCATTATTTTAGCGATAATAATTTAACCACCATTAAGTTTTTGAAAAATTAATTTCGTTTTTATTTTATTAAACTATAAAAATTCCATCTCCAAAAATATTAATGCCAAATTGAATTTTTTTTTAAGTATTACATATTTTCATGCGTTCTACAGGTTTTAATAATTTTCAAGGAAGATAATTGATAACTGGAAGTTAAAATTGTTAACGGTTTTTACGGTATCTATTAGAAATTTCTCGATGATATTTTATTTTTGATTTTGTTGTTAAAATGTCCACTGATGTAATTTAACGATAAAGGAGTAAAATATTTAAAACTTTCTAACTAATATCGTTAAAATAATTATTTTATTGTCGTTTAAATAAATATTAATTAATTTTGTATTTTGCGATCGGTTTATTATTAATACTATAAGTTATAAAAAAAAAAAAAAATTACCAATTAGTTTAACTAAATAACCGATAATTATTTTTCTATTTTCACCAATATTTGTTAGTTATATTGTTGCAATAACAAATAAAACGTAGGTTAAATTTATAATAACTCTGATTACACCACAGTGAAAATTAAAAAAAAAAAAACTATTCAATTTACAATAATATCATAAAATTTTGTTTTAAGAAATGTTTTATTAATTTCTAACTTATGAATATATTTTTAAAAAAATCGAAATAAAGATTAAGAAATATCTTAGTAAATGAAATTATCAAATGTAGAGTAATTAATGGAATTTTATTTAAATACTAAATTCCTTTATGTAGTTAGGATTTCCAAAATTAATAAATAAATTTTTATATGCACTTTCCGACAGTTGACAGCGCTGATCTAAGTTTCAGATTATAAATCTTATGGGATATCATCATCGTCATTAGTGGCGCAACAGCCCCATGGTGGGCCAAGGCCATCTGCCTACTGGCAGGTTTGAGACGTTTTCTCTTTACGGGGTAGGGCTGTTAGCCCTACGCCCAACAGCTTTATTAGGCCGGGAACTACTTTTTAAAGTGGATTCTAAACCACTACAAACATTCATGGCACCACCTGGACACGAACCCAAAACCTGTGACTACGAGAGCTAGTCACTCGGCTATCAGGTTCTGATATTTAGCATTATCTTATGGAAAAATAGAAACTTTTGTCTCCAGAATGATAGACTTATATCCCATTTTATCTTAGACAACACTAAAAATGAAATTTTCCACCAAGTAATTCCATTTCAAAATCACCTTAATAAATAAAATCCGAGATTGCATTATGAAGGAATGACACCGCCGGGACTCGAACCCAAAACAGAGCGCTAATCACTCGGCCATCAGACCCCATAATTGCATATAAATGATATAAATTATAATTTAATATATAATACAAAATCGTTTTATTATTTTTTTTCTCTTTTCAACTCTGTTTTCACCATTTCTTATTTACTATCTTTCTTCGTCGCTTATCGTTTTGATTTCAGACGTATGGGTTTTGAACTCAAATTCCAGCACTCGACAGCCGGCGCGTGTCAGCTGTCGTTTTCCCACGTGTGCAACAAGTGATATCATTCTTCCAAAACGGTCGGTACAGAACAGCTGACGATATTGTGATCCTTCTCTTCCCCTCCCTTCCCCTTCGATATACCCCCTAATCTATATAAATTTCTACCCCCACCAGGTGTGGGAATTCCGGAAGCAGATGCCACTATTCTACCCTCTGTTATCGTCTGCGGGCTCGTTAGTTAAAATTATCTGCTGCTGTTCATTTTCTAGTAGCGGTGGGGGTGGAGTTTTTGGATCGAATGGTCTTTTTCACATGTTATAGACCGTTAAAGTATCGACCTTTGGACAAGGCCTTCTGGGAATATGGGGCCAACCAGACCGGAGCAGCTGGTGGTCGATTTAAGCTCTTAATGTGCATGTGTTGTAATTCTTTTATTCTTAATTCCACCCCTCACCCTCACCACCCCCAAAAAAGAGAAAAAGTTCTAACTAATCTCTTTTATTTATTTAATTTAAATAAAAATGTATAATATAAATAAATACATAAATTTGGCTTTGCATTAAGAAATAGTTCTGGCGCACGATGCCACAGGTTTCGGGTTCGATTCCCGGCGATGCCGTGGATGTTTGTAGTGGTTGGAAATCCACTTTTCAATCGTAGGTCTTTCTGTAATATGGCTGTAGAGTGTTGGGCGTAGGACAGACAATCCTACCCCGTAAAAAGAAAATATCTCTCGTCCTGAAGTCTGGCAGATGCCCTTGGCCCACCTTGGGGCTGTTGTGCTATGATGATAATGATCACAATTTTTAATCACCCACAATGGTGATAATGATTAAGAAATAGTTAAAACTATTCCTTATGTAGTGTTCTTAAAAAAAAATTAAAAAATTTTAAAGTAAAGTTGAAAAATAAATTCACTTTTCTAAAATCACCACAAACAATTGGCATTGCTTAAACCAGTAAAATATTTATTTCCTGACAATTTTATGTTAATAAGACTTAGTAAAGATTATGTGATTTAATATTTTTTTTAAGCATTTTAAAATGAAAAAAAAAAAAAGACTTTGTTAAGGAGTGGATTTTTCTATCTATGACTTAATATTATCTTTCTTAAAATGGAGGATAAAAAAAAAAAAAAATCGCAATTTTATTTTAAAAAATTCAAATCTAAAATCTATAATATTGAACATAAAAAAGATCCACTGTTGGCTTATTAATATTTTTTAAAAACGAAGATAAAATTTTCATTTTATTATACGATATTTTCATAAATATGATATAAATTTTCATATTATGATAGAATATTTCAAAATAAGAAGTTAAAATATCGTGTTTAAAACAAAATAAAAATTAGATAAATTAAATATTTTCAACTTGCCCGGTTCCAAAAAAATTAATTTATGCATATAATTTTGTGTAATAACCAGTTAATTTTAAATAGGTCTCATAAATTTTTAAATTATATCTAAAAATCTTTTTTCCTTCATGAAAAAAGTTCTATCTTCCGCCGAGTAAACGAAGACTTGTGATATATGTAAGAGAAATAAAATAACCTTTAAAATGAATAAGAAAATTAAGGAAAAAGTAACAAGTAATTTTTATTTCAATATTATGGTTTAATTATTAAAATTAGAAAAATGATTACCCTATGGTTTGTATTAAAACTTCCATTTTAAATCTATTTTATTACAGTTCTTGATTCTTTTCATAAAAATCGTATTTATTTATGAAGAAGGGTTTAAATTTTTATTTAAAAATATAAATATTTAAGTAAAAAAAAGGTAAAATATGAATATTTCTTCATGATTTTAAGATAACGCCCTCATAAAATATCTTGTCTCCTTTTTTTTTAATGTATATTTTAAAATCAATTTTACCCTTTTTCGTTCAAATAAGGCTTAAAAATCAAACCTATGTCGTTCTAAGTTTATCGAGAAAAAATAATACATTTTGCACATATTTTTACTGGATCCACTATGTTTTTCAAAAATAATCACTTTTTTTTTTCAATGTATATTTTAAATTCAATTCTCCCCTTTTTCATCCAAATGAAATTTTTCCATTCAATGAAAACTCACATTTCCTGCCACCTTTAAATAAATTAAAAAAAAAAAAAAATGGAATACAAAGGAATAGATGATATTTATAAGATAACAGCTGTCATCCTCTCCTCGATTTTTAAACTTAACGACATGATGAAACGGAAGAGACAAAACAGGAAGCATTTTGTTTGCTAATGAAAATTATATGGAAAAGGACGAACGAAGTACCGTACATGGAAACCTCGTTCTATTTATACATGCATGCATCAAACATATAATAATACCATGCTTCACTTCTGTCTATTGCTACTATGGAAACTTTGATGGCGAAAAGAGATTATAAAATAGATCGGACAGAGTTTTCTATTCTTAAGAATAAAGGTTCTATGGTAAAAAATTTGTGAACCAACCCACTATTTGTAGAAGAAATAAAAAATTTCGACCGTTGTTCTGAGACCAGGCTTAAAAATCAAAATTATGTCATTCTAAGTTTATTGAGAAAAAATAATATATTTTGCGCATACTTTTACTGATCCACTATGTTTTTTTAAAAATAATCACTTTTTTTAATGTCAATTCCTTCTATAAGTTCACACTCTCCCTATATATATATTGTTCAAATTTTCGATCGTTCATAAAATACTTTTTAATACTCAAGTTTAAATACATTTTTTTTAACTTGTAGTGGATGACACTGGATGTGAATACAGATTTTTCAAATATTAATTAAATTTAATTAATTAATTATAGCTTTTTTTACATTTAAGTTGCATGTATCTAATAATAGATGGCGCCAGATGTAAAAGCAAAATTTCAACTTTATTTATAAAGGACTTTTCTGCAATATAGTAAAAACAAATTTTTTTTTTTTTTATATACTACTTGTTTAATGTATATTTTAAAATCAATTCTTCCCCTTTTTCGTTCAAATGAAAGTTTGCCCTTCAATAAAAACTCACATTTCCTGTCACCTTTAAATTAAAAAGGGAATACAGTACAAAGGAATAGATGATATTTATAAAATAACAGCTGTCATCATTACCTCTCCCCTCTTCGATTTTTAAACCTAACGGAATAGACAAAACAGGAAGCATTTTGTTTGCTAATGAAAACTATATGGAAAAGGATGAACAAAATACCGTAAATGGAAACCTCCTCGTTCTATTTATACATACATGGTATTATTATATGCATCAAGCATATAATAATACCATGCTTGACTTCTGTTCGTTCGGGTAAGACCACATCTGGATGCACAAAGATGCATTCACACTCCTGGTTCATCTTCATCTATCCAGACCGTGAAGAAAAACAAAATTGAAAAAAAAAGGTAGGGGTGGGGGGGAGAGGAATAATAGATTTCCTTTTTCTGAATCTTACCCAAATCAATTGTGTTACCTGGCACGTGCGACGGGTCGCGTGCGCGTGCTACACGGCAGATGTCTCTACCCCCCTTTTTTTCCTTCTTCTTTTGATGTAACGAACTACCAGAAAACTTCCGTAGGGTCTACATCTCACCTGGTCTCTTCTTCCTTCCACTAGTTAAAGTCAAGCCCCACAGACTTATCAATGTTTAGAAAATCGTTGGTATATATAAAAAAAAGGGGGAGGGGGTGATAGGGAAGCGAGGACGACAAAGTTTTAATGTTGTGGTTGAGGAGAGAAACGAGGGGATGTAAAATCAGCTGGGATTTCCTGCCCTTCCCCTACTTTCATTCTGGTTTGTTTTTGTTTGGGTCAACGGTTTAAAAGGTTCCAGCTGGGTTCGCGTGCTGCCACCGTGGTTTCTTTTTACTTACTCATAAATGATTCTAAGAAGTTGTTCCACGGTGATCACTAAATTAGAACATATGTCTACAGTTAGCATGTTAACTATGTAAACATACTACTGTGCCCAAAAAGTAAACCAATTATTATTATTTTTTTTTTCTTTTAAAAACTCTTTATTTATTCTTCTAAATTTATTTCATCGCCTTCAAAGTCATCCCCTCCGGACACAATGCACTGACAACTTTTTTTCCAATCTTCAGTGCATGCTAAAAAGTCATCGGCAGAGATGGCCTTCAAAGCGAGCGGCGATTCACGTTGAATAATCATCAATCGACTCAAAAACGGTGTCCCCGGAGTGGTTTTTTGAGTTTAGTGAATAGACAGAAGTCGCACGGTACTAAATCAGGTGAATACGGGGGTTGTGGAACAACATGGGTTTCACTTTTGGCGAAACAGTCACGAAGAATCAATGCAGTGGGAGCTGGCGCATTCAGTGTTTTCGGTACCAATCAAGATTTGACGCGTTTGAGGCCCAAAATCGAAAATTGACCGATCCGTTTGAAATTTCAACATCCTCTGCAAGGTCTCTAATTGTAAATCGACGGTTTGCAAGTACCAAATCTATAATTTTTTTGGTCGTGAGCTTCGTCGGTTAAGGTTGATGGCCGACCAGAGGGCTCTTCGTCTTCAACTCGTTTTCTGCCTTCTTTGAACTATTTTTACCACTTGTAAACATTTCTTTCCGATATAGGAATGCGCACCGAATGCCGTCTGCAACATTCTATACGTTTCCGCAAACAAAATTGAATGCAAGTTCTTTGCTCAATGAATTCAGATATTTCAAAAATCGCCGGAATCAGTTTTAGCATCTCACAAAGCCAAGCATAACTCAAACACTAATAAATATTTAGACATCAAATGTCACACAGATGTCAATGACAGTGACAGCAATCGAAAAAAAAAAAATTTGAAATTCCATAGACCCCGGGAATTTTAAATTGAAAATTGGTCTTACTTTTTGAACACAGTAGTACATCTACAGTTAACATGCTTATTATATAAACATACTTACTCACTGACAAGTGTAGAATGTGTTCACTTTTTCTCTCTAATAATCTAGCTTTCATTTTTGTATTAATTTCATGCATTTTTATTAAAAAAAAAAAAAAAAATTTTTTTTTTTTTTTTTTTTCTTTTTCTAGTAGAATTGATACTTAAAAATATTATATCAAACAATACAAAAATGTAAGTAAAAAAGAAGGTGAAAAAAATAGTAAAAAAGGTAAGAAAAAAAATAAAGTATTGGATTTTGTTTTACAATTTAAGAAAATTCTAAATATATTCTTATTTGCAGTGTCTGATCTTAAGTTCATCGACAATATTCTTTATTTCTTATTTTATATAAAAAAATTTTAAATATCTGTCTCCTTTTAAAAGATTATACCTATCCCAAGGAATATAACCCGAAAATATTTCATCTTAAATGAGATCGTTCTTATCAAAACTTTTCAAATTCATTCAATGTTAACTTATTTTAAAGTAATAGTTTAAAAAATAAATCTTTTTAATAAAATAATTATATTATTTATTTAATAAAAATATATTTATTGAAAGTAGATATTTATAAGTATTCATATTTTGTTGAAATTTTAATTTCGTATCATAAACTTAATTTAATTATATGTGAATATTTAATGAAGCATGATTAATTGAATGTATTTATTTTCTTTTTTTTAGATTTATAAGTGGAAATGATTCATATGAAAATAATGTCATTGATTCCAAAGCTAATCCTTTAAAGGTATGTGCATATACATTTCCTATTTAAAAAAAAAAGTGGTTTTCAGATGCACTTATCAGAAGAAATGTTTGTGTTTTTCATAATTTATGTATACAAAGGAATTTTCAATTAATAATTCCAAATTGCAGTTTTCTCTGCTATTTTAACCATTTTCCTATTATATATTTATTAATGATAGTATCGTCGTTTGGACTACAAGTTTGAAATTTGACATTTGACATTTAAAAGAAAGAAAAAAATTGTTTTAAAAATGAATTTTACATAATACTCGCTGATTGCCTTTTTTGTTTTATCCTGTATGAAGCATAAAATATTTTAGGTAATTAAAATATTTAAATGTTAAACTTATTTACAAAATAATCAAAGGAACACTTTTATATGTATGTATTATGTTATTATATAGCTACCAAAGTAATCAAGGACATTAAATGTAGATATTAAATACTCAGCCGAATGATTAAGCAATAGTTTTCAAAATCCCGCATATCCTCTTATGGGACTACTAATGTTTTTATATTTTTAATTCAATTTTCATAAATTTTTGTTAACAATTCTTTATTAAGATAAGTCTCTGATAGAAAAATATTTTTAATCAATACACAAATAAAAGTAATGCAGGACACTTCTTTATTATTATAGTCCTTATTAATGAAACATTGTCAAGTTTTGTAACTTCAAACAGATGTGGTGAAATTTTTTTGTTACATAATTTGGCAATTTAATGAGATAGTCATACTAATAATAAAAAGGAATTTAATTATAGTTTCTATTTAAAGATATTTACAGTTCATTTAAACAAATAACTGAATTTCTCTTTTATTTATGAAGATCAAACATAGAATTGTCTTTTTTAAGTTGTGAAAATTCCTCTGGAAAAAAGAAATTTGCCATTTAAATATTTATCCTGTAGACTGTAAAAGTTAAATTAAATTTTTGTGAAGTTACAAAAATTAATTTGTATTTCTTTTGATATTTATTTGTAGCGTATTCATGTACCAAAAGGCTACAAAATAGAACATAAAGAGAGAAAATTCGAATCTGAATTTAAAGTGTTAGAAGAAATTGGTTCTGGAAATTTTGGTATTGTTACCAAGTGTAAACATGTATCGAAGGACTTTGTCTTTGCAATTAAAAGATCAAAAGAACCCACAATACGCCCAAAAAAGTAAGTGTTTATTTATTTATTTGTTATTTCTCTTTTTGCTGTTTTATGTGACTTTAGATATTTAATGATTTTGGAAATAGTGATGAGTGAATTAAAAAAAAAATTTTTTTTCCTCTCTTGAAATTTCATGAATAAGAAATTTTCAAATAATTATTTTAAATGAAATTTCATAATTTTATTATTAGCAATAAAATTCAAAAACTTACTTCTCTATAAAAAAGCAATTAATATTACTAAAGTATTTTATACTTTTTGTGGTACTCTTTTCATATAATAAACTTAGAAAGTGTAGTTTCATTTTTTTATTATTATTTATGAAACTTAAGTCATTTATTTTGTAAAAATATACCGATTCAATTGAAGTAATGTAGCTTTGCATTTCTCTTCTTTTTTTAATGCATCCTATTTATTAAACTGGGGAGTATATTTTGAAATTTATATAAAAATATCTTTAAAATTGTTAAAACTTTATTGTATTTTAAAATTTGTTTTTCTGTATGCCAGTTTTGTTTTGTAAATCTTCTGATGTCCTATAATAAATTAATTTTTTAAAAATTTTTCTTTTTACAGGCGATTAGTTTGTAATGAAACTATCCCTCTCATTTGGAAAAATGTTACAGAACACATTGTGAAATATTATGATGCCTGGTTTGAAAACAATTACGTGTATATTCAGACCGAATACTGTGATGGTTAGTATTTTATTATTAAAAAACCTCTGCTTTTAGTTTGTATTTTCCATTATCCAAATTATAAAAAAATCTTCATAATAATATTATTTTAAAAATTAAACTCTTGATAATCGGCTGCTGCTTTACAATGTGTCGATTCCCTCTTCCTCCATCCCCTCCCCCCTGAAATTTTAAGTAAGCACTCATTTTTAAAAGATACTTATCAGTATCTTTCATCAATGCTGTAGATTTCCCCCCTGTAGATAAGCAAAACTTTAATGTACAAAATAAATAAAATTGAATGCGTCAAAATTAAATCGGGAAGTTCGACTTCTGATGATAGTATGTAGAAAAGCAGCAGAATGCAATATAAATTACAGGACAATGTGTAAATGTGCAAAAGAAATTGTGATAGATTTTCCTAGCAGATATGGATATTTTAAATTGCTGTGATTTAAAACTGTAGATTAAAGCAAAGAAATCACAGTTAGTTAATTTGTACCTGCCAACTTTGAGTTTTTACAGATAATGCATTTATTTTGACTGCAGCCAATAAGCTATAGTTTTATGTACTTAAAAATATTAGAATAATATCGCTGTATTAAAAAACAAATTTTTGTCTATGAAATTTGCCCCACCCAAAATGGATTCCTGTTGAACAATTAAAATTCAAAGCTTTTTGTTTTTATTTCACATAGTCAAACTTTTATTATGCACAGCTTAAAAGTGAATTGTTGGAATTCCATATTTCAATGTCTTATATTTAATTCGAGACAGCTGGACAGATTAAGATTCTATTGAGTTTGATAATTGGCTGCTCAACATTGAGAGCTTCCAGATCGTGTCACTTTGAGTCATATTTAAAAAAAAAATAATTAAACTTATTTTAATAATGCTCTCTAGTTGTCGATATCCATTAATATGCAACCTTATGTATCGTTTAAAATGTGCATCTAACGTATTTTCAATATTTATTAATGCTCGCTATTTTTTATGAAATTTATTCTTTAGGGGGAAGCTTAGCTATGAAGATAAGAAAAAGGATGGATTTTTCTGAAGGACAAGTGGAAAAGATGCATTTTCCTGAAGAGGAAGTGAAAACGATAATTCTTCATATTTCTCGTGGCTTAGCCTACATACATGAGCAAAAGTATGCTCATATGGATATTAAGCCATGTAAGTTTAACTTTATTTATATTTAAATTATTATTTGGCAAATTACATGTACAAAAATAATGAGGAGGAGATAATTAATCTTAAATAAAAACTTTTTTTTTTTTTTTAAATTTCTGGAAGTTTCAATGTATATTTTTATTTTTTAGTTTATCTGTCTTTCTGTATAGATTTTTTTCATCAAAAAAAAACCACAATGCATATTTAAAGAAAATATACAAGAAAAGAAAAATTTTCATTCATAGTATAATATATGGAAAATTAAAAGATAAATGTATATATAATTTTAATGTATTTTAAAAAAGTAAAAATTTCACTGATGGGATTTTAAAAATATTTCACTTCTTTTTATTATTGCAATTTTCATTTTATTGTGTACAGATACTGTGTTATTTAATTTTAATAATTTTACTATGCTTTAATTTTAGCTTTTATCTTATTAACAGCATGAATGAAAAAGTGTTTCATTTTTGTTCCGATTTAAAACTTTGTTATATAATTAATAATATAATAATAAAATGGGGAAAAGGGTCCTTTCTTTTTAGTCTTACTTGCTACCCTTTCTTAATATATATATTTTTTAAACTGTGAAATATATTTCAAGGAAACAAATTATAAAATCTTTTTTTTTTAATTCATTAACACATTTAATTGAATTATACTTAGTTTTTCTTTTACAAATATAATTTGCATCATATTCACTTTTGTGAAAGCAATCAACTTAATAAATTTTAAAATTTATCAGCGTAATTAAGTACATAAAATTTTTTAAATGCATCATTTATTAAGGAATTTAACAGTATTAATGTTAAAAACCATGCAATACTTATGAAAATGTTACAAGTCCGAAGTATTTCAAGATTATTATTTTAACTATGATTTCAAATTATGTATCAGAAATTAAATTAAATTTCAATTTTTGTATTTTTTCTTTAAAATTGGCAAGCATCAAACAATATTGCCATATCATCTTGTTAATATCCCCAAAAAAATTTTTTTAATGAATTATTAGTTTTTATAATTTTAATCTTAAATCATTTATTAACTTTAATGTTTTTAGTTAGCATTGTGCTGAATATACATTGTGCTAATCTAAATGTCTGAGTACTGCCATGTAGGTAAAAAATAACAAACTGATAAGCGTTTCTAAAAAGACTTTGATATCTGAATATTCAAAACCTTCTTCTGAAGGAGCAATATGGTTTCAGAGGCAAACACGGCACCACAGATCTCTAGATGGGAACTTCCTGGCAATCCATTGTTGGTTCTGGATTTCTTTAGGCTGTCATGGACTTGATCTAGCCCTGATAGTCTCTGAGGATATACACCAACAACAAAATGCTTAGAAGAAATTATTTTATTAATTATAACTTAGCTGAAATCAATTATAAAATTCCTCAAAACCTATAAATATTAATTATCCTCAATTTGCAATTGTGTTGAGTTTTTAATTCATGAACTCAATGCAATGTAGAAAAAATAATAGTCAAGTTCATTTCACAATTGATCTCTATGTATTAATTTCATTTTATCAAACTAAAAGGTGAGAATTTTACTGTGCTGATAAATTCTGATTTTGGTAGAAAATTACAATTTCTTCGTAGAAAGAAAACAAAAAATTGCTGCAAATTCAATTTGGTATTTTGGCAAATTATTAAAAATAATGCTAAAATTACTGATTCATCTATATATAAGAAATTCTTATTATTATACATTTTTATTTTTTCAAGAATCAGATGGATTTCTTTCTTTTTTTTTCCCTACTAAAATTATATTTTAATTTTATTTATGTTTAATAATTTCGTGTAAATTAATTTTTAATAAAAATGCATTTTCTTCTGCAGCCAATATTCTCATATCAAATAAATTGAAATATGTGTCCCCGTCATTTGATACCTCCGATGAAGAAATAGTTGTCTCGGGCATAGAAATGGAAACCATTTATAAAATAGGTATGTTATACTATAATATATTTTCTAGTAGCAAAGATAGATTCCAGATTAATTTTCTTGATGCTCAAATGACCAATGTTATTCTCCAAACAAAATGGCAAAACTTTATTCAATAAATTGGCTGCTTTCAAATTTGTTTCTATTTTAATCCAATTAGTTAATTTATCTTTTATGAACCTGTAGTAATTAGCAATTTCATTATCTAACATAATTTTTTTACCTTACGAAAGTTTCTGAAAAATGTTTTATGAATCACTATTTAAAAAATGTTTTTTATCAAGCTCACTTAAAAACAATTGTTCACAGGTTGATTTTTCATAATTTTATTGTGTATCTTTGAATATTTAGACAATATATGATGGCTTTTCCCATAAAAGTTTTAACTTATAATGAACTATTATTTGACAATTGTGCAGTTTTTTTTTATTACAAAATATTAAAAGTAATGTCTGTAAATGAGTACTTATTACAAATTACTACATTCAGAAAATGTTTATGCAATATGCTCTTCTCTTTTCAATATTTACCTTTTTATTTTGAATGCTTCTGAAATATGTTAATAAAATATTCAGATTTCATAATTCTTACAAATTATTCATGAATATTACATTAACTTTATTTTAAAGGAAATGTAATGATAATTCTGTTAAACAAAAATGAATTAATAAATGTGGTGCATCTTTGAAATTAAGTAGGAACTTCAAAATTATTTTTTTATATAGAAAATGAATTGGACATACGTTTTAAAATTAGCCGTAAATAATAACGAAAACCTTAAAAAGAAATTGAAATCAAATTCAATAGAGCAGTAATAATATAATTTTTAATATTATTACATCTTTACTAGGAATAAATTATTTTTAAATGGAATATGTGCAAAAAGTTGGCATTCTGGTAAGACTCATCATATTATACATTGAGAATCAATTTTTACAGTTCTCGCAATGTCATTTTTGAGTAATATAATACAAATTTTTGTAATTATCTTAAATATAATTATTTTGTATTATAGGAGATTTAGGACATCTTACGAGTTTCAAAAGTAAAAATGTGGAGGAAGGAGATGTACGATATTTGGATCCCGAGATTTTTCAAGGGAAATATGTGGATTTAGCGAAAGCTGACATCTTTTCTTTAGGCATAACTATTTATCAAGCGGTAAGAATCTTTAATTTTCTTAAAAATGTGATAATAAGTAGTTTATTTGCTTAAAAGTTAAATTAAATAACTGTGCAAGAAAAGATAATACAACTGAATTTTTTTTTCTAAATATAGTTATTTTTACAAATAATTTATCAGTTAAAATATATTTTCGTATTCCATTTATAAAACAATCAAATTATTTGCCATTACTTATAATCAATGCTAAGTTTCTTTCATTTTTACAGTGTACCTTAAAAGATATACCAAAAAATGGTGTTGGATGGCTAGACTTGCAAAATGGAAAACTTGAATATGTGCCCAATTATTCTGAAGAGTTGAATATTCTTATCAAAGTATGTATTGCTTTTCTAAATTAATTCATGTAACACTTAAATATAATATGTAATTTATGAAGAAGTAAATATTTCAATTCAAAATATTTTTAATGGAATTTAATTCTGGTGTTTTAAAATAATAAATGTCTACATTTTGCTAGCTAGATATTTATATTACACACACATAATATATATATATAATTTTATAAAGAAAGGAATTATGAAATTTGGTAGATCTGGTTTTACCTTCTATTTTGTTAAAATTCATGTTCAAGGCAGCACTGGATTTATGTCCTAATATTTCATTAAATTTTGATTTTCATAGATGGTGAGCATTTTCTTCTCATTAAATACATTCTTCCTTTATTATCCATATATATTCATTTCTACTTTAAATTTATGATAGTGGCTTATTGCATTTGAAACAATTTCCTGATTGTAAGAATTTATTTATTAACAGATAAATTATTTTATTAATTTACAACAAATGACTTTTTGTTTTATATGAGAATTAATTAATAAGAAAAATGTAATTATAGGTTCAACAGTAATCAATGATTTTCTAAATCTTTCCAAATACATATTTTTAAAATTGGATAACTTATGATTAAGTCAAAATCTATAATTTCATTGATCAAAAATAAATATATTTCGTTAAAATTGTCAAATTGAAATCTTAAAATATGATAATAATGTAAAGTGTATCTCATTTTTTCAACAAAACTTCAGTACAAATTGATTCCATGGATGTCATGCACATCGTTATTTGAAGCTTCACATTCTAATATAAGGCAATGATCAATTCAACATGATATGCAATAGTGGTGTTTTTTATAGTTATTGATTTGTATCTCAAAGAAATTTTTCTGAACGTAATTGAAATCATGTGGAAAATTATTTTTGTATATTAAAAATACCTTTTTGCCATCAGTTTAAACATATAAGAATCGCTTTTTCTTTTTAATTAGACATATTTGTGTATGTTTTCGTGCTTGTACTAGTGTAAAAGATAACAGTAATTCAATGATATATTATGTTTCCATAATTCATATTTTGTTGAAACATTTACTGTCAAATAAATGCATTTAATAATTTAAGAGTGGACCTTTTAATTATAATTAGATGACATAGAATGGTAAAAATCCGGTTTAATGGCAGGAAACAGATGTATAGGAGAGTACTTTGCTGGCACAAAGCTACTTTGAAAAGAGAAGGGAAAAAAAATATCGTAATGTAAAATTTTATTTATAATGATTTTTTTCTTATAAAATCATGTAATCTAAAAATGATCATAGTGCTTTTTATTGCTATTAAAATCTGAAATAACATTTCTGCCCCTATGACACTGCTCTTTTTGAATCCATTTGACTTGGCTGCTTGCCAATTTTCCACGGGATCAGTGGTTGGACTATATTTACCAGTTTGCTATAAAAGATAAAAAATACTTTTATGGAAAAGCAGAGTAATTAGCATTAATGAAAATGTTTTAATTTTTTAGAAAATGGCCAATCCCAGTCTCTTGGAACGTCCTACTGCTGCTGATTTAGAAGGTAATGACTTTTTGATTTTTATTGATTCAGTGAGTGAATTGTTTTGTATAAAAGTTTTTTAAAAATTCCACAGAATATGATTTTATTTAGAGAATTTTTTACGTTTTGATCAATTGGAACTTAAAAGTTTTACATTCAGCAATATTATTTAATGTTTTTAAAGTTAGTTTATTGTTTTACTTTTTTTTAAATAAAATCTGCATGCTCAAAAATGTTTAAATACTCTTTTAATTCTGTTCAATTATAATTTTTACTTATATGTAATGGTAGATATCAAAAAATGAATTGTTCTATTTCAAGCAGACAAACAATTTCCTTTTTTTACTGCTCCACTTAATAATGTGCTCATAGCATATTCTTGTCTCTTATTACAACTTACTTTAAGGAACAATATGTTCATATTTTGAAAAGTTATACACATTTGTCTGCAAAAATATTGTTGACAAATTATATTAGTAATGGCAGAAACACGAAGTATTCAATATAAACTTGGCAAGCAATTGATGATGGGTTGTCATTCTTGTCCACCATCAATCATATTGCCCAATTATATGTAACATCCTTTTTTGTTTCTAGTCTCATCATCTAGAGTTTCCAGAACATGACTGAAAGCAATCTTTCATTTTAGTGCTCAATTGAGTAACTTTAATAGGCCTAGTTTAATTCCCTTCCCCCTTTTTTATGAACTCTAACTTGAAAAGATTAGCTATTATTTTTATCTTTTAAATCACTTTCTGTTGATACTGTCTTGATAAATCTTAAATGGGATCGAAAACTTGTACTCTTAAAAAAGCTGGAAATAACTGCAAGTACTTTGAAGCAGTATGATAATTTACAAGCACATGGGAGCTGCAAAAAGTGAAAATATCGTGATAAATGTATTTCCTATAACTGAAGATGAAGCCTAAGATAGTCCAAAACCCCTGAGCGTTTGTTGTAGAAAGAATATTGTGAATTGTTGCCATGAAACCTAAGCTTATTAATACACCGTTTAGAAATAAAGGATCAATTTACAAACATAAAGATGTTAATTTTTTTGGCGATTATCAAATGGTCCTAATCTAACATCAAAGTTTATAAAAAAAATTCTGTTAAAGCAATGCATTGCTAAGAGCATTAAAAATTACATAACCATTGAAAATTTTGATATTTCCTCGTACCTAACATGCTATTTGTAAAAGCCACGGCCAAAAAAAAATTCCCAATGCCTTCTTAAACAATATAGCTTATTGAAGCATTAGTGTTGATTTAGTCACTTCTTTTCTTGAAGCTTTTCTTTTGAATGACAGCTCTGAATCTGACAATGTTGCTTGTTAATGTAAAATATTTGAAGAAAAATCTTTTCTTCTGTGCCACTGAACAATATAAAAGTGAGCAGATATTTAATGGCATTCAGGAAAATCTATGGTTGTTTCACAGATTTTGCAGAAGCATCAAAGAACTTATGTAATTTACAGCTGTTACTGTATTCACAGAAAAAGCATAGTGTGGAAACCAAAGTTCATAATCCGATCTGTGAAAGTTGTCTATTTTGTTAATTCTACAAATTCCAGATTATTAAAATCTTTTGTAAAGAGATGGCAAAGTATTTGCAAGCTTGTTTTGAAATGATGCATAAAGATTGGCATTTTTTGAAGTCCATCTTTTTCAGGGAATTGAGTAGCCTCAACAACATGCATACTTAAAATTATTAATTAAGGATTATAAAACCATCTTAAAGATCAAAATAGAAAATCTGATGCAAAAAAGTCTATGGTTAAGGTAAAGTTTTTGAGACATTTCACAATTTATTTGAAAAGGAACTAAAACTGCCAAAAGAAGTAAAATAGTAACTCAAAAGCACTCAAGGGTGTTCTTTAGAGTTTTTCTCAACCCAAAGTAATAAAAAAAGATAACTGGTTTCAAATTCATTTGATAAGCTGAAAAAGAATTGCTAATTGAACATTCAGCCAAAAAGTCTCATTAATTTCTGGGTAGCATTGTCGAAAGATTAAAGAATTTTAATTCTCTGTGAATGAAAAATTTTTCAAAATTGAGAAATGTGTATAATTTTTTTTTTTTTTTTTTTTTTTTTTTTTTTTTTTTACAGAACTCTTAAATCAGGATGATGTGCAGATTATGGAAGTAGAAGAAGTCCAGCATTGATGAATAAATGTAATGAACTATGTAATAATTTTTGAAATGAGTATGCATTTGGCAGAATAACGTGTTTGTGTATCATTTAAATTTTTTTTTGATAAAGTACTTGTTTGTATTTGTTTAAAATTAATAAGCTTAATTTTTTTTTAAATTTATTAATCACTGATTCTATTGTGTTTGTTAATCATCCTTGTTCATTCATCATTAATTAGATCATCATTAAATGTGCCATGTGTTTATGTAAACCAGTGTGTGTTCATATTGATTTGGACAACGAGCTTGATGCTGGAGTTTTTAAATATTTATCTTTGATTATTGTAAAAACTTTTAATAATCTAGTTGTCTAATTTTAAAATAAAGTATAAGATTATTATTTAATTTCTTATACTACTATAACATCCATGTTAACAGTAAATTATTGTTATTATCAAAGAAAAAAAATTTTTTTCACCTATATTTTATTGATTCATTTTTCAATAAATCTGGATACTTTGTTAATATGAGTTTTATTTTGGCACTTAACATAATTTTGTCAACATATCAAAACATTGGAATGATTATTTTTTTGTCTGGACAAAACAACAAAATATGTTTTATAATTAATACAAGAATAAAATATATAAAAATCTCTAAAAGAAATATAAGTATAAAATGTAATTTTGCTTATATATTAAAAATAAGAAAAATTTCATTTTAAGGATTTTTAAATTAATGTTTGCAGAAAGAAAGATTAACATTCTAAAATCATGTGAATGTTAAGCATAGTTCGGAATACATAGACATTTGCACACAGAGAAATTCATGAAACACTGAATAACATTAAAGTTTCTAAAAATGCAAGAATCATAATTGTGATAGTTTAAAGAGTGAAATACATGTGCACAACCAAAAGAAATTTTCTACTTCCACAGCATTGAACTTCAGTCTTGTGGTCTGTTTAAATCGTTCACTACATGAGCTACGACTGGGTTAGGAACAAACGTCAATACCAGTGTAAGCATTGCAGCAGTAACTAAAATTGCACTGAGAGCGTATCGTGCATGCATGAGAAGTGTTGCATTGTCCCATTGCCAAATTCTCCTTGCAGAAGCTTTCTGGATCAAGTTTAATACATATCTGTAAAAAAGACAATTTATTTTTAAATTTAAAAATTGTACTAGAGCAATTGTTTTAAATCTGATTGTAAAGGGATGATTAATTGCCAGTCAGCTACAAAATCGACGAGATTATTTTTAAATTTCATAACAATATTTTTTTTGCTAATTCACTATCAACAAACTGATAGTGCCAAATAAAAATAAATTACAGCCTTTTTTATATTTTATTGAATTACCACTAAAAAGAAACATTTTGTGCAATTTTGCTATTTTAAGTTTCGCTTTTTACTTAACAATGAATATAAAATTCATTTTGCTTAATTTTAGTAATTGGTGCTGTAACAAGGTGATTACTTGCTTTTTAAAGATATATTCATTTTTAATTGTTTTTATTGACATCAGAAATTCAAATTGGTCACTTATTTACTTATAGCATAACCTATTAGTGAAGCACTACTGTTTTAATGATTGCAATTATCCAACACTCTTTAGATCTCCGAGATTTGTATAATCTGAAAATCACAGTATGTAATAACACGGAAATAGCACAGACACTGTATTCTTAAGAAAAAACATCACAGAAACACAGGGAAATCAAGATGAGACATAAAACAAAAATGTGGTAGGAACTTACAAAGGTTTAGATTTTACTGGTACAATTATGTCTGGAAGCAAGCAGATATCACCCTCTAATTCATTATCACAGGTAGATTCTTGCAAAGAATGAGTAATATTTGCTTTATTTTCTCTGGTGATGTCTGAAGGTAGGGATTTTGTGAAGCTTAATTCACTGTAAAGATACAGTACTTATTCAAATCATTCATTATAGATATTTTTGGAGTTTCACACTATTTAAAAATTTATTACAATATTACTCTTACTCTACATTTATAAAATATAACTACATGATCTAGAGAAAAAAAAATATATATACAAGAAGTAATGCATAACATAAACAAACATTAAAAAAAATGAAATTGATTTTTTAAAAAAAATAAAATAAGAAGGGTTAATTCTTTATTGACAACTATTTTTAATGTTATTAGAATAACCTTTCCATTAAAAGAATGGAGGAAAACCATAGTATTAATTTTCAGCTATTTTAATACTGATAATTCAAATATAAGAATTCTCATCAATATTATACTTATTCAGATGAATAAATCATTTATCTGTGCAGTGCTGCTATAAGCAAGGCCAACACAAATTGGAAATTTCCTTTAACTCCTTATTTTTATGTGCTCATATAAGTTTCTGAAGTTTTAATTGCATCAAAATATTTAAAAATGAAATTATGAAATAAATACCAATTTTGATTTTATGTTTTTATCTTCCAAGATATTCCTCATTTAAATGATTAAAAATTCCTGACTTGTTAAACGATCTCAAAAAGAAATCACAAACTTTTATTATGCTCCATTATATTCCATGCTTATACACTCAAGAGCCAAAACATTATGACCACCCCTACATTTTGCAATGAACTCGCCTGGATGACGTGGACGGCACGTGATCAGGTGGAAGTGGTATTTAACTGGTATTAATCCATGCCAAGGCGTGTTGCGCGCCAAAGGTGGGCCAACTCGTTATTGACAGGTGGTCAATGTTTTGGCTCTTGAGTGTATATTATGCTCCAATATTAGTTATTTATTAGTTGCTTAAACATGAATTTAATTTGTTATAATTACAATAAAATTAATATAAAACATTTATACATAATCATCTATAATAAACAGTAAAGTTTATATGATTGCAGAGGATGACATGAAATTTAATGATGTACCAGGATGTAGGTTGCATGTCAAGACCAGTACAAAAATGTGCATTTTAATCACGATTTCGGTCATAGCTGTCTGCATTTTGACATAAATATGGTTATGCTCCAATTAATAATAATAAAGAAATTTTTGTAAAACTAATCCTACATTTCTTTTTCAATATAGCCGATAAACTGATATTACTAGAAATGAAAATTTCATCTTAATTTTTTATTTAATTTTAAAATGGCATGTAAAAATAATGAATACAATTTTTACTTTAATCACAATACATATACATATGCATATATCTGGATCTAAATCAAAAATACACTCAGCAACGAATTCCAATAACATGGAGAAAACAAAATAATCTTCCGTTTAGAGTTGGTAGAATGGAAGAATAACAATTTGGCAATGTATTTTATTTTATAGAGAAAATTCAGTCACGTAATAGAACCTCTTTAATGTTTATAATAATATGACCATTAAGCGAGTGGTGGATGACGGGCTACGACCAATAAATGGTATATGTGGAGTTTCAGAGTAAGGTGACTTATTACTTACTGCTGGGATATCTGACGCCAATAATTAGCAGCATGGAAAAGTGGAACGGCGATGTGGAAAATAATTAAATGATTTATTATTTCTTTGAAAAAATTTGAGGGAAAGCCCAAATGGAGAATTTGTGGAAATTGTGAACTATGGAAAAAATCCTTAACCATAATGAACTAGGAAATTAAAAAGAGAATGATTTAGAAATGTTATGGGAACACCATTATTCATTATTTAAAAGATAATTCTTTTTTTGGATCCGAGTTCTTGTTTGGTTTATCTGTATATTTAGAAATACTACAGGTGATGAAATGATTTATATGTAGAAGAATTATTGAGTTCTTCATCTAGCAGTTTGATGTAGTGTAGCTTATAGATGTATAGTTATTAGAGGCTTTTTCAATAGGTGTAATAAGAAATCTGACTCGGGGATTTTTTATTGCCTTTATTAATGGAAGGTAGAGCACCTGGAAGAATTGAATTGACCAAGAATGGAATTTATTTATAAATGTTTCACATCCATTCAAAGAAAAAAAAAATGTGAGTCGAGAAACATTCTTCATGAAAGCATTCAGATTCTAACTGTATTGCTTAATATTATTGTAAAAGAGTTTTATTTTAAAAATTTAGTTTGGAAATCGGTCAGAACTTTGTTCCTTTAATAAGATTGTCTCTAAGATTCAAATAATTGATAAAGCTATCTTCAAGATGTTACAGTTAATTTCGTTTGGGTTTTGATGAATTCCTAGGCAACTTATTTTACACTTTGTATTTATATAGATATGTATTTTTTTTATGTGCTTATGCAGTTATAGCCATTCACCTTTTTGATATTTGTGTTAATAATGATTTTCGATTTTCATACTGCAGCTTATATACAATACTAATCTTTATTTTTTTTTTACAATTCCATTCCTTATTCCAATTTATATATAATTTTTAAGTAATTCTGTTTTAACATTGCAAAATTACAAGTTAATTAAATTTTCTTGACAGTTTCTTACAATGTATCTTGCATTGTTTTGTAGCATTGAAAATATATGGAAATTTTTATTTTTTATTTTTAAAGCATGGTAAAAATAAACCTTTTTTTTAAAACTCCTACTTATTCTGGCAAACAAAAAATTTTCTTAAATGTCATTTATGAGGAAAAAAAATTAAATATATAAATTATTTAATATTTTAAATATAACAATTCATTTCAAATCAATTCCAGAAAATAAAAATAAACTATTTTTCAATATAATGTCTTTGTTATTCAATGCATTTCATGATAGCTATGTTCTTAATATATATGCATAAAAAATCACTGACTACTCTCTCTTTTTTTTTCATACATTGTCAATTATGTAATTTATGCTCATTTCAATAAATTTTAATCTTTTTTTAACTTTTTTGAATTTGTAGAAGTTTATAGAAATTCATTCTTATTTAAATGCAAAAAAATAATTATCATTTCAATAAAAATTGCAAAGTGTGCATTAAAAAAATTTGCAATTTTACAATTTTTTTTTATTTTTTAATTTTTATTAATTTAAAGCTTAAGTAAAAGTGGCTAAAAAGATTATTCTTGTTATCCCAATTCACATAATTCCAAAGTTATGTAAAAAAAATAAATAATAATTTATGATTATTAATCTCTTACTGAAAATGTTTTGAACTGTGTCTAATTTTTCCTACATTCATCTTTGGAAAATTTTCTTTCATAAGATAAAAAAAAAAAGCGAAAAACTTCATCAAACTTCTTTGAAGAATTTTTATAACATTTCAAAAGTAAAGTTTTAGTAGAAATTAATTAAAGCAAATGATTTTAAAAGGTTATATGATTAAAAGAAATTTTAAATTTAATGAAATAAATTCCTGCCACCCTATTGATGAAATACTTTAATCCGCACCTACTGTCTTTAAGAGAAGAATTTCCTTCAGACTGTTCCTGAAAAGGACTATCCGCTTCTGGTTTACTGCTGGTTGAATCTTCAGATTCTGTTCTTGTCAAGTAACTTTCATGCAATAATTTTGCACTACGAGAAAGAAAAATAATTTAATATGAATTTTCGTACAGCAATCTCCAAAAATATAAACAGTAATATAAGCATTATTAATTATCTAATATATATATTCTTATACAACTAAAAAAAATACCAATTAGAATGAAAAATACGAATGATGAAAAAATACCAATCTTAATGCACAGATAATTTTATAACCTAAATTAATATTTTCAAATTATTGATTAATTTCAAATTATTGTACATGAAAATTTTAAGCATCCATACATTTTTCTTAACTGAAAAAGTTTAAAGAAGAAAAAAATAATTAAAATAAGATTCTGCATTTGTTATCAATAAAAATTATTATATCATCAGCCATTCATTTTTTCCAAAAATCCATTCTAAGAAAAGATAAAAACTTTTATAAAAATATATAAATACAGAGTTGAATTAAAAAAAACCTAAAAATGTATATAATATAAGTTTTCAATAAGTTGTTAAATGGTAAAAAAAAAAGTATTTTTATGTGAAAAATATAAATTTATTCAATTATAAAATCAAATATGAATTTATTTATTATTTCAAACTTATAAATGCATTTTAATTTGGGTATTATTTATTGAGAAATTAATATTAATAGAACTTATGATATAGTAACCTCTCTTTAAACCAGTATTAGGCAATTCGGCACATTGCACAATGTGGTACCAATCGAATATTCATTTTTGTATTTTTTCATAAAAAGATTCTCCCAGATAGCAACTCGCATTTTTGTGTTTATTGTAACTGTTAACTTCGATTTTCTTGTTTAATATGTATATCTTTTAATCATTTTAACTTTTATTTTAAGTGCTTTATTTTTTATATCCCCTTTAAAGCTATATGGACACTTGACCAGCTGGAGTGCTGGATTAAAAGAGAGGTTACTGCATATAGATGCATACCAAATTTTTTATACCTGTCCTTTCTTTCACAATTCACTGCATGCTTTTCAATAATACTACCATGTGCTCTAACACTGCTGAATGGTGCATTAGCATTACTGGCTGACTGTGCGAGAGGCCCGACTGGCAGGGATGCACGTCTACTTTTAGGTGACAGAGAACCAGGATTATTACCATTGGAGATCGTACGGGGGGTGTCATAATTATTGTTCAGAAGACAAACAGCACTCAGAAGCCTTGCCTTGCCTTCCTGTGAATGTTACAGGGTTTTATTTTTAATAAGAAAATAAAATACGGTTAACTTTAAAATACATACAAATTGCATAATAAATTAAAATATCAAAAAATTGTTTTTTAATTATTTTATTACTTTTTTAAAGACTGTAATAATTATATACTGGATAATTATTTCCAAAAAATAATTTATACATAAATTTCAATTAAAAATATAGTAAAACAAATTTTATTATTTTAAATTTTATTTTAAAAAGAATTTAACAAAGGATAAAATTATGAAGTTGGAAAATATAAAAAAAAATGAATGTTTATCAGAATAAACCTTAAGTTTAATATACCAAAGCTCATAAAATCATGCATTTCAAAATATATGTGCTCCTGTAACAAATCTCTTTAAACAAAAAGCAGTTGGATTCAAATATTTGGACAGAAACAAACTGATGCATTTGGAATGCATCAACATACCTGATCTATTTTCATTCTGCTAATATTTTACTCAAAGACTTCCAAATATGCTGGCATGCAACATAAGGAGCATATTTTAAACATCAAAAGACACACACAAATATTTTTAAAAAAAGGAAAAAATGGATAGAAAAACACACACAACAAATATTCTTGGAATAATAGAGACAAAAAGTGATGGTGGTGGTGAAAATAAATTATATTTATTTTCTACTGCAAAATACAGTAGCAAATTATTTATAGTTTAAAAAGTTCTTTTCAACAACAACAACAACAACAAATCATAAAACAATGTCACTTCTATATTATAAATAACAGTGCACATAAATATCAATGCAAATACTATTTTGATATGCAAATTTTATAAAAAACAGATCAATTTAAAAAAAAATAATAAAATTATGAGCAATTGTTAAACACATTTATTTGCTATGGAAAAAGTTTCACAATAAACAAGAAACTTGCATCATAATATTATTAACTAAATATTTAAGCATTATTTACAAATTATTAAAAGAAAAAATTCTAACAAATCATATTAAATAAAAAAAAATATTTTGTGCCATTAATTCATTAGAACTATGAAATTGCTCATGACATGCCGAGAAACATATCTGGAATGCAATGTTACATTCTATTAATTGTTATCTTATTTATATATTGAACAAAATTATTCTCTTTCAACTAAATTATTGAAATAGAAAATGCTAAGTGAAAGTAAAACAAATATTATAACAGTAGTAATTTTAATGTTAAGCAACATTAAATATAAAGAGTAAATTACTTTGATTCATTCAAAAATATTTTGATTAATAAAATTTCAACAGAGATGTTTTGAAAAAAAAACATAAAAATAAAAATCTATACCAGTTTTTGTCTTACACCACCTAAGTTCCATAAAGATAATTGACCGTTATTATTTTCATGACTAATTATTCGATCATTATCAACAACAACTGGAACTCTTGTAAACGTTCCCAGGCTACCACGCCGCAGAAACAACTAAAATAAAAAAGGATAAATTAATATTTATATAAATAAAATCAGTAATAATAATTTCTTATAAAATATTTGCTGATTAAAAATACATACTAAATAAAAAGCTCGTGTAAAAAATAAAAATAAAATAATAATAACCTCATTAAGAATAAAAAATTTCTGAATGTGCTCATTTAATTTTTTGAATTTAAGTTTTAAAAAACAATGTATGCTTAAAACATTCTGGAAACATTATTTAAGACCAGATATGAATTTCTAGATTTTTTTTACAGAAAATATTATTATCAATTACCAAAGTATATGTTAGAAATAATATTTGTTAATGAAATAATAATAAACTTAGATTATTAAATAAATTGACTGCATTAAGTTAATGATGTTATTTTATTAAAGGATTGATATAAATAATTACAGCTTCAATGTATTTTTCATCATAAATTTTGAAGGCAAATGAATTTACAATATAAATTAAAATTTTTTTTTAAGAGCAGATAATTTTGCTCTTTCATTTATAGTGCAAAATTTACTCTAACATAAAAATATCCTGTCAGTACCATAAATTTAGATTTAATTGGCAAATATTTAAATATGCATGGCATTTTTTTTTCCATATTTTAAAACACATATACACAGACTGTATGTATTTAGTGTAACTTGTTTATAAGGGATACATAAAAACTTGAAAATCATCTGGGATGAATATATTTTACTTCTTTATGTACAAATATAACCTTGTAAAAAAAGGTAAAGAAGAAAAGAATTTGATGCATAGTACATTAATTTAATAAATGTTGTAGCATTTGATTTGGCTGAAAATCTTTTTAAAATATTACTAAATATAATTTCAATACAAAATGCACATAAGATGAGATGGATCACAGTTTGTGCATCTTTGTTTTAAAAAGTGTAGATATTAGGGGAAAAAAAATCAATGAAAATAGCTTAAATAGTATTTTAAAGTCAGAAAATTTAACAAGAAAAAAAATTCCTGTTTTAATATCTAAAAAATGAAATAAATAAATAAAACTTAATTTTTAATATTTGAATATTTTTACAAGAAAACAATGTTATATAAGTTTAAAGAAATAAAACCAAACAGTTGTGATGTGTTACAAGTCAAATTAATAATACATTAGTTTCCTTTAAAGTAATAAAACATTTATTTAAAGTTAAAAAATTTAACTATAATTGATAAAGTTCAATTAGGTGTTACTAAATTAAGAATTAACAAGGCTTTTTAAATGTAAAAAATAATATATCAAGTAATTAATAAATAGTTTAAAGAAATTTTGTAGCTGTAATAATTTTTGTAAGTGACTTGTTTTTCTTAGTGGTAAAACAATTTCCTATAATCGAATTTATTAAAAGATGTTTCATTGCATAATTTAAAAAAAATGTTCAAAATATAGATGAAAAAGAAGCAAAAACAATTATTCTGATTCTTCAATAAATTTATAAATTACAACTAAAGAATTTACAAAAAATTATTCACTAAATCAACTTATATAAAAATGCTATATAATAAGATTTAGTAAAACATTTAATCCAATGTTTTTAATCATAAATTTGCAAAGGTTTATTTTTCTAATTTTTCAAAAATATACAAAAAAAAATATGAAAGAGCAATGAAGCAATCTTCATTAAATATTTACTGCTTTTCAGCAATAGATAAATTTTAAAAGGGAATGAATTAAATGTTAAATCCGGATTCAAAACAAAGGACATTTTATTAAACAAGGTTATTTATAGCACAAAGTAATTTACTGCAGGATTGTAATTTAAAGTGGGAAAAAAAAGCATTAGTACAAAATAAATTACAAAATTAAGTGAGTAAGGAAGACAAACTTACCTAATAACACTTTATAAATCAAGAAATCTGAAAAAGTTAGTATACAATAAGCACATAAACAACATCTAATAAGGATCTCCACCTTTGTTAATAGGATATGCTTTTGTTAAAATTACAACATGACACATTTCAAGGTTATACATAAATTGAAGGGTCAACACCACCACCACCACTTTCTGCTTAAAAACATGTATACAACAGGATATAACAGAACAGGACATATATAATAGGGTACATTAAGGATGATGCAAGTCACCAAATATAAAATTGAAACATATATAAATGTTATTGTACTTTAGCAAAATAAAATGAAAGTGGAACTTCAATAATGGAAACTGAATTTCACGGAAACAACAAAATGAATAATATATATATATAATAAGCATGCACAATTAAGAAATGAAATGCACACATAAATTGGTTATGGAGAGGAATAATTTATATTAGTAAATATATTTGATTATCTTTTAGAGTTTTTGAAAATATACATAATGCAAAATAAAATCAGATGTCTAAATTCACTATTTATGATAAGCATACCATTATCTGTAGAACAAAATTTAACACATAATAATTATAAAGAATCTACATATGTATGATCTAATGCAGAAAATTAAAAGAAAAAAAATTCACACCAAGAAGATTTGTTTCATTAATTTTTGGTTGGGGTACTATATAGTTAGGAATGTTTGAATTTATTTAAATAAATAAAGATTAAAATTAATAATTAAGTAATACAAAAATTGCCATATGTACATTTTTATTATATGGATATATATGATAACTCATTTTTGATATTTTCTGCATAAATATATAAGTTCAAAAAAATTAAACCTGTAAAGTAAACACATATTATGAACACACTGAGCTAATTTTATACTAACAGGCTTAGAGGAACTTGAAAGAGATTGTGAGCGTGGAGGCAGAATACGCTTAGCGTTATCTTCATCCATAGAATTCTTTTCATCAGGAAGAAGATTGTGCTCTGCTAATAGACGTCGATATTCTTCAAGTTCTAAATGCTCTTTATCATACAAAAGCTTCAAATGCTCAACATAATTCAGCATCGTCTCAAATGCACAATTCATTCTTTGTTCCTACAATACAAACTAGATAAAACAAAATGCTTCATAATAAACAGAAAATAACAAATAACCATGGATTAATAAATTTTCTTATTTAAGGTAAGTTATGTTATCTTGAAGATATTTAAGAGTTCTCAGAAAATAAGAGCTTTGATAACAGGGGGAAGGCAATAAAAATGTAATAATAATCTTTGATATATTAAAGATTTTTATATAGATTCATATTTTTTAAAGTGATGTTAATGGACAAGGATAAAATACAAAATAAAATTCTAAAGATTAAAAAAAAATTAGAGAAAAAATTTTTGAAATAAAATTTTAAACTTTGAAAATAGCAAGAGAATTATAAAAATAAACCCACAAAACCACCACTTTGAATTTTTTATTAATAGCTTAACAATCTACTTTAAAATATGTATATGATAATTGATATGCAAACAAAAACTAATATGCTGTCCATAAAAATAAATAGTATTTTAATACTAATTGCATGTCACTGGCATATGTCAATATGTGCATGCAATTAATATGAAGGATTAATCACTGGAATATGCTTAATACGAAAGTACCAAATAAATCAAATCCAAGATGAACATATCTATTCATTTACATAAATATCAATTTGATTATTTTAAAAAAAATTTTAATATTTTTTTGTATCATATCTTTTTAAGTAATTTTATTAGCATAAATAAAAGTGCTGACAGTTTTGTACTTGGCCTACAAAATATTTAAGAGATTGATGTGTGAAATTGATTTATAGCAGAATAATACAAGAAGATTTTGATTGGATTGTTAAAATATCAATTGCATCATAATTATTGAATTAAAACGATAAATACAATAAAAGGAATGCTGATGGATAGAGTGATGAATAATTTGTATGATACTGATACAAAATCCATACCTGTTGAATCGCTCCATATGTTTCAGCTCGACTAGACATACGCATTGTAGCTTGTTGAACTATGTCGACATGTTGCTGAGTTTTTGTTATAATTTCTCTCATGTCTGACTCTGTACACAGCTGATTAAGAGCCTAAATTAATTAAAAAAATTAAAGTTTTCATTAAAAGATTAATTTTTATACAAATATTTATGTTCAATCACAATAGTTATAAAAATAATTTTTGTGATAATTAAAGCAGAAATTTCTAAATCTATATATTATTGAATTAAAAAAAATACCTGTAACTTACATTTAAAGATTCTCTTAAAACTTTCAATTCAGACTCAATGTTTTTTTCAGCAATATCTCTTTGTCGAAGTTGCAAATCCAATCGTTTGCCAAGAGTAAATTTATCAGTTTTAAAAGCCAGAGATAAGCGAGCAAATTTTTCCTTTAAAATAAATGAAATTAATTAAAGATTTACTTTTTAGATAAAAAAAATCAAGAAATTTTAATCATAAAGTAGACTAAATATAAAAATTAATTTTAATATTTAATTAAAATTTTTTTACTAATATAAAACTTAATTCTTATATTTAATAAAAAATTACTTAAAATAATACCAAAGAAATATCTTTAAATATAATTACTAATTTTTGAATAAATGTATAGCAATTTTAATTGATTTATTCAAATACATAAATAAGTTGTATTTTTTTTAATACATCATTTATTAAATAAAATATTTAAAACTTTAAAGAAATTTATCAGTTTTTAGAAGAGTGATACAACTTTTTTGTAAATGTTAAATTTTCACCACCATTAAAAAAAATTTTTTTATATTATTGCTATTGATTTTCATTTCTAATGCTAGCTTGTTTTAACATACATTTTGAAGTATCTTGATGCATGAGCAAAATGTTTTTAAAAGAAAAAAAATCATTTTGCTAAGGCATATTTAAGAAAAATTTCTTTAGAATTATAATACATTTCACATCTTAATATTAATTTAAAATCAAAATTTCTTTTTTGAATTTAAATTCATTTAACATGAAAACATATACAACTTGAATAAAACCACTTGAAAAAAATTAGTCAAATAGAACTTTTATTATAACTATAATTTTTTTTCATTAAAAAAAGAACATCTTACTTCAATGTCAGGCTCATTTAGATTCTTGTTGCTATGGAAGAAAAATTAAAATTTTTTAGAACAGAACAATTAAAATTTCAGTAATACAAATCTTAATTTATTATTTGCCAATTCTTAATATTAATTTATTACCTATGAATTCTTTTTATTATTAAAATTATGCAAAATTATAGTCTTCATTAAAATTTCAACAAATTATTATTTAGACTTGTAAACTTAGGATGAATACTTTAACAAAAATTTTCAATTTAATTAACATTACTTTCTATATAATATATACTATCTTGTCTTTCTCTATATTTACATATAGCATTAGAGGGCTGTTAAAGCAGATAATCAAATAATCAATGTTAAAACTTTATTTTATAAATGATATTTAAATCTTCTGCATAACAAATTTAAAATCTGATAGTTGTAATGTGAAAAATTGCTAAGATACAAAGCAATGTGTAACGTTTTTATAATAAAATAGGAATATAAAACAAGAAGCATTTGACAGATTCAAGTTATAGCATATTTTAAAAAATAAGGTACTCATATATATATATTTTTTAAATATCATTATACATCGATTTATTTGCATACTACCATCGATACATTTGCTCAATAATTTAAAATCACTTCTGTTTCAAAACAATTGTAATTAATTACATAAAGAAATTAGAATAATTCCTATATTTGGTTCCATATAAGCTACATCTAGTCCAAAAATTATTTATGATTTATTATTAAATCATAAATAGTTTTAAAATTTAAATTTTTTAAATAATTTTAAAATTATTTATTTAACCAGATTTCTAAAAATTATTCATGAAGGAGAGGTAATATAAGTTTCTTTTAATATGCTTTAAATTACAACATATTATGTAGTCATAAAATACAATTTTATGTAAAGCTATCTTCAAAGCAATAATAAAATTTTAAATACAAAACATAACATAATATTTAAATAAGTGTTTATATATATATATTATATAATATTGAAAAGTAATAACTTTTAGTCTGTAAACATTAAAAAGAGTGGTTCAAAGTAAATGTATACTACAATTTATTTATTTCAAAGATTTTTGTATTAAAATAATATGGATTTCTTATATATTGTAAAATATCATCTTGAAGGTTGTAGACATAATAACTAGGCCATTTAAAACAAGTGGCAAGATATTGAAGAATTTAGAAATAAAATAAAATAAAAAAAGTTACAAAAGAAAATTAAGAATGAAAATAGAAATCAAACAATTTACTATTTTCTTACTTAGTTTATAAAAGAAGTGTTTGTTTAATTATTTGAAGTTTCATTTCTTTTCTTAATGATTAAAATGATGAAGCCAGGAGAAGTGTTCTATTCTGAGTATGAAGATAGCAGAGAATGTATTAAAATCATTTTAGTAAGATCTGAAATCACTAAGTGATAAGTGGATAATATAAAAAATTCAAAATCAGCAGTAAAATGATACATGCATATTCTGTATGGAACTGACGTTCAAACCTCATGATAGAGGCATTTTTTGATTCTACATATTGAAAATTATAGAGTTTAGCACTTTTTCTTCAAATATCCTTCTATACGATTTTCGCACATTCACCAAAATGAAAATGCTAATATAAATAGCGCTTATAAAATGTTTTTATTTCATCAAGTACTGATTCAAGATACAAATTACGGACACAACTTTTATTTGTTTATTTTAAATTTTAAAAAAATTGAAAAATTGTTGGAAAATCTTTGAAAGTTTAGAAATTCTGTGTGTTAAAAGAGTTACCAGAACTATATGCAGATCGCAAATTAGTAACTATGGCAACCGTTATATATATTTCAAATTGTTGCCAATATTATTATTATAAAATGTTATAAGATTATAATTATTTATATGCTTCAATTTGATCAAAATAGATTTTAATGAAAGTTTGGAATTCTGTATGTTTTTATATAGTATTTCATTTTAAGTTCTCTGACTTTTAAAAGGTAAACAGAAGATTCAGATTTAATTTTCGAATTCTGATATTATTTCATATTTCTTGGAGATTGTTTTTATGCTGGATTATTAGCATTATATTGAGTATTGCTGATTATCGATTTTGCAGTCTTGATATGTATGGATGTTGTAGCTATTAAGAGAAACTGATGTGCTTAGGTCCTTTTGGAAGCACTCGCTCCGCGTTCAACCAAATCTTGAAGAAAATAGAGAATTTTTGCATAACGTTTTTTTATCGTCCGATATTTTTCTTCATAGCGCGCATGCTCATAAGAATAGCTCAGTAGTGAAGTATTACAGATACGCATGCGCAATAGGTACAATGTTTCCTATGAGCATGCGAGCTAGGAAGAAAAAAAAGTATCGGACGATAAAAAAACGTTATGCAAAAACTCTCTAATATTGCGAATGAGCAAATTCTGAAACGAATTACAATGCTTGACGATGACAAAGAAAGAAACTCGAATTCCTATGAATGTTTGAGGCTGAGCACAAGAACGAGGAAAGTTCTGGTCAGTGTTCTCTTATTAAGTGTCATAAGTCCATCATAAAGCGCGTTTTAAAAGGAATGCTAAGTATTTAAATCAAGGGTGTCCAATCCAAATGATCTTGCGGGCACTTTGGAAATGCATCCTAACTCCGCGGGCAGCATATAAAACTATATATCCCCATATTAGATTTTGATCCACTATAGACATTTATTTGGAGTGAAAAATTGAAACATATAAAGAGTTATTATTTTTGTGTTTACTATTATTCTTACATGCAAACATAGATAATATAATAATGATGATGATACTAAACGTGCATTGTAAAGAAATATATAGCACTAAAAATTATACTTATATATTTTAACGAAATAAAAAATTAAATCATTAAAAAATATTTATTTTATGAGTGCGATATTTGTTTCTCCCCTCTTTCACTTAGCTTTTGAAAATCGATCTAAATTTGGGTATTTGCACATCGTAATACGTGTTGCAGGTTAGCGTCCGTTATATTTGAGCGTGTTTTGTGTTGGGTCAATTTCATTTTAGAAAAAAAAAAAAAGGTTCGCAGGTGTATGTTGAACCAAAAGCGCTAACAACTTCAACTAAGAGACTGGTTTGCTCTGCTATCAACAATCAACTGTGCGTATCTAGGGATGGTCACTGCGTCATTGAGGTCATTTAAAGTGAAACATAGAATCTATTATATTAGAAGTTCCAAGATGCGCGTGCATTATGATTTCACAGAATATAATTTAGTTATTCTGTAAACTCGTAATTGTAATCTCATAAATAAAACAGGCAATATCTGTCATATATTCGCAAGAATATCATTTTAAAATTAAAAATAATTTTTTCTCATATTTTCGACAGTTCGTTTTTGAATATATGAATGCACACATAATGCATTTTTTTAATACATTGGTCTTCACTACTTTGGCCATTATAAAATCAATATATTTTGTAAAAATTTGATAAATCTCACGGGCCGCAAAAATATTCAAGGCGGGCTCGGGTTGGCCACCCTTGATTTAAATAATAGAGATAGTCTACTAAATGATGACGAATTTGCATATCCAAATAAACGCTTAACAACCAAGATTAATTACAAGTTAAATTCTAATATAGATGATGCTACTGCTGTTAAAATTACTAATTCATTCAAGAATTCGAGCATTGACGAAAGTGAGATGGAAACGAGTTATGTCTTACCTCTGATAATGGTGAAATCCACCAAAAGTCTGACTCAAACACTCAAATATTTGAGAATGTTGTAACGATATAAATTTAAATAATTAATTTTAAAACAACTCACAAATATTTTAATAATTTTAGTGGCATAAATGTTAATGATTAATTCAAAAGTAAATCACAAATATTTTAATAATTGTAGATGTTGTTTTTGGAATTATTGTAAAGCTTTTCATGGGTTTTTTTTTTTTTTTTTTTTTTTTTTTTTTTTTTTTTTTTTTGCGACATTATTATGATTATTGATAGCCAGATTTCTTACGAGAATTTAAATAATAAATGGTTTCTTATTCTCTTATTGTAGATTATTACGGAGATCCTTGGCCGCGTAGCGTCCACTAGCTCCTTCATTGTAAAATGTTGAAACATAGCGGTGGTCTCATGCCCTTTGAGTTAATAAGCAAAATAGGTAATTAAATGCCCTTTTTATTAAAAAGAATTATTTATTTAATAAAATTATTAAATGAAAAATAACAAAAATTTCAAAAATGTAGATGTTGATGAAATCAGTTGCATGTAATAAAACAGAATGAGCAAAGGTCGAATTAGGAGAAAAAATATCTTAGGAGAAAAGCGAACTTTTTTCATCTAGGCAGTTGTAAGGAATTAATTTAAAATATTTAGAACAGTGCGAGGTCTTTTGCTATGTTTGCGGAAAGAAATATCATAATCGTAATTTTGTAGGATATTTAATACAGGGTTATTGACGTTTCGCATATCATTATAGAATTTAGTAGAAATTTTGTGAACAAATTGTCTTAAACTCGAAATCGAGAAAGCTCGTCTAATATCGTCATTACGAAAGTACCAGGGTGAATTCGTTAACATTCTGAGAGTTTTGTTCTCAAGCCTTTGAATAATTTCAAAATTTGTACGTGCGACAGAACCCCAAACTGGGCTTGCATAAGCTAGTACTGGACGAAGATAAGAGAGATATATTAGAATTTTGAGATTAAGAGGTAAAGCTGAATTTCTATTGATGAAAGGATAGAGAATTCTAAATTGAGTATTGAATTTTTTTCTAAGGTTGTAGATATGCGATCTGTAGTTAAGTTTACTATCAAGAATAATTCCTAAGTACTTAGTTTCTTTAGACCAGGTGATATAATTATTATATATTTTAATATTAGGAGGGTTATAGGATTTCTGGCAAGTGAAAAGAACTGCTTCAGTCTTGTCTACATTTAATTTTGTCTTCCAGTTAATGAGCCATTTTTCAAAATCAATGATATAATTTTTTAAATTTTCCTGGATAGTGCAAGTTTTTTGGCCTTGCGTTAAGATTGCAAAATAAATGGTTTGTGGTTGATTTTGTGATTTTATTATTATTATTTTAGTTATCGTTAAGTTAGTAAGTTTTTATCTGCATCATGTATTGCTACTCCAACTGGGAGTCAATAACGTCTAAGTCAAATTTCTTTTTTTTCCCCACTGGAATGCTTGGGGACTATTGTCGAAATTAGTGGAGTTTCAAGACTTAATCCAAAATTTATCCGGAGTTTAAAGATTTCATCCAAATCTGACATAGTCTACTGCTTCAAGAAACTCATTTAAAGCATCATCATATTCCTTTTCTGCCTAATTATAACTTCTATTGAAATGATGGCTCTCAAACCCATGTCTCTGGTGGCATTCCTAATTTAATTAAGCAAAATATCCCGCATTTACATACCCTTTTTAAAGATCTCTTCAATATTACCATAACAGTTATTAAAAAAGAATATCGAAAGAAGGTATCTGGTTTGAATCCCGGTGGTGCCATGGATGTTTGTGATGGGGTTCGGAATCCACTTTAAACCGTAGTTCCCGATCTTATATGACCGTAGAGCGTCACAGAGCCCAATCAGACTTCTCCTCACCCACATCATTCCCTAATTGTAAAGGGGCAATTCAGCTCTAGGCACAGTGATGTGGTGTAGTAGTAATATTAACATAACTATTATTTCTCTTAATTTTCATAAACTTCCTCGCCTTACAATTGCATCGATTTATATCTCAATTCTTAGCGCTAAATCTAATTTTGAGCATGTTCTCCTTTTGCTTTCCATCAGCTATAACTTATCCTTGCAGATCATGCACATCATCTGCAAGGGGGATGCAGGAGAATTGATAGTACCGGCTAAGCTCTTTTCGACTTTGCTCATAATGTGGACTTAGAACATTTTAGCACCTTCCACTCCAACTCGTATTGGTTCAAATTCTACAAGCACTAACGACCTAGCTGTCACTAATAACTTTAATTTTAACCACTTAATTTTCTCAATTTCAGAACTTTTTTCATACTACAGCCCAGTCAATAGAGAGTTTTTGCATGCCGTATTTTGGACGTCCGTTAGCTTTTTCTCCCTAACGCGCATACTCATAGGAAATTGCGCATGTGTATCTTTAATAATGTTTCCTATGAGCATGCGCGCTAGGGAGAAAAAGCTAACGGACGTCCAAAATACGGCATGCAAAAACTCTCTATTATCAATTTTAACTTCCCTTACTTTTCAATTCCAATTTCAGAAATGTCCAAACTTGCTAGTTCTCTTCTTCACGTGATTCCATTTTTAATTACTATCCTATTGCTATTAATAGACCATGTAGTAGTTCGATCTTGAAGTAAGAAAACTAACTAACGTAATCACTAATGACTATAAATCTGCTTCTAAACCAACTAACCCCAAGAATAGTGTTATATACTAAATGTTACCTTCTACGATATATTAAATCTCTTATTACTAATTGTAATGCTGCCAAAAACAAAAATTAACAAATCTTCTCGGATTCATCTAGCAAATCTCCTTTGTACAAACGTTCTTAGAAGAGCTGTTATTAAGTCCATACAGGATTCCTGGGATCATTACCTGCAAACTTTGGAATTATACTGGCGGATCCATTGGAAAATCATCAATTAACAAACTATTAGTAGTATTAAAAGTATTATAAATTCACAAGTGACATTCTAGCGAATTATTCATTCAAAGGATCAATTTTAAATAAGGTGCGCATTTCAATTTTCTTATTTTTTTTCATTTCAAAACTGAAATATACTACTGTGTCCAAAAAGTAAAACCAGTTTTCAATTTAAATTTCCCGGTCATGTGGTAGTTCAATTTTTTTTTTTTTTTTTTAGGTTGCTGTCACTTGTCCTTGACATCTGTCAGAAATTTCACGTCAAAATATTCATTAGTATTTGAGTTAAGCCTGGCTTTGTGAGACGCTAAAATAATTACGGCGATTTTTTGAAATGTCTGAATTAAATAAGGAAAGAATCTGCATTAAATGTTTGCGGAAACATATAGAATGTTGTAGACGGCATTCGGTGAGCATTCCTATATCGGAAAGAAATGTTTACAAGTGGTATAAACAAGTTCAAAGAAGGCAGAGAATGCGCTGAAGACGAAGAGCCCTCTGTCGACCCTCCACCTCAACCGATGAAACTCACGTCCAAAAAATTGAAGATTTTGTTCTTGCAAACCGCCGATTTACAATTAGAAACTTTGCTGATGATGTCGGAATTTCAAAATTCCATCTTAAAAGATGTTTTGGGCCTCAAATGCCTCAAATGTTGATTGGTACCGAAAACACTGAATGCGCCAGCTCACACTGCATTGATTATTCGTGACTGTTCCGCCAAAAATGAAATCCATATCGTTCCACAACCACCGTATTCACCCGATTTAGCATCATGCTATTTCTGGCTATTCCCTAAACCAAAAAAACACTTCATTTCGAGTCGATTGAAGAGACATTTCAAAAATCGCCAGAATCAGTTTTGGCGTCTCACACAGCAAAAGCGTAAAACGAATGTTAGCAATACAATTTTTTAAAAAAGGACAATTTGTTCTATATATTGTTATTATAAAAAGAAAAGTTAATGACTTTATATAGATTTCTTATTTCTAAAATCTAATGCTATGTATTAAGGATAATTAAGTACGTAATGAAATATTTTTAATAATTTAAAAATGAATCACAGGTAACATTCAATGTAATTACTTTAAATTAATATCATTAAAATATTGACAGTATTTTGGGTTTTTAGATAGATTGTTCATTATATTTAAACCCTTATATCATTTTGCGAATTTTAATATAGTGTTTTGTTAATTATTATGTGTCTACACATCAAAAATGAATACTTAAATTATTAGAAATTACTTTTAAGAATATTAGATAGAAAATTTTATTTTATTTATGCATTCTGCAACTGTCTTTTTATTAAAATAGAAATTTCATAATGGTATCGATGAGCTTTAATGAATTACTACCCCTGCCCCATAATAATTATAACAGCAAGTGAATAGTTGAAAGGGAATTATTTGCGAACGCAGCTGTAAGTTATGTTGTAGCACAAAATTGCGAAGCCTTCATTCCAAATCAATATTTTATAACATCTGTTATTTGTTTTGACAACATATACACCCACATCGTTCCCAAAATGTAAAAGGGCAACTCAGCTCTAGGCACAGCGATGTGGTATGGCGTAGTAGTAGTCATATTAGACCGGGATTTAAAATTTAAATTGGATTCAGAATCCCTCCAAACATCCATGGCGCCGCCGGGAATCGAATATAGCACATGGCACAGGTGCCAGAGGGATAGTCATTTAAGCCATTAAGCCCTAGTATCACATATACAGTCGACAATTAGAAAATTTAAAGTGAGCTTTACTCCATAAATGACTTGCATTACACAATAGCGGAGATGTGATTTTTCATTAAGATAATTCCCGATCTCATACAGTATGACTGACTCAACAGAAGCTGAATGAATTAAGATGGGAAATTCTACCTCATCCACCTTGTAGTCCAGACGTAGCTCCATCAGATCATTATCTGTTTAGGACTCTGCGGTATTTTCTTGGTGGCAAAAACTTCAATAATATACAGAAGTTGAAAAGATTCTCTAGATCAGGGGTCTCCAAACTACGGCCCGCGGGACAAATCCGGCCCGCCAGTGTCATCCATCGCGCCCGCGACAGCTGTAATAAGTTGGATAAAAAAAGCACAGAATGATAATAACTCGGTTTTATTGACTTGCTAGGTAAAGCTTAATGACAAGCATAATACGCAGAAAATTTAACTTAAGCATAACAACTAACAAATAATTGAAACGAATCCCACTAACATTATAAATTAGCGGTTACCCTCGGTAGTTATATCTACCTATTTCCGCTTTTAACCACTAGATGTCGTCAAGTGTCACGGTCGTATCGATACACACAATAGTAATTGTAGTAATTGAACCAGCGAATTTAGCAAGCGTATGCTCGCTCAGAGCGCGTACTCGGCGACTGGTCTAGAAATTTTAGACAATGGCAGAAAAATTAAAACGAGTTTTCTTCCTTGGTGCTTACTGGAGTCAACAGTATGGCCCTAAGGCTGGAGACCCCTGCTCTGGACGAATATTTTGCTGCAAAACCAAACAATTCTTCCAAGATGGAATCAAAAATTTTCCCGAAATATAGCTAAATGTCAGAAAAAAAAAAAATGATGGAGACGTCTGATGGTTATTGATCAAATATGTAAAACAATAAATATGTTTTCCTTTCAAAATTATCTATCTAAATCCTGCATTATTTTTCGTTCATCATAAAATTTGGAAAATTTAAAAATATTATTTATTAAAAAGAATAGATAAGCTTTCAAATGTCAAAACATTTAATTGACAGAAAATATTTAACTTATATTGATATTACATCATTATTTACATACATAATTTAGCTTTCATGTTTATATTTCCTTTCACTTACAATAATTAAAATGTGTCGTATTTGCGATATAATGTGATTAAATTATTATTACAGCTGTTTCAATAACTGTTTTACATCCTCCTAAACATCATCTGCATTGGGTTGGCTCTGTAAATGTTTTTGACAGAAATCACACTTTCTAATCTCTCCCTGTCATTTTACTGTCCCATAAAAACAACAGTTCAGAAAAAAATACTAATAAGTCGTAAATTTAAGACAGCGGCGATAACATTTTTACAGTCCTTTATTCTTTCTTTATCTCTTTTTTCATTTCGAACATTCTCATGTATTTAATTCTATTACGAAAAAAAAAAAAAAATGCTTATTTGAATGTAATCTCTTTATAACAGGGTCAAATTTTCCGATTGGTAAGTTGTTCGCAAATTTGTCTAGGGCTTTTTACTTACAAAAGGAAATACTTTGAGTGTGAAAAAAAAATATTTCAAAAATAAAATCTCATATCAGTAATTAAATATAAATAAGTATATTTAACATACCACTTTTTAAAATAATTTTTAAAAATACTAGAAATAACTCGAAACCATATTTATTCTATATGATTTAATTCTTTTAAAGAAAAAAAAAATTCTAGAATAATAATTATGGGAAAAATGGGGGGGGGGAAGAGAAATTTTGAACTCATCTTATTTCAGACTTTGCCAAATAAATCCGGACAGAGATATTTAATTTTAAGAACAGACATATTAACTACTCGAAGATATTTTTTTTTTACACGGAAGACACACACACACAAATTTTTTTAAGCATAAAATATCATTTATAAGTCGCTGTAAACTTTAATACTCACGTTTCTGAAATGAAATTAATTTTCTAAGAATGTAAGTGAAAGTGCACGTTAAAGCATTAAGGCATTTTTGTACAAATTCAAAACATATTTATTACCAGTGAAATAAATATTGTACAATAAGTAGATTTAAAAATGACGAAATATATGTAATGGCAGTTATTTAAATTCATAAAACCTTTTTATAATATTGATTATTTAGAAAATTGATGTTAGTGACTGATATAATCAAAGTAATTAAAAAATAACTTTTTTTAACTAACTTTCGTAATGGTTATTATAGGATTTTGTTTATAGAAACTGTTATTAAGTTTTTAATCAGTTGAGATAAATTTTTCAGTTAAGACACGCAAAAAAAGAAGAAACATTTTCTCACACACCACAGAACTGTGCTGCTTTCACATAATAATTGCTACAAACTTTCCAGTACTAAGTACTAAGGTATAATCCGACCACTGAATGTGTGAAAGGTAAACATCCGGTTTGAAAGTGGAAATAGACGAGTCGATTACACTTGTTAGGGATGCCTAATCAGATAAACGCGGCTCAAAGCAGGTTTGACAAAAAAAGTTTCCTAGTTATCGTGGAATCTCTTTAATTCTATTTTTCTTTTAAATGTTAAAATTATTAAAAATTTAAATTATTTTTATTTTAAATAACATTCCTCCAAAATTAATTATCCCTCCTATTACGCCGTCCTGTTCGACTTGATTGTTCTCAATCATTTTTTTCCCCTTCCTAATGCATCTGGCAAACACAGACAGCTTGGTCTTTGGATGCTTTAAGGCAAGTGCTGCACAGACGTTACTCAATTTGCATTACCCAGGGGGCGCGTGTCACTTGAAGATAAGCTACGGACGCGGAGTAACAATACCCCCGCAATGCTCTACGATCCTATTAGACCGGGACCTACTTTTTAAAGTGGATTCCGAACCACTTCAAACAACCATGGCACCGCCGGAACTCGAACCCGAAACCTGTAATACCGAGCCCCCCAGGCTTCTCAATCATTCCCACTACAATTTTAAGTCAATACTCAAATTATCGAGTACTCTAGCTCTTTTCGATATTGAGCTTCACAGTTCCCGACCGAATTCTCTCTGCCGTTTTGTACTATATAAGCAAAGTATTTTCCATCATCATCATGCATTTCCATCCAAAACGCTAGGGCCATCTTTCGACATTCTCAAAACTACGGGAATAGTTTTTCCGCAGGAAGTATATATACTTGAATTTCACGTTCTTTGAAACGCGCCTTATTAAATCACATGATTCCTCAAATTTGGAATCACGTGATTCAAAATAGAATCAAAATAGTTTTTGTTGTCGAAAAACTATACAAAAAATGATGACATTTATTTTTCTATTTTTTGAAATGATTTCTGATAAATTTTTATAAGTAACAGAAATTTCATGTCCATTCTTCTTTAGATGCAAGATATTTTGTCTCTTTAATAATTTATTATTATTAATATTATAATGAGTTTTAGAATATCATCTCTAATGTAGCGAAAAAAAATCTATGGAAAAAACTATATGTATAAACAATTAAATACATGCAGTAATTATAGAAAATAATAATTATTAGTTTAAATATTGAAATATAACCATGTTAAATATATTAGGAAGATGCAAGTGTCAAGTGCATAACAATATCCCATTGTAGTGTACAGATTGGGCAATCCGATTGTAACTGGGTGTGATTGGGTTGAGATACTTGAGGCACACGTTTGAGAACTCACAGCTTTATTGACACACGCACAAACACCACGTGCATGAAACTAGAGGCATAGAATATATAACACATTTAAAGGCAGATCATTATAGATTCGTGGAAGGATTTCTCTTTTAGGCCGAAACCCCGATACTAGTTAAACGCAAGATGCGCAAAATATATTTCCTTTCCGGGTGAGAGTTTGTAGGTCGTCTAATGCTCCAGGATGGGCTAAATATATTTCCTCTCGGGATGAGAGACTATAAACTAAACGTTTCTCAGTGGGAGCGCAAGTTACGCTGTGCTTCCTCTAGAGTGAGAATCGTGAGGGTCTTCTGATCATTTCTCCTGAATGCTAAATATTATTATGTGCTTTTGCCAGTGCGTAGGAGGAAGCGCTGTCACAACATATTATTTTCCCCATTGCATTTAAAACTCATTTGCATAATTTTTTATTTAAATTTTGTGACAAACAGATTAAAAAACGTCTGTAATAATGTGATGTATTAGTTATCAACAATGGTATTAATATAAATACGTTCGAATTTTGTAATATTATTATGTTTTTTTTTAATGCTGTAATCGAAGAAATGAACATGATATGATGAGACAAAAATAAAGTTGTCAACAAAAAAATAGCAAGCCGTATAATTAAATAGTTCATTCATGGCTTTAATGAAAAAGCTTCTATGTTCCATTCATAAAATAGCCACATCTGCGCTAAAACTCATCCAATTATTTAAAACAACAGCAACCGCTCGGATAGTTTTCAAGGCCACAGATATTTTAAAGTTCAGAGTGATAATGGATGTCCATTTTCAGTTAAAACAAGCGAAATAAAAAAAAATGTCCAAATAACTCAGAACTCGGTATAAAATCTGGATTCATTAAATCTCAAAAGTATTCATTAAATCTAACTATGAGAAACAACTATATTTGAGAAGAGATCATTAATATAAAGCATTCTGAAGGGCCGCATACAATCACTGTAATTTTATTTATCATGTACTTGTAATCTATTATGTATTTAAACAAATAAAATATAATGAAAAATTAATATTATAATACGAAAAAAATTAAATATAAAATTTGGCGTTGTTATTACATTGATTTCATAAGTGTAAGTAAATTGGTTGGACTTTTAAAATAACCGAGGCTCAAAGTGATCAGTAAATATAAATGCTATTCATCAATTGTCTTTTGTAATAGTGATATATAATTTGTTTACAAATATAGGTTTTCCCAAATAAAACCCTGTCCGTCCACAGCAATTATTAATACCAATCTAATAACATACACAATGAAACCAACATTTCCAACAATAATATTAAGAAAGGAACATATTTGAAATTCTTTCACATTTAGTTGAGAAATAAATAAATAAAAAAGTATATGGAGAATGTGCAAGAGTACTGGCCAATTATTGAAAAAAAAATATTTTAAGTTACAAATAAAAATTTTTAAAAAAATTAGGGGAAAAAAAACGAATAAAATATTTGATATTAAGAGTATAGTTTTTTGTATTAACTAGGAGATCATGCTCCATATAATTGTTTTTCAAAAAATTATCTATCATATGACTTTTAAATAAAAATAATATACAGCCATGTCCAGATTAGAAACAGTTCATGAGTGTTGTAGTTTCAGGACAAAAAAACGAGCTCCGTTATTTCTCTTTACGAGTGCTTCTCCAGCCGTCTTTTTTTCTTCTTCTTTATTGGTGCAACAGCCTCACTGTCGGCCAAGGCGTCTAGCTACTGGCCTATTTCCAGAAAGGAGATGTTTTCTTTTCACGGTGTAGGGTTGTTTTCACTACACCAACCGCTCTACAGTCATATTAGACGGGTATCTAAGGTTTAAAGTGGATTCCGAACCAATACAAATATCCAACCGGGACTCGAACCCGAAACCTGTGACACCAAGCGCTAGTCACTCGGCCATCAGGTCCCTCCAGTCACCTCTCTACTGGTAGTAAATCCTTTGATGCATGACCAAAAGCCGACATAAGGACGAGCGAAAATTCTGTTTCCCTAAAAGTCGACAAATGAAGATCAACGCATTTCGAATTTCATCCAAACCGTGACAAATCTGTTTGATGTGCGACGCTCAAAACTTCCGTATGCTAATTTGGGCATGGCTATAGAATTCTTAAGATTGTATAAAGAAGTTTGAACAAGTTAGTAATATTTAAGGTATATGCTTAATAAAAATACTTAAAATTAACTATTATTATTAAGTTTTTTAGATTACTGCTAAATAACTGTTATGAAATTACTACATTTTATGCGAGGTCAGGGCAGTCCCCCCTCCCCCTTCAAATACGACCCATGGAAACTAAAAGGCTAGACTTTCCCTGCATAAAGACTAAATTAGAATATCGAAAATTGTATATATCGTAACTTGTTTATTTATTGTAAATCGAATATCGTAATCGTAACGGATATCGTAAATTTTTTATTTAAATAAAGAAAATAAGAAACAAACCCATACAACATGCTGTTGTTGTTAAAATTCTCGCCTCTGTCTTGTTCTTAACAACTAATTAAGTTTATCGAGAGTAAAAAAAAAAATTAAGTCATTTTGATAACTTAATCCTTTTCTAATTTAGAGATAAAGTACATGTTAATTAGAATTAAATGGAAATTTCCTTAGCTCTAGCCATTTCATGCATTATTCATTAAATTTGGAGGCGCTTTAATTTTCCTTGTTCTTGAATTATTCAAATGGTTTGGCCATAGAAGCTGCAGTTCGCGGCCTTTGTTAATTCCAGAATGCCAGCGTAATGAAGTGGCTGGAGTTAATTTAAAGCAATGCATGAATTTAATATAACGCAAGCGCTATAGAATCCAATAACATCAAATAGGCTTTCGCCTCTGATGAAATCCAGTATACTGATATTTAATATACTTGTATTCAATTTCAAAAGAATACCTGAATTTATTGTGATAAAGTATACATATTATGCTTTAACTTAATAAAATCCAGTTTAAATACTTGCAATAAAAAACAATGCAATATAATAAATTGCTATTGATATTGTTAATTAAACTATACTAATATTATTCAATAAAATAATTTTTTAATATTATATGATATGATTTAATATGAGAAAAAGATAATAATCATATTATGATGATAATATGATTTAATAGGAGAAAAAATTTAAAATTTTTCTAGCATTGCCGAAGTATGACGAATTAAATAAAAAATCTGATCATACAGAAATGTTTGTATATTTCTACAGTTTTTTGTTTGAATCATGAAAATGTTTTTGGTTGGTTTTGGAATAATGATATAAACAAGAAATTGCTTAAAGAAAAAAAAAATTTAATTAATCGACAAGTGATTTCACCAGTTTAAAACAGTATTAAAAATTTGTAACACATTTTTTTCAACTTCCTTTCAAATAGCTCAGCAATAGAGAAACGAAATTTCAAGACTGTAACCATACTTCCTCCCACGTACTGGTAGGAGGAGAAATGGTTAGCTGGCCTACAGATTATCACCGGGAGAGAAAGTATATTTCGCGCCCCCTGCGCAAAGCCGAAGATTCGAATTTTCGACTTAGAAGTGAAGTCTTTCCACGAATCTACAATTATGTGTATTTAAATCTGTTAAATATTTCATATCTCCAATTGTATATGTGCGTGTGAGTTCTCCAACCTGTGCCTCAAGTATCTCAACCCAACCACACCCAGTTACAATCGGGTTGCCCAACCTGCGCACTACAAAACTTTATATAGTTAAAAATAAACGTGTTATCCTCTCCTGTGATTTAATTTTTTTTTTAGAGTTTAATTGTATATTGAATTTTTTTTTCTCCCATTAATTTTTAATTGAAAGAAATAGCCATTTCGTTGTAAAAATAAAAAATAATAATTAATTTAAAAAGAACTTATGACATAAATATAATTTAAAAGCGCCTGCATTTGTAATTCAATTGCAAAACTTATAAAAGATAATTTATAATGCTTATGCAACGCGTAATTCATATACTCAGTTATAAATCGCTTTCACAGCTTATAATCTCTAGGATCAAATTATTTAAAGAAATAAAAAATAACAAGCAAAAAAACTTCTTCAACACTCTATATATTATATAATATTTATTTGAAACAAAGAGATAAAAAAAAAAAAATGTGTGTTTCACCACACCCTTGTTAAAAAAGAAAAAGAAATGAGGAAGACGTGAACTTGTGAGAAAATAACAAACATAAATTATGTCATCAAAACAGTTCATCCAATAAAAAAAAAAGTTTTTATAAACTCAATTTAAAAACAATAACTTCAGCCTCCATTCGAAATCAGAAAGGCATCCTGGAAATTTCTCTGTTAACTATTTCAGTAATAGGATAAAAAGTAAACGTTGGTTGTTTTATTTAACATTTTGTTACGCGCGAATTTCCTTTATATTCTTCTTCTTGTTTCAATGTCCTAGTTTTGAAGAGACAGAAGAGAAAAAAAAATTGCAACAATTCGCACCCGTTTGGAATTCTCAATGGCATAAAAGGTTTACTTTTTTTTTTGGTTCTGAACAGTAATAGAATAACGTTTAAACGGTCTATAAAATAAAAGACTTATGATGGGTGGTGTGTGTCAAGTTTTTCTTCTGTGTTTGTAATTCTTTCTTCTGCAATAACCAAAGCCTTTGAAAAAAAAAAGAAACTCACGACCTTGGATTGAGATAAACAGAAGGCAAGCCACTCCCATTTTTTTTCCTACGAAAATTCTTTTACATTGTGTTAAAGAATTCAATGTATTAATCCAATTGTGAGAATAAAAGAACATATAAAAACTTTCTAAATTCTACCGCATTTAAAGTTTTTTTTTTTTTTGAAGAGTTAAAAATTAATGAAAAATTATTAACATTAAAATGAATATTAAAAAAAACTGTTTGGTAAATAAATCGTTAAATAATAAATCGTAAATTAATAAATAAATCGTATTAAATAATATATATAGTTTGGCTTGTTCAGGATTTTAAAAAAGATAATATTTACATTTTTAAAAAAATATAAATTACTAAAATAATTACTAATTAAATATTACATAAAATTATGAATTTTTGGGAAAATTAAATAATAATAATAAACAATTAAGGACTTATAAAGGATATTTTTTTCTGTTATACATAACAATTAAAAAATATTTTTAATTAATAATTATCGTAATAAACGAATCATTAATTCAAAGAAAATTAGCAATAATGATGTTTCTGGGATTTGAAGTTTTAATTATATTGTAAATTTTAATAATATTGGATTTAATGTTTATTTTAAAGCAATCTTTTACTCTTAAAATTACTTTACTTAAAATTTTCACTTTATTTTATATTAAAAAATAGACATAGTCCCAATAAATAATGAACATTGAATTTTCATTTTTCAATTCCACGAGAATTTTACATTTACTGAATTTTACTTTTCTTATTTAATTTTTATTGTTAGATGCTTATGCATTTAACCTCGATGTTTATTCAAAATAAGTTTTTTTTAAAGGGTAGAAATATAAGCAAATAAAATATATTATTTTATGTTTTCAAATGAAAATTCTACACAACATTAAAAAAAATTACAAACTTATTCAGACAAGGAAGTTCAGACAAGTTTAAAAAAAAATATTTTCCATTGTTCTGAAAACTTTAAAATGAGTAAAATCAGTCGCATCTTCAGTCAAAAATTATTTATTGGAAATATACGAGTCCTTTTCTGTTGGGAGAAAGCAATCAGCTAGAGTGGGTGTTAAAAGATGTGTATGATGATTTATAAAGCTATCCCCTCCAATTGCTGCATCTAGAGGGAAAAAAAGTGTTTCACAGCTAGCTCACGAGTTTTCAGTTTGTTCCATGAAGATTATATAAAAAATTTATTGCACCGGTTTATTCCACTCTTACATTAATCGAAAAAATCCATCATCTTTAGTATAATGATCGATATTCGACGATGCGCACTGAACTTTATAACGATTAGCGAGCGTCTTTATTGACTACTATAACAGAATTCTGGGATGGGCATGGAATTAGAATTTAGCATCGATATAATTTTGTTTTCAAATACAAATTATTTAAAATATTTATTGTTTTAAGCTGAAAATCGTTAAGCACATAGAGATATGCTATGCTATTCTAGAATTGCACTTGGGCTTATGTGGAATCATTATTGTAGATTTAGTAAAGTGTCTTTACTTTCAAGTCATCGACAAGTTAAAATAAACCCTTGAAAAGAAACGCGATATTTTTTTATAATTGTTCACAAATTCTGAAAACACCACCTCAGTTGCTAGATTTAAACCGATTTGGAAAGAATTGGAGGTTGGGAAATGAAGACAAGAATTTAAAACGAAAACCAAATTAAAAACAAGTAATATAAAAACAAATTTTTTAAAGTCATTTCCTTCTTTTTATTCACTCTATTGCAGAAAGTCCTTTATAAATAATTTTCGTTCATTTTTTTAAGTTTATCTGGCGCCATCTATTGGTAGATATATGCAATTTAAATCTAAAAAAAAATAAAATTAATGAATTAAATTTAATGAATGAAATAATATTTGAAAAAACCGCATTCACATCCAGTGTCCTGCACTACACTTTCAAAAAAATGTATTTGAACGTGAGTGGATTAAATAAGAAGTATTTTATGAACGACTGAAAATTTAAACAAATATATAGGGAGAGTGTGAGCTAATAGAAGGAATTGAATAATAATAATAGAAGATTGGAGGAATATTCAACGCAACAATTTAATTCAATAAAAAAAAATCTAAAGAATTCTATGCTCAGACGTTTTAAAACAGTTGTTAATGTTACAGAATATCTTTTTATTTACCAGCAAATGTAGAGATATTTTTTTAAGAATATGGTACGAATACTTTTGAGAGGTAACTGTTTTGCTATTTTTTGATTATTGATATTCCTAAATAAAAGTTTTACTATGTTCTTAAAATGGTTCTGTTAAAATTATATTATTAAAAATTCTCATTATGAAATATTAATTTTTATTAATGATAGAGCAGTATTTCATTGAAATTTGTAAGTGTGCTAAACATTTTTGGAATTATTATATATATATATAAAATCTCATATTTCGGAATCTGCCAGTAGGCAGAGGGCCTTTGACCCATCATGTGGCTGTCTCGGCATTGAAGAAGAAAATATAATATATATATATATATATATATATATATATATATATTTCTTCTTCAATGCTGTATTTTTCTATATTTTTCTATTTTTCTATTTCCAATCTATATTTTTTTTACTGGGTGGGGTTGTCAGAACTGCGCCTACAGCTCTATAATCATATTAGATAGGGACCTACGGTTTAAAGGGAATTCCTAACCACTATAAACTCGAACCACTATAGCCGGGACTTGAATTCTTAACATGTGGTACCGAGCTCCATATATATATATATATATTAATAAACACATATATATATATATATATATATATATATACACACACACGAAATGCAACACATTAACACAAAAACGGAGAACCTATAGAGAATGAACCACAACATGACCATTTTGTATAACAAAATATACAACAATATTCGCTACACGCAAATTATATATGTATTCCTAATGCAGCTGCCAATACAAGATAGTTATCTTTATGTCATAAGCAAGGGCTGCACTGATGATACTCATTTAGCACTAGTCAGGGGGCACGTGTAGCATGAAGATATGCTACGGCAGCGAGTAATACTACCCCCACACCGTTCTATGATTATATTAGACCTTGGCCTACGGTTGAAAGTGGATTCCGAACCACTACAAATATCCATGTCACCGCCGTGACTCGAACCCAAAACTTGTGGCACCGAGCAACAGAGCGATAGCCATTCGGCCATCAGGAATTATATATGTAAAGTAGTAAAGAAAATAAGTAGAATAAATAGATTTATTCATGCACATTGAAATGGGAAATGGCACATTTCAGAATGGCGTCGTAACATCTTAATAAAATTAAATAACAAATAAATACTAGACACGCTTAGCTCCAAGGATGAAACGAGAACACTTTCTGGTTTTATTGACACTTCATGTGTTGCACTCACCATCCACTCTCAGAGGACAGCTGCTTTTCCATCTGATAAAAGTTCATTTTATTATCCTGTAAGATTTCGCATTCAGCACTAAAGAATGGAGGCGAAAGACATTAAAAATACTGAGAAGTAATCACCTTCTGTCAGAACTGCAAAGGAAGCGTCTTGTGAAGTATCAGCTTTTGCATTTGACTATGCCATTGCGCGTAATTAGGGAAATATAAATGCAGTCATAACATATTATTAATTAATGATAACAAAATATTCATTGATATGGGATTAGGAAGGCTGAATTTTTATCAACTTTTTGTGATTAAAATATAATTATATGTATATATAAATATGTGTGTGAATTTAATAATATGAATTTTCCATGAATGTATCTGTACTTGATCTTATTTTAAATTAATTTTAAAACAATTTTCGCTAGACATCTTGGATGTTCCCATATATTGTAACAGTCGCTATTGAGATTCTTGTTTTCTGAAAGTAGTGACCATAATGCACGCCACTGGTGATAACTAAACTGTCATCTATTCGCACACTTGCTTGCGCGCATAATCACAAAGCCACAATGGGAACAAAAGTGAAATTTGGACTTCAAGATCATGTTAAAAAAAATCTAAACATCTAGCATATTTCTACTATAATAAGATTACTTTTAAATCTTTTGGAATCCATTTTCTAAATCACAATCAATAAATTTTCTTAATAATTATCTAAGCAATTTTACAAAATTAAAAAAAAAAAATTGAAAATCAACAATGAATAACTGTGGAATTTATTATTAACTCGCAAGGAATTATTGTTAAGTTTTAATTTTATGTATTTGCATGTAACATTAAGAATTTAGAAAACTTCAAAATGTTTAGATAGAAAATATTACTAAAATACTACTTTTTTCTACTAGTTCTTTTTTACTACTAGTTTTTCATATACTAGTATATGAAAACAGATAAATAATTTAAATGAAAAAAAAATTTTAATATAATTTTTTTTTCTTTTAAGAAATAAATTATTTCACAAACAATATATACAACGTTTACTTAAACTTCAAGAAAAGGAAAATTGGATGAAAATGCGCGGTATCTATAACAAATAGCAAATAAAATTTTTTAAAATATTTATTAAAATAAAAAACTGATATTTTCTGAAAAATATAATTAACTAGAATCGTTAATAGACGATTTCATAACATTGTTCATTTATTAAGAACAAAAATTAAAAAGACGAGCTTCATTTAGATTAATAAGAACAAAATTAATTTACTAATCTGAACTATAATTAATTGATTTTTTAAAATTTCAAATTATTCTAAAACGAATTTTAAAATGAAGAAAAAAACAAGAAAAAGAATTTTTGAATTTATAATAATCAGAATGACTAAATATAATCTTCAATATTATAGTAATGTAACTGAAACTTACAATTGGTTTTCTTTCATAGTAGAACATTAAATTGAATGCATTTTTTTAACAGAATAATTTAATATTAAAATGAAGTATATAACAATTTAAAACTATTATAAACACAGGTGGATACTATTGAATACTACTTGCTGGAAATGAATCCCAAGCGTAAATAAACCAAAACAGTTGATAGAAACTAAATATAAACAAATGTGAACAAGTTTTCTATTGTGCAACGCAAGAATATAAAGAACTACTAACAGCTGCTGTCAAGTTGACTGCTAAATTGTTCTAATGTCGAAACTAAATTCCGTTCCTTTAAAACGAAGGGGTAACAAGAGATTCTTCGTGTTCACTGAAGAGTTTTATTTTTATTTCTGAATAAATGTCTAATGCTTTTGTATGGCCATAAATTTAATGAATTCAAGACGCTAAGTTAATTTAAATATATATTTCATTATTTTTCAGTTGCTATAACTGTTTATTTTAAATTATTCTCAGTAAAATTCGCAATTTTATTAAGATAATAAAGGAGTTTGTTTAAAAAGAAACAATTGCATTTATTTTATTATAAAAGTTAATTTGAAAAAAGGAGTAATATGTTATTATTTTTTTACGTGAAATTAATCTTTGTATAAATCACAGCGTAATATTGTTAATTAATTTTAATCATACACAAAAAATTCTTTTAAAATAATGTAATTGGCAATAATGATTAGAGTTTTCTATTAGTGTAAAATAAAATGATCACCTTCTTTCAAATTGGTAATGAAATCTAGAAAAATATAATTCATAGTGTCAAACATAAAAAAAAAAATCACGAATAAAATCTATTTTAAAATAACAGTTAATTAAAAAATAATTAAAACTTAGTTATAATGCTAAAAACGTAGCATCAGGTTAATATTATTTAAATTTATGCATTTAAAAATCTGAACTTATATGCATTGTCTAATTTTGCGAATATTTTCTGAATTGAAATAAAATTAAGAAAGTATTCTAATTATTCAATAATTTAAAAATCAAAATTAAGAAAAGTAAAAAAGTACATAGCATATCCTCCTATGAAACACGCAAACTGATTTGCTTATGATAACATATATTATCATAGCAAATTAGTTTGAAAGTTTTGAATACTGTTTTAGAAATGTGTTGCCAAAAATACAAATAATTGTTTATTTTTTAGTTAATAAGTAGTTTTGTTCAAATTATTTGATTTACTATGTAACATACTTTTTTCATTAAAAATATTTCGCGAGTTTGACAAACTGGGTGAAGGATCTTTACTGAAACTCCGAGAAAAGATCTTTCGAAGAGATGGAGAAAGAAGATATATTAAGAATTGTTGTTGTTGTTATCGTGTCCCTCATGGAAGGAGGGAATAGGAGTACAGCTTCTGTTCTGATGGAGAACCCGTAGGTAGAAGTCCGTGACGCTCTTACAGTCATAAGAGACCGGGACCTACAGTTTAAAGTGGATTCCGAATCACTACAAACATCCATGGCACCGCCGGGACTCGAACCCGAAACCTGTGGCACCGAGCGCCAGAGCGCTAGCCACTCGGCCATTCAGGCCCTATATATTAAGAATTAGAGAAGATATATTAAAAGCCCGACATCATTCTGGGAGTCCTGTGAAAAACTATTAAAAGATTGATAATTACGTGTCAGAGAACGTTAGTTGGGCGAGTCATTGCTCTCATGCAGTTAACTTATCAATGGATATAATAGGAATTGATATGTGAATCTATTAATGCTAATTCTTTTAAATAACCGTGGAACCGTGTTCTACTTTGAAGAAAAATTTCAAACACAAGATGCAACCACAATTTCATATTTGAAAAATTCAATTTTGGTATATATAAATGGAATACGAGAACCACCAGTGTTAGACGATACAATAAAACAAAATGATCTAATGATTATCTTTTTATACAAGAATTACTTAATGTTCAACTTATGAAATAACAAGATTATTTAAACAACGAAACAGGTATGTTAGTTATCAATATAGTTCAAGGTACTTACGTATTAACGGTACCTTGGCGACAGTTGCGCCAATAAAGAGCACACGCGCCAACCGGTTTTGAATCGCGACGTTAGATTGGCGACACTTAAAAACCGCCAAGTCTGTCGCCAAGGTACCGTTAATACGTAAGTACTTAGTTCAACATTACAATAAAGCCCATGTTGGGGAGAGCACAAGTTTGGTTTGTTTTGTCGCTCTATGGTCAGTTTTTTCTCACGAGGGCTAATTAGGCAGGGACCTACAGTTTAAAGTGGATTCCAAACCACTACAAATACGCCGGATTCGAATCCGAAACTTGTGGCCAAAGCGACAGCCACACGACATAACTCGTTTCCGAATTAATACAATTTGTTTTGAAACCTGATAAACGACGACGAACCGAAACTTTCCACGTCTGTGCTGGAATTCGGCACTTAAAATTCGTAAGACAGAAACTTTTTCCGTTGAATATTCTGTTCTGAAAGAATGAGAATCTTTTAGATGCCATGCATGGGAGAGGAGGTCGCCCATGGTAAAATGTGAGTAAATATAGCAAGTTCCCTAATCTGATACCTAATAAAGCTGAGTATGCTACATATCTGCCGTTATAATATCAAATGTTCTCACATCAATATGTCAGGTCGAAAGTAAAAAATAAATAGACCAAGCTGTCTTAATTTCGTAAGATGGATAAGCTGTGTTGTGAAAACTATAAACAATAAAGTACATGTAATGAATGAATGTTTTTTTTTTTTTTTTTTTTTTAATTTAACACTAACATTATTATAATTTGTGTGCATGTTTATCATTTTTGTAGTTTTGTTCCCTCACACTCGCTAAATTGCAGCAGATACAAAATAAATAATGACTTTTTAAACTGTTCAGATAATAATAGTGAAAAAAAATGTAGCGGTATGTAGGTAAAATACAGCGTGAAGATCATTTCAGTGTGAAGATTTAGTAAACAAATTAGAAAATGAATAAAAAATTACATGCTCTAACAGTACTTAAGGAAAAGTATGTTCACGTTTTGCTATCATTATCTCTATCATTATCAATGGGCAAAACTGATTATTGAGAAAAATTAGCTTGTGCGTAAATGCTCATGTACGATAAAAAATACCAAATACGACACGTGCATAAAAATAACGACAGAGAATTAAAAGGGTAAATGCGTGATCCAATTGATAATTCAATTTTTCCTTAATTCAAGGTAACACGCACAACTTTATTCAGTAAGCTATAACTGGAATAAATGCGTTCACTACAAGTTTAGATTGTATGAAAAAGTACAATAAAATTTGAATAAAAAAAACTCGTTTAATGAAAAGAAATTAAATAAAATGAAACATAATAAAATACAGCCTTTCAGCAATAGATTTCCATGTAAAATGTTACGACCTTCAATTTTTTAAAAACTATTTCTGCAATTTTTATTTTTTTATTTTTCAGTTGAAATTTCTATTAATAATAAGTTTATGAAATGTCAATAAATTTTGTGAAAATATAATCAAGAAGAAAAATATTTTTCAGTATTGAAACATTTAAAGAGAAACTGTAGGGGTTTTGTAAAGTTTTTCTAAGTAGTGTATGGTATGTCTATGCATACTGGGTATTTGTATACTGTATAGTTCCAGTGTTTGAGGAAATGAATTTTAAATTGTGATTCTGCTAAATTAAATTTTGAGGTTGGTAACTTAAAAAATTAAAAGAAAATTTAGTGCACGTTCGGATTTCTTTAACAGAGAGATCAAAGTATCGAGTGGTAGTTTCGAGAACGGTTTAATTCGTATTAAACATACGCTAGTGTTTTGTGTAGTGTAGTTCATACTGTAATTATGAATGATAAATGTGATGTTGATTTTTGACCTTTTTTTCACTTATACTTTATGAAAAGTAGAGCAAGAATTACATGGAAGGTTCCATTTTTCCGAATACAAATTTTTAAGCCTCAAAAAGAATGAAAATTTCTTTTAAACAGCAATAAATTTGATTTGAAAAAACCCCATTAAATCAATTAACGTTGAGACAAATTTTAGCTTTCAGGTAGCCAGGTAATTTTTTGGTTATTTGAAGAAATTATGGACACTTTTTACCTATAAATTATTTTAATGAGATTGTTTTTTTTATTAAAACAATAAAAATCTTCAATATAACCAGTATTTATTGTCGATGCAGACAGATGAACACTCTATTTATTGGTGTAAGATTATAAAGCATATTTGTCAGTAGGCAGACGGCCTTGGCCCACCATGCAGCTATTGCGCCAGTGAAGAAGATGAAGAAAAATAAGATTATAAGGCCTCACATATTTACTGTCATTTGCCATAAGTGAAATAAGTACGGATGTAAAGAATAAATCATAAATGAGAAATTTTTATTTTAATTGAATTTGATAGTTTCAATAAAAAAATAATATATTTCCTATTTTAATTCATTTTCGAAAGAATTTTATTATTGATAAGTAATAGCAAACTATTTTGGAGATTTTTTTTACAGTATTTATTTATTTCTTATTTTTGGAGAAATTTAATTTTACTGAATGAATAATAATTTTGATTTTGAAACTTTCAATACAATATTAAGAAATTTTAACACATATGTCACAACTTGCGAAAGACTCGCCACTTTTTTTTTTATTTCGTTATAAATTAGATCATGAAATTCGAATCGTAACAGCGAATTTAAAGTAAGATGTTACTATATGAATGTTGAACCGTAATAAGAAGTAATAATTTGCATAAATAAATGATATCTCAGTGTCTTTGTTTTTACCTGAAAAATTTTGTTTAATGAATTTGGAATAGTTAAGATGCTTTACATCCAAAACACATGACATTATTAGAAAATAAAAATTCAATTGCAAATATTTTATAGAATAATTACAACAATCTTCACTTTCGAACAATAATATAATTTAATGGAAATATATATTCAATATTTATAATAATAATATATTCAATATAATATATATTCAATTGAAATATATATTCAATATTTTCGAAAAAATGGTTTTCTTCAAAAGCATTTTTTAAAAAATATAGTGTTTTGTCACTTAATACATAATGATTTATTCAATTATGTATTATTAATTAAATTTATTAATTATATATTATTAATTAGCATATTATAACATTTTTTTCATTTATTAATTAATTAAAAAACGAAAAAAAGAAATTCCATTTCACAGTGAAATTCATTTAAATCAAGTTTAGTTGGAATAGGGAAATAATCTTAAAAAAATTTGAAAACATAAAAATATATTAATAAAAAATAAAATGTTATTCTTCAATTCAGAAACCTATTGTAAGAAATAATCACGCATAATAAATGCGATTTTCTAAAATTATCTTTAAGTTACAGTATAAAATTTTGCATCCTTTATCCTTTGAAAATATGATTTAAAATTATGCCCATTATGAAAATAGCGAAATGTTACGATCTTTACCAAAGAGTTCATTCACAAAATAATATTAATAAAAAACTTTTCTAATTTTGTATTTTCCAGAATTTGAAAATAATGCTTCATAATATTTATAGAATTTACACCCCCAAAAATAAAAAAAAAAAAATATATATATATATACCTTAAATATTTATAATATCTTAAATAATATTATGTTATGTGAATATTATTACGAATACGAAATTAACATATTATAACATTCTATAACATGATAAACAAAAAAAATAAGAATTAAAAAATTTTTCAAAAATATCTCAGTTATTTATTCAGTTAACAAACCCATGGAAAAAATTTTTCAATAAAACCGTAATTGTTTCGAAATAATAAATAAATAAATTAAATAATTACAGTTCCTAAATTGAAATTACTATATTTAGAATTATTACACTATACTTTTAACAAGAACATTAAAATTATGGAACTGTTTCTATTATTTTGGCAGCAAATTTCATTTACAAGGAAGAAAATAACCGACAGTGAATTTAAAAAAAAAAAAAAAAAAAACTGCCGAGGAATAATAATGAACAAAACATATTGAAATATATGCGATAAAAAGGCGCCGGAAACGCATGTGTTAAGCTTAATTTCCGTTTGGGAATGCTGTCTTCGTATTCTACACTGTAACACAGTTTTCATTGATAACGCTGTAGTCGTTTGGCATTTGAGTCTAAAAGAATAAACCCCATTCATTTAACATAAGCACTCATGGCAACAGAATATTCCGAAGGACGAAAACGATTTCATTGTTCTTGTTTTTATTACTTTTTTAATCATGTGTAAATAAAAGACAAGTGAATATGATGTTTTCGGCCACCAGCAAAATAGTTCTGTATCTAAATACCTGAGAGTGAAAAAAAAAAAAAAAAAACCCCAACACGAATTGTAAAAATGATAGGAGTTGAAAGAAGATAGGGTCGTAAAAAACAAAAGAAATATACGTCTCAGAAATGGAGAACTTAGAAAATCAACGATATAAAAAATTTTATCGTAAAAGTATCTCACACAGATATTGCAACTCTAGATTCATTATATAAATAAAAGAAAAATCTGAAGTCATAACCTTTTGGTGTATCACGTTTATGGAGAGATAAATGAAAAGAAAAAAAAAATACAAGCACAGAACATTTTTTTAATAAGGATACAAGGAATATTTAATATCCTTTATTGGCGAAAAGAAAAGAAAAGAAAAATTTTATGAATTAAAATACACTTAAATATTTTTTTATGCGACATATACGCTTGCAAAAATTATGAGCATAAAAAGAGATTTAAGTGTATTTTAATTCATAGTTTTTTTTTCTTTTCTTTACCTGAAAACTTCTTAGTACCTTATTCCTTTGGATGACGTTAGGTAAAGTAATTGCTTAAATAACTGGTCAATTTAAGACGTTTTTCTTAAACAAAATTCTAAGATTCAGAAAAATCTACGAAATTATCTGAATTTTCTTGAATTATAGTTCTTTTCCTAACTTATTTAGATTGGTCCCGTAAAAGCGAATACAAATTATGTAAAAAAAATACTTTTTGCCACGTTTTTAAAAATTGACTGAAATATTCAAAAATTATTGCAGTTCTAAAACCACAAAATAATAAGTAAATAAGGGAAAAAAATGGTAATTAAACTATGCAATCATACTTTTGTTAATTAATTCCGTATAAATGTTTTTGTTCTTTTTAATTAATTACGTTAGCAAGGAATCAATAGAAAGCCATTGTACCTTCTTTAAAATTTCTTAGGTGAAAAGAAACATTAATTATATTCCATTAGTTGGAAAAAAAGAATAAAAAATAACAGAAGTAAACAATTAGATTATATTTCTTGCTGCTTCAAAAACTTATTGTTAAACGATTTGGTTACCTATTTTTTATTTGTAGCAAGTAGAATAGTTAGAATTAGAACAGAATTTGTAGAACTATTTGTAGTATAAGAAATAAAATTCACATAATTTTTTATTTAACATTAAATTCAAAACATAAATAATCTATGTTTAGTACATTTGCAGATGAACTTTTTTTAACATTTATTTTTAAAAAAATCATTTAATTTCAAAGATAAAGATTAAAATTAATATAAAAATCATTAATCGAAATAAGTTAAAAATAATTTAATCGTAAGATTTCGATGCAACTAAATACGAAAATAAAATTCAATATATTATTCTCAAAATTAAAAATCTTGCACTAATTAAAGAAAGCTAATAAAAAAATTGTCATATTATAATAAGAAATCATTGTTATGATATATTATAGAAAATCAATCCATTGTATACATATGTCGAAATTCATTGAAAAAGAAGGACCATTGCCACAAAAACTTCACAATGTGACTTCAATTTTAGGGTAAATTGAATTCACTTATACCTTGCCATCACTTATACCCTGACAGTATACCTTGCCATTGGAATTAGAATCGCTATGATTGTTATAAAATGTGAGTTAAGTTTGCAGATAATATATTAAATATAGAAAGAATTTAACAATACTTCTTCTCGCGTAAATGAAGCGTTCAAGATGATCACAAACTCTATTCTTATTTTTATTTAACAAAACAGTCATTATTTTTTATAATAAATTAAAATATTGTTTATGAGCAGACGACATATACAAATCATACCGATTATGATGAAAGTAATAAAAGGTCTTAGATAAACAGCAAAATTAGTTGAGACAAAAAAACAGCCTTCACAGACGAAGATATCTTGTATGAGACTTTCCTTTTTAGCGGTATTCGACCTTGCTGAATTTGCATGAATAAGCAAAAAATTTAGGAAGATAAGAACTCGATCTCCCACATGTCAAGAAAATTATGTAAAAAAAATGCTGATATTATTTCACTAATGACTAATAAAATAAAAATTGCCACCAAGAAATGTTTTCATTTGTCACTATGAATTATTGCTGAGTAGGTTATTTAAGATTGTGGGTATTCTGTTTTTTTTCTAAACAATGGAAATGTTTACAATGCAGTAAATTGGATTTTTAAAATAATGAGATAATGAGAATTTTTATCACATGCTCAGTTTATTACATACTTTAATTTCCATTTAATGCAAAAGATAAAAATTCAAATTATATAAAAAAAAAATTTTTTTTTAAAAATCGAAAATTCAAACACTAATTCATTTGTGTAATTTGAGAATCATAAAAAAAAAGCTATCTGCCAAAGTTATTTATAAGTTTATATCAAAATAGATATGATTTTAAATTCTAGAATTATAGGAAACATTATGAATAGTTTTATATTAGACAAAGGGAAGTTTAGATATTCTATAAAGCACATTAGTTAATTCACGTGCATAAAATACGTGTAATCAAATTAAAATGCTTTTGAATAAATTTTAAATAATTATTCTTATGAAAGGTATAAATGAGTCAATATACATAAACATAATGAAGGAATAAATTAGATTTGAAGACATATAAATTTAAATTAATTTATTTAATAGTACTCTTTTCTTCCCATTAAAAACAATTTCCTTAAAAATTTTTTTTCATTTTAGTTTAAAAATATTAGGTCATGGAAATTATCGACTTAGAAAATAACCTGTTGGAAGAACTCCAATTTGGAAAGTTGCTTTTATAAGTTTGTTACGAATTCAAGATGAAAGATGAACGTTTCTGTAATTCACATTGAAAAAATTTAAACTGTAAATTAAACGAATATAACAAATAAAATAGTCCTAAAATATATTAATTAGTAGATTAATTAACCCTGATTTGATTTTTCACTGATGTTTTTTTTTTTTTTTTTCCTAAAAATATCCGCGAATATTTGCACATTTTGAATCATAGGAAATAAAATAAAGATAATGTATGTGTTTTTTATGCATCATATCCAAATTAGTTTGAGGTAAAATCTATTAATGTTTTAATTTAAATAATAAAAAATAGAAATGCATTAAATAATAAAAAATATTTATATTCTTTTATTAATTAATAATTTCTATAAGTATTAAAATAAAAATAAATATATCTTTGGGATACATTTTTTTAAACATTTTTACTGTAATTCATTTTTTTTAAAAATATATTCTTTGCAACAATAGCTTGAAGAATACAAAATAGAATTATAAATTAAATTTAAAAGAAAACCGAAATAAATATCATTAGAAATTATTTTGTTTTACCAGTTATACAACAAAAATATCCATTAATGAAAAGTATTCAACGAATTGAAAAAAAATAATAATAATAATAAATATATATATATTGTTAGAAACTTAGCACTTAAGATTGAGCTTCAGTTAGTTTTAAACACTTATGCAATAAAAAAAAGTATGAAAAGAAAAAAAAAACAAGCAAAAAGTAAAACAAAATTTACAAGATATTCGATAATTTTGGGTATTTTATGATAAAATGCAATAAAAAAAGGGTTTGGAATTTTAAAAATATATAATTTCGAAAAATATAAAATATTACATTCTAAACTTACCTTTCTCTAAGTTCTTTCAATTTCACTACAGCATCTGCTATAGATGTAATTTGCTGATCTTGATCGCATGTTTGGTAATCCGTCATTTCAATTTGTGCAAATTCCACGTGTGAAGGATAGAAGGTAACCAAACGATAAAAGTGGGATCGATCTTATACAAAATTCGAAAATAAAATAAAATAAAACAAAATTTACAAAAGAAAATAAATCAATTATATCGAGTACTTAATTTTTTTCGAATTACATTTCTTGCCTTAACGAATCTTTTGACTAATACATTTTCAGAACTGCTAACGATAATTTTTAGTCTTTATATACCATCACAACAAATGACCAGACGATTTCGCGCAACCTGTTTCCAGTTGGTGTTACAGTATCGATTGAAGTTCCCGGATTCCTGCGCGCGATCTATCTACGCCGCTTCCGAAATTAAACCAGTAGAAAGCCTTAGAATGTCTCTTTTAAGAACGACGGAAGAAAATTTTCAAAGAAAAAAAATCGAAGACAAAAGCGTCGAGAAAGTGCTGAAGGATGAGTTTTCGTTCGTTGTTCTTCGTGAACTGTATGAAGGGGAAAATGATTGTCTAAACTCTGCCAAAATGTTATTCTTCTCGCCAAGTCTAGTTACGATTACCGCCAAAACTGCTAATTTTTTTGAAGACAGTTTCTGGTCGTTCCATTTCCTGTTAATGTATTCGACAAACTCGTTTTCGTCGTCAATAAATGAAAGAGAAGGAATAAGTTTTGTTAATTCACTTAATCATTATTTGATTTTTTTTTCTGATAAGTGCAACAAATTGCTATTAATTTTTCCCTGTCATACTCCTATTTTAGATTTTACTAGATTTTAAATATTTTCCTATGTAATTTTTTGTGCCTGCTTAAAAATAAAAAGGGTATATTTATTGTATAAAATCTTAAAGCCTATTGTTATTGAAATTCATTAATTTTTTTTAATTTAAGTATTAAGCTCTTTATATGTAATATAAGTCCAAATTTTCCAAGCAGAAAATTATTGAAAAATATTTTTTTCCTTTTTTGTTTAGAAATAATAAAATAATTTATTTTTCATTACTATTTTTAGACGCATTTACTATTTTAGACCATTTTTTTCCACTATGAAGAAGGTATTACAAGGTTAGGTATTAGGTAAGGTTAATTAATCATAAATTAAACAATCCCCCAAAATTTTATGAAATTTATTTACAAGAAATTTTTTAAAATAAAAACATTTGTTCCACTTTAATTTTAATAAACTTATTTTAGTTTCTTCTGATGATATTATTCTATTCATTTATTATTTTAATTTCTACTTAATTTTACTTATTTTAATTTCTTCATATTCTTTTCGAAAATCTGTTCATTGATAAAATTTGTATTTACATGTAATTAAAATTGCCTTATATATTAGGATAATTTAATCTCATTCCAAAGAAAAAAATTACAATAGAAGCATAACATGCAATCCAAAGCATGTTTTATAAAACTTATTTTCTTTTTACTTTGCTTTTGATTGAGCATAAAAAAACTAATCTTATTTAAAAATTCGATTCCATGATCATATAAAAATTATTGCATCGTCTTGATTAATGCAAAAGAAATTAAATAATTTACATATTATAATAGTAAAGTTCGATTTTAACAATCAAGTCATATTTTTATGATTCGAAATATGTTGCAGAGATATTATAAAACATAATTATCACTTGAAGGATATTATCTTTCTAAAGATAAGCTTATTTGTTTCAGTTTACACACACATCTGTTTCGAAAAATAAACTTCACACGCTGAATTTTATTCCTTTGTTGCCCAAAACTTCTTGGAAACTGAAATGCTTGTTTACAGGAAGAAAAAGAAGACATTCTATTAATTCAAAAAAGAAAAAAGAAAGAAAGTTTTATCGCTTTGATGACCTACAAAATATTCTGCAGTTTTGAAATGACCTGAGGTTAACTGAATACCTGTTGAACGAGTCTTAAATGCAGCATTTTTCGTGGAAAAAACGTGAATAGCTATCATTAACTCGCTGTGCATTTCTTTTGATCCCGTCTGTTAAATTGATATGTGTATGACAATGTGTTACTATGTTTGTGTCTCAGTGTTTCAGATACATATACTAGTAGTATTGTAATATTTTGTACTTTATTATCTAAAGCTTTCATGATTATGGATTATATATGTGTCAAAACATAAAACTTTAATCATGTATGTATCAAAAAAAGGTTTTTTTTTTTTTGACATGGAGGAACTTTTTGGTTTTAAAATTTACTTCGGAAACCCTAAGTTTTATGGCAATTGGTGAAGGTATTTTCGAATCAAATTCTTCGTATAAAATACTTGAGGTTTTGCATAAAATATGGTTGTATTGTTTGATTGCTAACTCCGTAGACTAACAAAATATTTATTGCTTATGATGCAATATAATTTGATGGTAAGTGAAATAATAATGTTATTAAATTTTGAAACAAAAATTTCGAAATCATTTTCAAGTTTCATAAATAAGATACGTAATACAGATATTTCAATGCAAATAGTATAAATTTGTTTCAAGTGTTAAAATGACTGAGTAGCTAGTTAGCATAAAATATTATTATATTATAAAAAAGGAAACAGCTTTAATATTGAAAAAATTTGTATTAATTCATATAAATTTTCATATCCTGAAAGAAGTACATTTTAAAATATTATATTGCCCATCATTCTTTAAATAGATTTTTTTTTCAGATAATATAATTTCTTTAACTCTAAAATTTGCAATTGTTTACTTTAAAAAAAAATTAGTATTTAATATATATAGTCAAATGAAATGAGTTAAAATGGAAAGAGCCATAAAAATATATGAATGTAAAATAGTTTTTATTTACAGAATCTATTATTACGTCACGTTCTTTCTTTCTTTATGTAATCTAACGTTTTTTCTATTCAGATATGTACATTAATGCTCTACAGAAAAAGTAATTGGCACTTAAAATTTTGACGCGTATGCATATTTGATATTTTTTTTACACTATACCTTTACATTAAATCGTAGCGATATAATGTACTAGTTTATATTAAAATCTGAAATTTACATTGCGTTATGAAATTATGAAAACAAAAGTTTCTAGAAAGACACCAAAGAAGGTAAGACTTTTTATAAATGCAATGCTTTAAGAAATGGACTTCACATTAAAAAAATTGGGCAATCTTTAAAGTCCATAAATCTAGTCGAAAAAAATTATAATTTAAGATTATAGCAGAAAATACTATGAGCTTTCTAATTAATTCTAGTAATCATTTTGACATTTCTATAACAATATCATTCATTGCCTAATCAATTTACTGCTACTGAAATGGTAAAAAAACAATGTTAGAAAAATCACCGATAAAATCTGTTTATAAATACATTTGTAAACTAAAAAAATGTAAGCATAATATTACATCTACTTTTTTATGATATATTTATAAAAAAGATATGACTTTTTTTAACCAGCTCAGCTGCATTGAAAAATATTCAAGTAGTTGGGTTTTTTTATTGTTATGCTTAATTTTCTTCTCTTGTAGATATATTTTTTCTTTTTAAAACATATGTACGACTGACTTAGTTAGTGTTGACAGCTGTCAAAATGGGTTTTTATTGGCTGAATGAATGAAAGAAAAGATGTTGCCAGAACCAATGAAAAAAGGAAAATTTATTCATAACCTTAATCGCATGTATAACAGGAATTTTTTTAAAAGCATACTATGTAGTTTATTAAAAATTAGTAGATGTAGTTCATTAAAAATTAGTTTGTTGAGAAAAATGAAAACGATATATCATTAATATTTTCGTTTATTAAATTAATTGAAATTCGTTTGAAAAATTACAGGGATTTCTTTTCAGAACATGTCGGAAAGCGAATAATCTTAATTCATCCCAAAATATAAATATAGGATTAAGGACCCATAATGACAATCAAGTGAAATCTAATTTCCCTTCTTATATTTTTTTATACATATAAAGCGAAGATAGTTTAAAAATTAACAAGAAACACATGATATACGTGCTTTTTTCGAGGCATTACAAAACAAACAATGCTTTAAATTTTATTTTTAAAGCTTCACTAATTCGAAAACTGCGGTTAGTTATTTCGAGGAAAATTGTACGAAAAAAAAATTATTTTTATTATTAATCATAAATGCAAACAATGCCGTTCATGACACACATTATGTGAGAAAAACTAAGTCAGTAAAAATAATCATATTGATTTTTTTTTCAAGCAATTCCTTAAACCAAAACTATGAACACTCAACATGTTCGTAGACCCCTGAACTCCTGTTTCGTAAAAATTGCACATCATCTAATGCAAAAAATTTTGCAAAACTCTTGTAGAATGGTATTTAAATTGCCCTATACACCTTTAGATTAATAATATTTATACGGATATATTTCCTAAAGTAAAGATTGACATATCATAGTATAAAGTAGAATTACTTTAAAAACAGCACAAACAATTACAGAAGTACACAATTTCTTTATAGGCAAATATTTATTTTAAAATCTTAAAAAACGATAATACAACGTTATAATAAATAATAATATACATTCGTACAATAATAATAACATCCGTACGATAATCATATACATTCGTACAATAATAATAACATTCGTACGATAATCATATACATTCGTACAATAATAATATACATTCGTACGATAATAATATACATTCTTACAATAATAATATACATTCTTACAATAATAATATACATTCTTACAATAATAATATACATTCTTACAACAGTATTAGATGTACGCAACTTGTATAACAAAACCATCCTTTTATAATATTTTTAAAAATATTATGAAAAAATAATGATTAAATAAATAACATTTCCAACATAAGATTTAAAAAAATTTTTAATGATGTATTTTTATTTTTAAGATTTTAAATTTAAGTTTATAATTGGTTAAAATACTTACGTAATCCTTTGTTGTTATATAATATGGAAAACAAAATGCGTATTTTGTTTAAAATTAATCAATTATGGTAATGATTAATGATGCTATAGCACTGTTATAATAATATTATCCAAGAGATAAAATAATGATCTCTTACCGCCTTTTGCGCTTCATATCAAATGAGAATAGTTCACTTTATAAATTTGCTGCTTAAAATGCGCATATCTAACAGGTAAAGATAAAGCTCAGCTAATTTAAACAAAGTCAACTTTGCCAGCTATCATTAGTTGCCCATTACACATGCAGTTTGTCAGAAAAGAGCTTCACAAATGCGTTTATGAAAGTAATCACATATTCATAATCTAAGTTTCTACTCAGCAAATAGATAGCAAATTTAGATATTAGAAAATAATTCTTTACTCATTTTTCTAAAATATCCATTACTTTGTGTTAAGAATTCATAAAATTTACAAGTTGCATAAATAAAAATATGTAAACACATTTATTTTTCATTATAAACATGAAAATAACAACATTTTCATTATAGTTAAAGTTAAAATTTTTATTTTTAACTGAATAACTTTTTTTTTTTAATTTTAACTGATTTTAGTTTAACTTTTTAACTTTGTTAAAAATAAAAGTTTAATTTTTTTAAACTTTTTAACTAATATTTATTTTTTAACTAACTGTTTTTAATTTTAACTACATATTATCTTCAGAAGATTCATTAAAAAAATTTTTTTTTAATTTTATGCTCATCAAAATTTTGTGAATATATATATATTTTTTTAGTAATAGTTGGATGATAAATACTTATTCTTAGTTTAATTCATTAAATTTTCTCTTTTAAGGAATATTACTTACTGTAGTGAAGAGAAATTATCATTTTAATATGCAATTTCTAAAGATTTAAAAAAAAGTTCTTATGAATAAATAAAAGATTTAGTCAATTGTTGAATTTTTGATGTTTTAATGTTAACTATAAGACATTCATCAAATTCACTGAAAAAACAAGACTGATACCAACACCATTGATGATGCTGTTATTGCGGCAAAATATACAAAGAAAAAAACGCTTTTTTAGAAAGAACTGTGCATATAAGTAATGCAAAAAAACTAGTAAAAAGTTACATGTTATTATAGAGTTATAATTGCTCGTTAAAGTCACTGTTAAATTCGTAAATAATAATTATCCCGATAATTCGTCATTCCAGATACATAAATCCTAATATTAAAACAAGAACAGTTTTGTAAGCAATAAGAATAAAAATTTGTCATTTCAATAATAAAACAAGATCCTACAAATTTTACCATCATTAACTACAGAGTGAGAATTAACCACCAAAACTATTAAGCTGGGAAAACATGAAACAGGCAACTAAAAAATTTGAAATCAAATAATTTGCTAATAAAACCCGAATTCACAACTAATCAATTTAGGGGTATAAGTACATAAAATCGTATCGATTTTGCAGACTAGGAATTTGTCATCTCGGTGATATTAAATATCCAATTTTGCGCATAAATGAATTGGTTTGGTTTGCCGCTCTACTGTCATTTCATGCGCACTTTACGCTAATTAGGCCGGGACCTACAATTTAATGTGGATTCCGAACCACAAGCAAACATACATACCATTACCAGGATTAGAACTTCAAGTCTAAGATATCAAAGGCAGAGCTCTAGTTAATAGGCGATCAGGTCACTAGTCATCGAACTGAAAATTTATCATTTGAGAAGCATAAATCTGTACAAGAAAATAAAGTAAATCTAAAGATTGATCACGACTATCAATTTTGGAAGCAATAATATTGACATTTTCTCATTTCAGACGTATAAATCCCACTAAACATAACGCAAAATAACAAAGACCAATAATCCGATTAATTCAGAAAACAATAATTGAACAGACAATTCGTCAATTTAGAAGTACATAGTTTATCCGAGATTGAATAAGTTGCATTAATTTTTCACATAATATGACTGGCATAATATATCATGGATTATCAAATCTAAACACAGGTCCTATAAATTTTACAAAGTAATTTAATTAATCTAAAGAAATTACTCGCCGATACTAAAATAAAAAAAAAAAAATAAATTACTCGCAAATAGCATTTATTAACTCAGGGAACTTTTAGCTCTGTCATAAGCAATTTTGCAACACTCGTATGCTTTGAATTGACATACAATTAAGGCAATGGCCATATTAACGTGGACACAATTCCAACCCACAAACCAACTTTTCACCCGAAAATAATAAATTAAGTATACAATACGAAGAGGAAAAAGCTTGTTAGAAGCATATTATTGTCATTCCAGAACAAGTTCGTTCCTTTCTTCGATTTTCTTTTAAGAAATTGAGCAAGAAGTTCTCAAAATACCTTCTCGTGTTTGCCATGCACTAGGATGTATGGAAATAACATTATGTCCTATTTATTTTAGTGTTCTCAGATGTTGCGGTGACATCATATTCCAGGAAGAGATAGTAGTATTTATATTATAAAATGCTCGTTAAACAAGAAGTGTGCGGATTTACGGTTTTCCTTAGTTTGATAGTTAAATAAACCAGAACTATTTTCTGTACTTATTGATCAAAGTGTATATTTTAGAACTTTTTTATCATCTAATTTTAGGCTTAAGAAGAAAGAAAATTGGACCGTTTTGTTTATAGTCCGTTCATGCATACAATTAAGAGTTGTTAAATTGCTACCTTTACGTTGCATTATCAGCTTTTTTTTTTGGTGCATTATCAGCTTACTAAGAACTTTTTATGGCAAAATATGAGAGTGGCGGCTTAACAATAGCACATATTAATTAATCCGACCAACTCATGATTCAATGGCAACATACGCCGCTGGTGAGCATTAAAACTGAGATTCATTCCGCTGGCGGCTTTACTGTAGACACTGTTTCAAAAAAAAAAAGAGGAGACTCGATGGCGCTTGGGATGGTCAGCATCTTGCCTCGTGAGTCTAACTGCCTGGATACGCAAATGCGGGATAGTTCTCGGATTTGCGTATCGAAAATAAGAAGGCACTGCCCTCTTTATTTAGTGACTCTGAGCCAAATCACACTTCTTCCTACAGGGTGCTCCATGACAACAGAAGCTGCCCCCCTCACTCCTACCATGAGACAGCACGCATTGATGGACTTGGTCTACATGTTGCTATCGACCCGACGAAGTGGGATAAGAAAAAAAAATTTAATTAATCCTAACAAACTTCAGATTTAATCAATTAAAAAAATTTGGCAAAAAATAATCTGAATTTATTAAGTATTATTGCATTTGTTATTAAAGAAGACTGATCATTAATTTATTTCCCCCAAAACCAGACAAATCACCCTCTGATAAAACAATTACATCAATTGATATCTAAATGCTGAATTCTTAAGCAATAATTAAAATGATGTATTAAGAATATACAAAAAAAAATTAAGATTCTTCAACCAGAAAAATTTGAACACACACACACAAAATAAATAACTAAATAAATAAATCTGCAATCCAAAATAAAGCATGCAATTTTATGTTCGCTTTTTTTTCTTTCGTCTAGTATTCAACTTCGTTGACAAAATATCATATGCAATTTTATTTTCACATAAATATGATTTACTCTATTTTTCTCTATGTTCATGTATTTAAAATTATCAACCAATTTTGAAATAGTTGTATAATTGAAATTCATAAATAATAGCATAGGAAAGATAGGTTGCATGCAATTAATTAAGAACACCCCGTATAAAATTATACAAACATAGAAATCATAAATTATAATTAAATATGTTGTTGTTGTTGTTGTTTCTTATCACACTTGGCTGGCCAAACCCACGAGCCCATACGTACTCATGATTGAAGGGGAAGGAAGCAGCTTCTGTTGTGATGGAGCACCCGTAGGTAGAAGTCTGACTTTGGCTCCGTGACGATCTTACAGTCATAGGAGACCGGGATCTACGGCTTAAAGTGGATTCCGAACCACTACAAACATCCATGGCACCGCCGGGATCCGAACCCGAAACCTGTGGCACCAAGCGCTAGACACTCGGCCATTCAGGTCCCAAATTTGTGAATGCCAACGGCACGCGGTGTTCCCAGGTGGTCACCCACCCAAGTACTGACCGCGCCCAATGATGCTTGACTTCGGTGATCTAACGAGAACCGGTATATTCAGCATGGTACGGCCGTTGGCATAATAATTAAATATAACAAAATAAATAATTCTGCAATTAACTTTCTTTAATTAATATTTAAGTTCACTTTCCAGTTTCACAATAATCCTGTTCTTCAAATATATATTTGTATAATTTAATTTAATATAGTTTGATAATTAAATATAACAAACTATATTAAATTAAATTACACAAATATATAGTTGAAGAACAGGATTATTGTGAAACTGGAAAGTGAACTTAAATATTAATTAAAGAAAGTTAATTGCAGAATTTTATTACACTAGAGAAGGATCATGTCCACTTTTACAAAAGATGCGATTAATTTATTAATTTAAAATTAAATATCTCTAAGTTGGTTTTTTTCTTATTCAACTTAGACAGCAACATCTAGAACCGTGTAACCGCACTTCTGCTGTGATGCGGCCAAGTGGTTAATGCTATAACCTTTGGTATCCCAGGCTTCAGGTTCGAATACTGGCGGTGGCATGGATGTTTGTGAGTGGTTTGGAATCCACTTTAAACTGTAGGTCCTTTTTGTTTAGCCCTCGTGTGCACAAGATGACCATAGAGCAACAACCTAAACCAAATCTGTTGTGATGGAACACCCATAGGGAGAAGTCTGACTTGGCTCCCAGTTGATGAAGAAGAATAGCAGTGCCTTCTGGGAGGACTTTTAATCGTAACTACCCGCATTTGCATATCGTATGGGAGAAAACTCCCACTAGGTAGTCCGACTTACGAGGCAAGAGGCTGAACATCACAAACGCCATCCAGCCTCCTCCTTTTTTTGAAACAGTGTCTACAGCAATGCCGCCAGCGGATGGAAACTCCTCCCTAATGCTCACCACCCGCGCAAGTTACCACTGAGCCACGAGTTGGGCCTTTAAGTTGGTAAAACTTTGTAAAGATTTTGCAATATAAATGCTGTGCTAAAATATTTAAAATGTAAATATTTGAAGAAAGTAAAAAAAAAAAAAAAAAAACCTTTTTTTTTATTGCAAGAGCAACAAATATTTTAACAACTTTCCATAATTCATCTTGGTGTTGTTTCTCTTAAATTTAGCACCGAAAATCTTCCTTCTAGAAAGACCGCAACTGGGTGTGTTTTTAATAAAACGAACAATTCATGAATTTAAAATATTACCTCATACTTTCTTTTATAATAACAATTCACAAAATAATACAACTTGATTTTTTCTGATGCAAATCCAATCGAAAAATACTTTTTAATCAGTTATGGACCTGCCCAAAACACACTATAATGCTCGAAAGTACTAGAAAAATCTTACTTGATAACGATCTCTGAGTATTTAATCAGCGATTTGCTGTACATTTAATTTGCATTTTAATTGGATAACAAAACTGATGAATACATAATAGTATACATTGAAAGATTTCTATCTTTTTTCTGACATGAATATAATCAGATAAAAGCATTAGATAGTGACATTTAAAAGACATAGTAAACGAAAAGATTTTATCGTTCATTTCATTTAATAATCAATCATTAAAGACATTATTTTCTGAAATTTTAGAATAATTCTACACTTTCTATATTTTAACGATACTATCTAATAAAAAATAAATAAATCCCATATAATGTAGATTTATGCATTCTCGTGTAATGTAGTGGTCTCGTATATTAGAGTATATCTCGTATATATAGTAAAAACATATCGACAAGCTATAATAATAAACACAATGTAAAAAGTAAGCTTCAAATATAATAATAAAATAAGCTTCAAATATAATAATAAAATAAGCTTCAAATATAATAATAAAATAAGCTTCAAATATAATAATAAAATAAGCTTCAAATATAATAATAAAATAAGCTTCAATTTTTTCGTTACCTCTACAAAAAAAAAAAATTGTAATTCTTTTAACAAAGTAATATTTTCCTGATTTCTGCTTGAATGCATAAAAAGTTTCTATTTGAAATTATAAATAACAGATTTATTCTCTGTGATTACGCTTTATGAATGCAATTTCGTGACTTTGGAATGCATGAGAACATAAAAATTGTCTTTTACATTTCTTCCTGAATTAAAAGGTAAAAACGAAATGCAATTCAATAAAGTCAGCATGAAAGGTTAAAGATTAGGGACGCTTAACAAATTTAAAATTTTCATTCGATTAAAATGTGAAGGTTTTTCTTGAAGGCAATTCATAAAAATAAAAGAATGGGTTGAAATAAAATCATTTTAAAACATGTTTCCCAGAAAATTAAAAAATAAAAAGATTATTACCTTGTGCATTTTTTTCCAAGTTTGAACATGCGTTTATTAAAGTTGTGGAATAAAAAAAGGGCTAATTTAATTTTTTACATCAAATAATAGCAAACGATTTAAATGAAGAAACGATGAAGATTAAATAATCGATGGCAAAGTTAAATTAGAATTGGGCTTTGCTGTAATATTACAATAAATATTTTCAAATGAAATTATTTTTTTTCCATAAAAGTAATTTTTCAGTGAAATAAAATTAAGATCGTTGTCAAACTATTTTTTCTGGAGATACTTGCTTAAAAAATATTTTGAAGCTTTTGATTTATGACGAAATAATTCAATTCAATGCATAATTTCAAACAAATTAAATATATTAAAACACTGTTCATTCAGTACTGGATGAATAAACCCAATATTCTGTAATTTAAATGATATATTTCTTCAGATTCTTGAGTAATTTAGAATAGTGGCTGATGCCAATGAAATGTAAAAGTTTATATTTATTGTAATAAGATATTTTCGTTTTATCATACTAATTACGAAGTTGCCATTCCAAAGAAATTGAAACATATTCTACGTACATTTTGTTTTATGAATAAACTGCATAAAGTTATAAAGCAATTTTTTTTTCTCCTTTGAATTATTTAAAAAATTTAAATCTTTACGTAAAAAAAATACAATTTTGGTGATAATTACTCAGATATCAGATAATAAACTGAAATCTGCAAATCTCTAATTGAAATCTACACCAAATCTGAACTTCTGAACTCCTTTGAAATAAATGTAGAAGACAAAAAAAAAGTATTCAGAAGTCACATGTTGTCTTCAAAAAGTACTTCATATAAAACCTTTATCTGAGATCTTTATTACAGACTAGCTGACATGACATGTTTTGCCAAGCTTCGGTAAATATAATATTTCATGTTATGAAGTTAGGAACAGGAGAAAAAATGAACAAACGCCAAATTAAGATTAATTAGAAGAAGAAAAGCGTTCAATTTATTTTAATTTCAATACCATTTAATAGTTAAACTTTGGTATTAATATACATAAGCACATCGTTATAAAGCATTGATTCTTTTTTTATAAAAAGTCTTTTATTTAATTAAGGAATTTATTATTATTATTATTTTTTTTTTTTTTTTTGCAGCCTTAATACTAAAACACATTACTGTAAAATATTTATTTCTAATCGTTATTTAATTAAAAAAACTCATTTTCTTTCAGAATCAATTAGTAAAAACAATTGTTGAAAAATAGTTGTTAATTAATAAAAACATATTTGTTGGAAAAAACATTTATTTTATTACAAGGATTCTTCATTTAATTCATAAACTGTTTTAAAGTATAATTACATTGTTATAAAACTTTCTTTATAAAAACATTAGTTTTTTAATTAAAAAAACTAATTAGAATGTTTTTTTAACTTTTAATTTGTCATCAGATAAAAATAGAATGGGTTCAATGGGAAAAAATGAGTTTCTTATTATTCTAATTTTAAAAGTTACTTGAAATATTTATATAGGTATAACGATCACATTTGAATAGATAAACATTCTACTTAATATATTAAATCAAAGAGGGCGGCCTATTTTGCTTTAAATACATATTTACAATAACAACATTGAATGTTGTTTTTATAACATACAAGAAAGTTATCTGAAGATTCATTAATTATCTACCAAATAATTATTCGAATAGAATTGGATTAATCAAAAAGCATCAATTAATTCCACAACTTAAAAAAAAGGGGGCAATGTGTGTACCAGTTACGGAGTTCCAATGTGGTTTTAGGAACCTCTCCACATCTTAAAAATTAATTAAAATATTTGCATTAAATGAATTTGCTTAAATTATAGAATAAGAATAAAAAAGAAATTAAGAAAACATCTCCTTCTATAAGAACAATTAAAGCAGGAGATTGAAAAAGCATGACGAATTGTAGTTAACATAAACAAACACTTCAACACTAAATAAAGCCACTGTTCTTTTTTTAACATAAGAATAAGATTAAATCATACATACTTAATAAGAAAACAAATCGAATTCATCCTCTTTTTCTTTGCTCTCAACATAAGTTTATCAGCTAGTCCTAACGGCATGCCTTGCAATTTTGTGCAACTCTTAAAAATTCATGAATTCCGGAGACAAGACTGTGAATTTTAAAATACCACAAACATGCTCTTTATTTTTTACGTGCCCACCTAGCCGAGTGCAGGACGACGGAACGACGGAAAAGTTAACGCTCAGACTGGTGAAAGCAAGCATTTTGGGATTCGAAGCGGTTTCATTAAGCGTCAGTTTTTATTCAAAATAGAATGCTTTTGAAAATAAGCAGACGATGGCGATGAAAAGAACGTTTTCTTTTTTTTTTTTTTTTTTGCTACAGGACAGTGATGAATGTGTAGGAAGAAACTGGTTAAAATGGAAAATGAACGTCTTGTTTATTTGCGATTTTTGATTAAATGATTCTTTGTTCTGGAAAAAATAACATGTAAAATGTAAAAAAAAAAAAAAAAAAAAAATCATAAAGTGATTTTAAAAAATAACATTATTGCATCATTGATTATGTAAGCATTCATGTGAAGTATCATTTACATTTTTTTAGTGACTTGTTAATTTATTTAAAACTATCTTAATTTAATAATTTAAATAAAAATGAATAAAGGTATTTTTTTATGAAAATTAAAGTATAATTATAGAAATATCTGATGGGTTGACTACGAATATAAATCTAAATTCGTTGTTTTAAATAGTCTTATAAACACATAATATATTAAATATATTGGAAACCATCAGAAAATTGATGTTAGATATAATCTATCTGAACGTTTTTAATATTCAATGTTGTTCATTAATCAAAAATTCTGGAAAAATGAAATGAATAAAAATAAAATATAATACATATGTATAGTATCATATGCATTTTTTAAATGTTTTGTTAATTTATATAAAAATATCTGATTGGTTGACTAAAAACAAAAATCCGAATTCGTTTTTCTTAGTGTTTACGAACTGTTCAGCATTGCTTTAAAATAAAATTATTTGTTAAAAGGAGAAAAAAAGTGAAACATTTTAAATATATTAAAAATCATAAAAAATTGATATTAGATATAACCTATCTGAACGTTCTTTTTACTCAATATTGTTCATTAATCAAAAATTCTGGAAAAAAAATAAAATGAATAAAAATGATATATGTCTATATGTATTATATTTATACATATATGTATACTTAATATAATACATAATAATATAATAGATATATATGCATTATCACATGCCTTTTTTAATGATTGTTAATTCATTTAAAAATATCCAATTTTATCGACTACAAATAGAAATCCGAATTCGTTTTTCTTAAATGGTTTTTATAAAATCTTCAGAGTCTCTATTACATTGCTTTAAAATAAAATTATTTGTTAAAAGGATAAAAAAAAGTGAAATATTTTAAATATATTAGAAACCAAAAAAAAAAAAATTGATATTAGAAATAATCTATCTGAACGTTTTTCTTATTCAATGACGTTCATTAATCGAAAATTCTGTAAATTCAAATTATATCAAAGTGAAATATAATACATATATACAGATAATATACTACATATATATGCAGTATCATATGCATTTTTTTTTTAATGATTGTTAATTTATTTAAAAATATCTGATTGGTTGACTACAAATAGAAATCTAAATTCGTTGTTTTAAATTTTACAAACTCTGCATAGTTTCTATTACATTGCTTTAAAATAAAAGTATTTATTAAAAGGAGAAAAAATGAAATAATATTTTAAGTATATTAGAAACCATAAAAACTGATATTAGATCTAATCTATGCGAACGTTTTTTCTTATACAATGATGTTCATTAATCAAAAATTCTGCAAATTCATAAAAGTGAAATATAATACACATTTTAAGACACACATTTTTGAAAACTTATGCTTTTGATTTTCTAAAAAATCTGAAGACTGGTAGACTTTTATCTTCAAATTATGGAAATTCGCCATTTCAATTGCTGAATTGGTAAAGACAATACCGGTTTTATCTTTGGTGGTATTTCTAGGAACTGTTTACTAGAAAACTGTATTCTTTTATATCGTTTTTTTAATATTTTGCCAATCAATGTGCAAGATTTTGGACGTGAATTCAATATTGCCTTCTTAAGAGACATTTCGAATCTTATGGAGTCTATTTTTCCTCTAAACATAAGGAAAATAATTCAAAACTTCTTGCACAAGCTTCTTCAATAAGAGATATAATTTTGTTCGCATTTTCTCCCATATCGTTCCTTTAATGTCATCACTTAACATAGTAATGGGTCAAAAGGATTTCATTGTTGTGAGCCCTCTGAGCAAATTATTCCGATAGGAATCCATTTTTTTTTCTGAATTAACTGCTCAATTTTTGTTTCACTTGTCTTCGTAATTCTTGACTATTGATCTTCGATTCATCCCTGTTGTGCCAGTTACATATATTAAAAATTTATTTCATGTAGTTCGGTTCAAACCAGAGATAGTGGCCATAAGTTGATTTTTCTTAAAAAAATATAATTGATTATTTATTTTTTTATGGATTCTCATGAACAAAAGGGGGCTTAATCCAGATTCGATTTCAGTAAAAAAAGTAAACAATCAAATATTTTTCTTCCTCATTGGCACAACAGCCCCACGGGTGGGTCAAGGCCATCTGCCAGATTTGATGTTTTGCTTTTTACGGGGTTGAGTTGTCAAACCTACGCCCAACTTTCCACAGTCGTATAAGACTGGGAACCTACGGCTTAAAGCGGATTCCGAACGACTACAAACATCCATGGTACCACCGGAACTGAAACTCGTGGTACCGAGCGCCAGGGCGCTAGTCACTCGGTCATCAGGCCCTGGTATCCCATATACAGTCGACATTTAGAGAATATAAAGCGGCCTTTACTCCATAAATGGCCTGCATTACTACACAATAGACGCCCTGGCCTCACACAGCATGAATGAATTTTACTTCCTCCATCTGGTAGTCCACATTTAACCCTATCGGGTCATTATCCGTTTAGGGCTCTGCGGTATTTTCTTGGTGGCAAAAACTTCAGTAGTATACAAGAGACTGAAAATTCTCTAAATGAATATTTTCATGAATGCAGGATGCTCTCTGGTTCGTTTGCTCCTTTATCATTTCGTACGACCAGCTTATGAATTTCATAGTTTAGAAGCTCTGCGGTATTTTCCAGCAGTTACTGAAAATTCTCTAAATGAATATTTTGATGAATGCAGCATGCTCTCTGGTTCGTTTGCTCCTTTATCATTTCGTACGACCAGCTTATGAATTTCATAGTTTAGAGCTCAGCTTATGTTTATCACATCATAGAAATCTGCTTATAGCTGATATTTTTCATCCTCATAAAAAGCTGCCACTTAATTTCTTAATTACTCCGGCGCGTCCGTTTTGTCCGCGAACGCACAAAAGAGTTTTTTCTTGTAATGCGAAAAAGGCCAGGGTTATTCGGAAGGGTAATGAAGATGTTCGAGGGACTTTAATCAGGCACGTGTGGACGGACGTTGACGTGAAATGAAATAATCCCTCTCTGTCTTTTGTTTCGAATTGCATGACGTAGTTTATTTAAGGTAACACGGTATCAATCTGTATTGAATGTATGTACTATTACTCATAGCCAAGAAATCCATAAGCGAAACGCCTCGCATATCCAAAAACACAGTGGAAAGTTTTTTATGACTGAAATTGATTACTTTTTTCTTACACACCCCTAATCTGTCGATAAATTTCGACATCTAAAAGCAAATAGCAGTGCTTATTTCACTATAGGACGGATTTTCAGCCCTCTAATATTTTAAATACGCATAAATAAACGTTACCACAAGCGAATGCTGTTTGTGTATAGCAGATAAATGCACTAAGGCTCGTGCTCACCAAGGCGACAAGATGCAAGCGAAAAATTTGACCAATCACTAGCCTCACCGCGGTCGCCTGAAACCGGTTTGCAGTAATCGGCTTGGAGTTGCCCAACTTTCAACTCGAAGCGGTTCTTCACTAGGCGTAATGCTATTTCTGACGTTTCGCTGTGAAGGGGTCGAAAAAATTTTGTCGCTTGCCTCTTGCATCTTCACGTCTCTCGCCTCGGTGGGAACGAGCGGAGTAAGTGCGGAAACCGATCTCAACTCTACAGCGTCGGACGCGAGCAACACTACCCCCACAATGCTCTACGATCATATATTAGATCGGGACTTACGGTTTAAAGTGGATTCCGAACCACTACAAACACCCATGGGCAAGCCGGGATTTTAATCCGAAATCTGTGTGGTACCGAGCGCCTCAGCGCTAGCCACTCGGCTATCAGGCCCTGCCTTTTACATATATATATACACTGAAGTGACAAAAGTCATGGGATAGCAATATGCAAATTTTCAGATGGCAGTAGCATCGCGTAGAACAGGTATAAATGCGCAGTGCTTTCGCAGAGCTTTCATTTCTGTTCAAGTTATTCATGTGAAGAGGTTTTGACGTGATGATGACCGCACGACGGGAATTAACAGACTTTGAACGCGGAATGTTAGTTGGAGCTAGACGCATGGGTCATGCCATTTCGGAAATCGGGAATTCAACATTCCCAGATCCACTGTGTCAAGAGGTGCCGAAGTATGAAATTTCAGGCATAACATCCCACCATGGACAGCGCAGTGGTCGACCGCCTGCACTTAACGACCGAGACTGGCGACGTCTGCAGTCGTAAATTCTAACAGACAAGCAACACTGCGTCAAATAACCGCAGAAATCATGGGACGTACAAGGGTCTTGTCTGTTAGAACTGTGCGGAGAAATTTGGCTTTCTTGGGCTATTCCATCAGAAGACCGACTCGAATGCCTTTACTGACAGAACGACATCGCTTGCAGCGACTCTCGTGGGCACGTGAGCATATCGGTTGGTCCCTAGATGAATGAAAAACCGTGGCCTGGTCCGATGAGTCACGATTGCAGTTGGTAAGAGTTGATGGTAGGGTTCGAGTGTGGCGCAGACCCCACGAAGCCATGGACCCAAACTGTCAGCAAGGCACTGTTCAAGCTGGTGGTGGCTCCGTAATGGTGTGGGCTGTTTTTTCATGGCATGGACTTGGTCCTCTGGTGCAACTGGACCGAACATTGACTGGAAATGCTTATGTTCAGCTACTTGGAGATCACTTGCAGCCATTCATGGACTTCATGTACCCAAACAACGATGGGATTTTTATGGATGACAATGCGCCATGTGACCGGGCCACAAATGTTCGCGATTGGTTTGAAGAACATTTTGGACAATTCCAACGAATGATCTGGCCACCTAGATAGCCCGACATGAATCCCATCGAGCATTTATGGGACATCATCGAGAGGTCTGTTCGTGACCAAAATCCTGCACCATCAACGCTTTCACAATTATGGACGTCTATCGAGACAGCATGGCTCAATATTCCTGCAAAAGACTTCCAACGACTTGTTGAATCCACGCCACGTCGAGTTGTTGCACTTCGCCGGGCGAAAGGAGGGCCGACACGATATTAAGAGGTATCCCATGACTTTTGTCACTTCAGTGTATATATATAAATGAGGTCTTGAGATACAAGAGGCCTTAAGACGGCCTTGGCCCACCATTATATATATATATATATATACATATATATATATATAAAGAGGCAGGGTATACCTTATATATACCATGAATAGTCCACCAATGTATGATGAGAGGTAGACACTACCTTCAGGGAGAAAGGTACAGTGTGTTTAGGGGTAACAGCTACTCATTTGTGTGTCGTAGGTGACGAAACTCGATAAACTCTCACCAAGCAGCCAGACTGTCGACGCGAAAATCTGACTGGTAATTTATAGGAATGTACTTAAACAATAAGCGTATGTTTATACTCTATAAAGATTGATGTATATTATTTTTCAATAAATAATATTCTATTATGTTGATTAATGTAGTATTTAATCGAACGTATAAAATAAATCTTTTGTTTTTATTCGCAAATGTTCATAAAACTATATAAATCAAAAAGTTGCCTTAAATTTTATTTTTCATGGGACCATTTATCGACTGTTATTTACGATAAATTTTCCACACCCCAGAGAATTGTCGCACAGAAATGCGTCAAAGGCTCGAAAGCGATAAAATAAATCCCAACTGCAACGGTTTATGGTGCATTTAAGCAGGCTGTAAATGTCAACCTCAACACCTTTTGCAAATCATTTTCCGTTCTCCTATACATCATCCGCAGATCTTGAGCGATGGCTTTTGCCTGTCAAGACAGATGATGCATCCCGCAGAAAGGTCAAAGCTCTTTTCCATCAAGAATAGCTTTCTGCTTAGGAAGGGGGAAAAATTGTTGACAAAGGCATTACGTGCGTTGGAGATAAAAAAAAAACAACTGAAAGGAAATTGTCATAAAAAGATCGAATTATCTTTTCTTTTAAGTACCTTGTCGTGTATTTCCATGTTTTTCCTTTTCATGTTTAATTGCACATGTTTTTTGGAATTTGATGATAGATAATGGAGGTTTAATGGAAATGTTTTTTTCTGCTTCTTTTAGCTTTCTTTTAATAAATAAACGTTTTATGTCATTGGGCAATTTTTTATCTTGACATAATTTCCTAAATGTCTTTAAAAATGACTTAATCCCCGGCATGGAGGCTATTAATCATTCAAATAAGTTGTAGCGTTTTCTAAGATATATCACATGAATTTAATTTTCAGGGTTTCCTTTATATCTCTTTGGATTCGAGTCTATTCCTGGGATGGGCACAATAAATTTGTAAATGTGCTGGAGTAGTAGGGTAGGAAGATGCAACCTCTTCTCCCTTCAAAATTGCCACCATTTCGGAAGCTAATTTAAAATTGTTGTAACCCATTTCAACCACAATATCCGCAAAACTTTAATGGAACATCTCATCTACAGGCAAAGTACTGCAGTGTGGTATAGTAAGTGTAATACATCTCATGGTTTGGTTTGGTTTGTTGTTCGTCATCTTGTGCATACTTTAGGCTAAACAGACCGGGACTTACAGTTTAAATGTAATATCTCTTAAGCCAAATATCACATCAATTATGTTTCATTAGTAAACAATCTTATCCTTCCTTTTATGATAACTTTCACTGATCGAAGTGCGTTTTCGTAGATCGTCCATTCAAATATGACTACATTTGTGCTTTTTCATTATTTAATTGAAACAATAACAACACATTTGCACTTGACAATATACACACCCCACACATGAATCTATAAAAATCTATTATCCATTTATAACGTAATTTTAAAATCGATTTATGCCGATTTCCAAATGAGGTCTTGCCTCCGCCAATTTCATTCCAATCTGATGAATCCCCCCATCGATTAGGGAAGATACAGTTATGGATTCCCTCTTATAGAGATCATCCAGTACCCGTGGCTTGAGATGCCACAATCTGTAAGTTTTGGCAAATTGTTTTTGGGCGACAATGTTTTATTGAATATGTGTTTGCAATAATTATTGAAATATATGCCTCGTTCCTTAAACGAAACTGATTCACAATAATAATAACAATAATAAAGCTTAATTTCTGGATGACAGCATCTTGGTTTTGTTGTTAACAGATTTAAAAGAGACAATATATATATTTGAAAAGTTTGTTTTAAGCAACCACTTATGAAATACTTTAAGTCATAGAGATAGAATATTCTAGATAGCCGGAAGGAAACATAGAATTTCCCAAAATAGCCCAATTCCCCCTCCCCCAATATTCATTGCAGCTTCTGTATTAGTACAGTTTACTGAATATTTTGATGGAAAATCACCAGCAAGTGCTTTAAGTCCTCTGGTACATTGATAATAAAACATTTTAACCTTGCACTCACCCACTTTCATTGTTAGAAATGGAAAATTTTGCCACGGTTCATGATTTCTTTCATTATTAAATATAACAATTTTTAAGTTTTTTTTGAAGTAATGACTATGAATAATAGTCATTATTTATAATAATGACTATACTTTTAACTATCTATTTTATATTAATTTTTTGTTTATTTCATATTTTAGGTAATAACTATTTATTTAACACATAACTTTTTATTGACACATAGACAGCACAAATAAAATACTTGGAAAACTATTATTTGCATTTAACCAATTGTAGTGACAAATAATTGCAAATATATAATTTCTTATTGCAAAAATTAAAAAAAAATTTGAAGAATTTTTTTTTCTTCTGATAACCAATCTGAAGCATGTCTCTAAAATTCTAAGAATGAGATTTGATTGTAGGCTAATAAATAAAAAACTCGACAGCTTAAATACGTTACAGTGAAAATTATCAGAATTTTTACAGGAAACATTATAATAAAAAAATTTTTAATAGAAAATAATAATAAAAAATAAATAATAAAAATGCACAAATAAATTAAAGGAAAAATAAACATTTAAGTACTAGAATAATAATTTGATAAATTCTTGCTTTATTGCTAACCTGAACATTACATCCTTTCCCAATAGCTTGCAATCAATGCAATTTTTTTTATCTCTACGATATTTAAAAAAAAAAAAAAAAGGGGGAGGGGAGCTGAGTTACCGAGTGCCTAGCGCTCTGGCGCTCGGTACCACAGGTTTCGGGTTCGAGTCCCGGCGGTGCCATGGATGTTTGTAGTGGTTCGGAATCCACTTTCAACCGTAGGTCCCGGTCCTAATAGAGCGTTGCGGGGGCATTGTTACTCCGCGTCCGGGGCTTATCTTCAAGTGACACGCGCCCCCTGGCTAATGCAAAGTGAGACGTCTGTGCAGCGCTTGTCTTAAGGCATTCAAGACCAAGCTGTCTAAGTGTTTGCCAGCTGTATTGGAACAAAAAAAAAAATTAAAAAAAGACATGTTCCATTTTAAATTTATCTTCAACAAAATAGATGTAATTGTTGCTAAATTATACATTAAAATGCCCATGGATGTTTGGATCATCACATACAAAACCTAAAAATGTTTGAGTGCGCCAACATATTTAGGGATGAATATAAAAAATAATAAATATAAACAATTTGGCTAATCACTTTTAGGATTGGTTATGGAAAAAATTTGAATTTAATATAAAATTCTTCTTTTTCAATGGTGCGATAACTATTGAAAAAAAAGGTGGGCCAAGGCTTTCTTGCCTAGTGGCAGATTTCGAAAACTTTTTACGGGGCAGGGCTGACAGCCCCACATCCTGAAGTTATATTAGGCCGGGTCTTATGGTTTAAAGGGGATTCCGAATCACTAAAAAGACCTACGACATCACCGGGACTCGAGCCCGAAGCCTGGGGTAACGAGCGCCAGTCACTCGGCCATCCGGTCCCAATACAAAATTACACTTATTAATTTGTAACATACATTGATTTCTAAGTTAGACTTTTTATGTCATATCATTTATTTATTATTATACATAAAGAAATATAATTTTGATTATTATACATAAAGAAATATAATTTTGATTATTATACATAAAGAAATATAATTTTGATTATTATACATAAAGAAATATAATTTTGATTATTATACATAAAGAAATATAGTTTTTGAGGGATTTCCTGTTGTATATGTCAAATTATAGTGAATATACGCCGGCCTCAGTTAAATTATAATAAATGCATAGTTTTAGCGGCATATATAAGCTTGTGTATCCTGATCTTGAGGATTATGTGTATTCATTTATATAAGTTCAATTGAAGATGATTTTTAGAAACCATCATAAAATATAACATATATTCAAACAGATTAAAATATACAATCCTATAATAATATTAATGATGATGACGCATTTTTGGCAATCAGATGTAACCTTTTTGTTAAGCCTAAAAGCAGAATTGTAAATCAGTATATTAAATCGTAACATTTCGTTTTCCATTCCAGTCAACTTTTAATATTCATGTTAAATATGAGAAGTGATTAATACGCATTGTAAATTCATTATTCAACACATTATCACAAATCCTGCGCATTTACTGAACTGAAAAAAGAATTTGGAACATGAGGAAGAAAGCACACAGGAAGTAAACAACCGGAAGGATGGAAAGGAGATGGTTTCGAAATTATACCAGCACGTGTTGGAAATGAAAGCAATGTTTATTCTGTCTAGGTAAAACCTATTATGTCTACCAAGATTTTTCTAATCTGGAGGATTATTGGTTCTAATACTGTGAAGAGTGTCCGTGAAAATGAGAGCCATCAGAAGAAATCTTCAGAAGACATTTTAACATAAAATAATATGGAACATTTTTGAGAACACAAATTTCTGTGATTAAAAAAAAAAAAAAAAAAAAAAAAAAAAATCCCACTTATAAATCTAAAAATATGAGAAATTTTAATACCTATAAATATATTAAACATATTTAAATACGTTTCACGAAAGCAACAAGCCACGATTCAGCAATTATAATCGAATGTCCTTTTTACTTAAATTGATAATTTGTTTTGAAAGAACTTCAGATTTTGAATAAAAATTAAAGCAGACTAAATGATTCAATTTAAATATATAATAAGCAAAAAAAAAAAAAAAAAAAAATTATAAAATATTTCAGCGAATGTCAAAAGATCAGATACTTTATCAATAATGTGCTTTCTCGAAAACAAGATCATAATCTGAGTTTTTTTAATCTTTATTATATTAATTAATCATAAAATATTAAATTTTAAAATTGCGTTTAGCAAACTAGGTGTGGCCGTAGTTATACAATGCACATGATTTTTTTTCCAACATATATTTGTAAACAAGTATTGTAAGGTAGTAGTATAAAAAAAAATTATAAATAAAAACCATTTGACTAATCAATTTGTCCTTGATAATAAAAAAGAAAGGAACAAATACTAAAACATTATTCAATTAACGTAACAACATACCATCAATGCTTTAATTGCTCTTTCAAGTTTATATATATATATATATATATATATATATACACTGAATACCTATTAATATCATGGTATACCTATATATCATGGAATACCTATTAATATCGTGTCGGCCCTCCTTTCGCCCGGCGAAGTGCAGCAACTCGACGTGGCATGGACTCAACAAGTCGTTGGAAGTCTTCTGCAGGAATATTGAGCCATGCTGTCTCGATAGACGTCCATAATTGTGAAAGCGTTGATGGTGCAGGATTTTGGGCACGAACAGACATCTCGATGATGTCCCATAAATGCTCGATGGGATTCATGTCGGGCGATCTAGGTGGCCAGATCATTCGTTGGAATTGTCCAGAATGTTCTTCAAACCAATCGCGAACAGTTGTGGCCCGGTGACATGGCGCATTGTCATCCATAAAAACCCCATCTTTGTTTTTGTACATGAAGTCCATGAATGGCTGCAAGTGATCTCCAAGTAGCTGAACATAAGCATTTCCAGTCAATGTTCGGTCCAGTCGCACCAGAGGACCAAGTCCATGCCATGAAAAAACAGCCCACACCATTACGGAGCCACCACCAGCTTGAACAGTGCCTTGCTGACAGTTTGGGTCCATGGCTTCGTGGGGTCTGCGCCACACTCGAACCCTACCATCAGCTCTTACCAACTGAAATCGTGACTCATCGGACCAGGCCACGGTTTTCCATTCATCTAGGGACCAACCGATATGCTCACGTGCCCACGAGAGTCGCTGCAAGCGATGTCGTTCTGTCAGTAAAGGCACTCGAGTCGGTCTTCTGCTGGAATAGCCCAAGAAAGCCAAATTTCTCCGCACAGTTCTAACAGACAAGTCCCTTGTACGTCCCACATTGATTTCTGCGGTTATTTGACGCAGTGCTGCTTGTCTTTTTAGAATTTACGACTCTTTGCAGACGTCGCCGGTCTCGGTCGTTAAGTGCAGGCGGTTGACCACTGCGCTGTCCATGGCGGGATGTTATGCCTGAAATTTCATACTCGGCACACTCTTGACACAGTGGATCTGGGAATGTTGAATTCCTAACGATTTCGAAATGGCATGACCCATGCGTCTAGCTCCAACTAACATTCCGCGTTCAAAGTCTGTTAATTCCCGTCGTGCGGTCATCATCACGTCAAAACCTCTTCACATGAATAACTTGAACAGAAATGAAAGCTCTGCGAAAGCACTGCGCATTTATACCTGTTCTACGCGATGCTACTGCCATCTGAAAATTTGCATATTGCTATCCCATGTCTTTTGTCACTTCAGTGTATATGTATATGTATATTTTTTACATAAAGGTATTTTATTTGCATAAAGATAAAACAAAAACATTTTAGATCATTTTCCAGGTTATTTTTTCGTACACATGGCTTAGTTACAGGAAATACACGTGGCCATCATAAGTCTGCGTATGTCACTTTAATTATCTATTTAAATAGAAAATTAAAATGACGTATAGAAAAAAAATTATATAATAGTTAAAATTATTATAATTTGTTTCATATCATCGTATTAATGTATTTTATTATCAAGGTAATGATCATTTAAACATCTTTATCTTCAAATATTATGTAAAAAAATACTTCAAAAACGTTTTAAATAACTTAATAATAGGTCAGAGTTCCACAGAGATTTTTAAATGTAATTTTACACAGAAAAATCGAATTTTTTAAAAATCTAAATTAAGTTGTAATTTGTCAGCAGAAATTATGTCAACCTTACAATGGCCAGGAAAGAAGAAATGATTTATTACCTTGCAAAAGATTTATAAATGAAATTGTGTCTAAAAGTGGTAATTTCCAAAGCAAAATAAAATTGTTACAAAAATTTTGAATAGAATATTAGAGGTTTTGAGAGACGTAATAGCTCATTCTAGATAATATCTGGACCTCAACTGGTTTTTCCCCGTTAAAACCCTTCCTTTTAAATACAAAGGGAACAAAATGCAAAAAAAAAAAAAATAATAATAATAATAATCTAAGTATAATTTAGAGAACCTCAAGGAATTTTATAATTATATGAATTAAAGATTTCATGACGGTATAAGTGACTTATAAAGCCTTTTAAAAGCGTAGGAAATACTAAATTCAATGGCAATAAAGACGGCTTAATTCTTTTAGTCCAATTTGTAAGTATTAAAATTTTTATCCTTTTCTTTGAATGAATTATAATTATTTTAATGTGACAAATTATCCCGGACATTATATATTACATGATTCTAAAAAAAAACATTAAAAAAAATTATAAATGATTTATTATTAAAAATAAAGAATTTTATTAAAAAGAGAATATTAAAATATTCATTATCGTCATCAGCTCAACAGCCCCATGGTGGGCCAAGGCCGTCTGCCTACAAGCAGATTTTGAAACGAGGTGATTTCTGTTTACGGAGTAGGGGTGTTAGCCCTACGCCCAACAGCTATATTAGACAGGAACTTACGGCTTAAAGTAGATTCAGAACCACTACAAACATCCAGAACACGGCCGGGAGTCGAACGCGAAACATGTGATACCGAGCGTCAGAGCGCTACTCACTCGGTCGTCAGGCCCTATTAAAATACTAAAAAGTTGTATTAGACAAGATCTGATACATTGTTACAGATCGTAATATGATTTGAAGAATTTATATTTTTAAACAATTTATTATTATTGATTTAACTAATACATTTACCTTAATTACACTTAGTTAAATAAATATAGGAATTTTAAAAAATAAAATTACTCATAAATTTCTAAAAAGTTACATAATTTTACAAAATTAAAAAAGATTTTTTTTTGTAACGTATTGAATACAATTGCAATTTTCTTTCTTATTTTATTAAAAAAAATATAATAATCAAAACGAAAAGTTTTTTTTTATCAATTACTTATAACAAGTTATTGTTCTTATGAAATGTCGTTAATATTAATTAGTAGGGAAAGAATTCCAATTAGTACAGTTGAGAATTAATTACTGGGGTTGGAGATTTTTTTTTATTACTCTATCGAAAAAAGATAAATTTAATGAATCATCCTATTTAATGATCTTCTTAAAGATCATTGAATGGATAATTAAGAAAATTAAAATATATTAATTTTGTTTTAAATTTTAAAAGCTTTGAGAATGATGGGTTTTAATTTTTGATTGCTAAATTATTTTATCTAATTGTTATCAATTTTAGAAATAAATATTTATTGCTTTATATTTTTATGTCATCTGCTCTAAGTTTGAAAAGAAAAATATTCTACAAAAACTTATGTTAAAAAAAATAATTACTTATTTTAAAATATTAATGAATTGCATAAAAGCTAATTCATATATAAAAAAAACACACCATAATGCAGAAAACAAAATAAATCTTTGAAGATTTATTACTTGAGAGATTTCTTTACAATTTTTAATTAAAACTATGTTTTAAAAAAATCGAAATTTATTTAAATTAATTAATTTTTTTAAAAAAACTTCTAATATTCATTTGATTTTTTTTTTTAAAAATTTTATCTATCAATTAACAGATAAACGAAATTGACAAAAATGGAAATTATTATAGTTAGTGTAAAAACGTAAATAATTTTGTTGTAAACAAATTGAATATTACTATAATAAATTCATTATTTCTATGCATAAAAAGTTCAATACTAGTTTTTCGAGATATTGCTTATAACTGTTATTTTAATAATTATTATTGAAAACATTCCAAAATATATCATTTACACTGGTTTTTTTTTTTTATTTTACAAAAAAATAATAATTTTAATAAAAAATGCATTCAACAAACGAAACGTTAATCATAAATAAATTTGTAGAAATTTTTTCCCTCTTTGAAATACGTAGGTTTCGTCACTTTATTTATAACGCTAAAACTTTTGGAACAAACGCTAATTCAAAAATTCCAAATTCGTTTACTTCTTAAAAGTTACATGTGTAACAATTCTAAGAATCCATTTATTATAATACCAACCCATTTTGTTCTTGAAGAACAATTTTTCGACGCCAGTAAGAACTTTTCACCCATCTAACGACATTCTACTGACGACATACGAACGAACATTTAACGAATAGTTCCAATTTTTAGGAACGCTGTTAACCACAAGAAAAGTATTCGGTCTCCATGCGAACAACACGAACTCTTGCCAAGGACGTCATGTAATAATGCCACGCTTGAGTAAGCCATTTTTACTCATTTTTGTTTATGAATTTCTTGATTCTTTTCTTTTAGTGGCTGGAAACTGGTTGTTCGTTCTTCCCACACACGCTCTCCCACTCATCTCTTGCCTTTGGAACACACTTATCTTTGTTTTGTTGTTGTTATTTTTATCTGAAGCCAACTTTCGTTTTCTTTACGGTAGCGAATGTTTATTTACACACTCTCCGTGTGGCATAATTGATGTAAACCTACCAACCTGAACCCAACTTGGATAAATCCAGCAGTTTATTTATCTTTTGTGTCAACAGCTGATTATAATTATAACAACTTTAAATAGAACAGAATCTTTTTGTGGAAATAATTTTAAAACCCACTTCTCTTGTCTAAATGATAAAAAGCGACATTCCATTGTCAAGTACAGGGAAAAATTTATTGCCCATACTAGACGACCATTATGATTTTAAGCAGAAATAATAAATAAATAAATCCACTCAACAACACAAGATGGATATGTTAAATTTATCCTATTTCTGCTTTTTGACTTTTAAAGTCATATTAATTAAGATGTCTTTCGGTAAATAATAACAAATTTTAAAAATTGAATTCAATTATCCCATGAAAGACGAGCATATTTTGATTCGTTCTAAAACAATATTACAAAACATTGTAAAAAAATAGTAATGTTTTTTTTTTTTCATTTTTAAGAAACCTAAGACATACACTTGGAGGTAAATTTTTAAAATTTCATTTTTTCCCCTTTGTTATTGCACCAGAATTTGCAAGAAAATTTTGGAATAAATTTCAGAGTTTCATATTTGTTTGTCAAGAATTAACTATCAATCAGTTGATTTAAAAAAAATTTAGTTAATGGTAATAATATAAGATGTTGCATCTACAATTTCAAAAATTTTGAATTTAATTGTAATACGTCAAAAACTATGCAATTAAAATATGATTCATTTTTTAAACAGATTAGTTTAAAAAGATTTGATAACTATTGAATTACCCGTTCCCCAAGAAAAATTCTATATTTTAATTTAATAGGATTCAATTAAAATTTTATTTCAAGTCCACCGATTTGTATCACTTACAAATTTTAATTATAAAAGTAACAATTAAAATTCACTGTTATATAGTAACATATTTTATAAAAAAAATGGCATTAAATATGAAAATAGCTTTATGGAAAACAGCTATGTCTTATTAGAAAATTAGCTTTATGCAAATTAAAAGTAGTTAACAATTTAATTATGAAGTATTAAACAGTAACGTATGAAAATATTTATGCAAAATTGACCAGTAGGTTATGTTAATTTCCTAAATGTTACGAACATTAATAACATACTGTTCTAGAAAAATTATAATGACAAATTTAAAAACAGCTGGAAACTAAATTATTAAAATAGAGACATTATTAAAACAGAGTAATTTTTAAAATCATAGAATCGCTAAAAGAAGTATGAATGAATTGTAATTGTTGAAGACACGTTTTATCTTTTAAAGAATTAACTATTTTCAAATGAATAAACTTATGGAGTAGTGAAAATAATATTTAAAACTTCAGATAACAAAATAAACACTTACATTTATAAAAACAAAAATATTCTTAAAAGTTTGAAGAACATTTTATATAATTCTTTGTTTTTATTTGACAGTTAAAAGGATTCTTGATAACTTCGCTTTTCAATCGGAACACTTTGAAAAATTACAATTCTGTGAAGCAACGGTGTAATTTTTAAAAAAATGCATTATTCTTTATGGTTACTTCGAAAGCAATTTGGCTAGTGTTTGGCGACTTTTACTACCATGGTTTGCGCCTTTCAAGATCGCGCCAAGGTGGGAAGTTTTAAACTGCATTTCTGCCGATATTTTTCGCGTAGAAAAATCCTAGAGAAAATATTTTAAAGATATAAGATAAATAATTGTTATTAACTTTTTATTTAAATATTTTTTTAAATAAATTAATACATTCTCGAATTAAAATATTATTTTCAATAAGATATTAAACGAATTAATTCATGATGATTGCTATTAAATAATATTTGTTCAGTGGAATAAAACAAATGCCGATTGTTGATTACTTAAATCGAATTATTATGAAAAATAAAGAGTCAAAGTAATTGACATTATTTTTAAGTTTGAAATTATTTTTAATTACATATTGTACATTTATTTTTTTTTATTTACGAATTTTGTAATTAGAACTAGATCAATTTTTTTTCTTTCATTCACATAATTACATAATCAAAATAAATAAACTTATGGAAAGTTAAATAGAATTAAAGGGATTGAAATGCAATAAACGCTTAACGTTTGTTTATGTATTCTAATTTATTTACATTAACATTACCATTTAATCCTAATCAGATTAATTTTTACATTGTCAAGAATAACTATTTCTCAATGCAGATATTTGATCTTTTTTGGTTTGACTACTTTAGAATAAATTTTGTTTTCTTCGTTTACTTGTACGTGACATTTTTAATAAATCGAACCTGTCGAACATTAAGTTGAATAAATTATTAGTTTCGATTCCGATGTTAACTCCCAGTTTACCTTCAGAATAATAAATATAAATTGAAGTAGGATAATAATTTGATGAAAATGTATTTGTTTATTCTCAATGTGTTTCTATAAAATTATTTTCTGTAATCAAAGCTTAGAAAGCCAGTAATAATTTAATAATTTAAAAACACTTAACTTAAAAATTATTTATCAAAATTGATTATATATTTAATTAATGCTATTTTAAACTACTTAAATTTATGAGTTTTAAAGATATAAAGCTATTTTATTAAAAATTTAAGTTCTACGAAATGTTTATTTATATTGCAGAAAAAAAAAGGACGACTTTCAGGTGAATAATATTGAGAATGCCGTTTTGAAAATGATAGTTTTACTGTCATTTTCAGGAATAAAAATAAATAAATAAATAAAAAATGTTAGCACTGCTAATGAAGCTGTGTAATTTAGATCAATACTTATTCTAAATGTGCTTTACAAAGGTCCTCATTTTTATAAACGCATTCATGAATTACATTTTTTTATACTTTAAACTCAAAATGCCTAGATGCATGTACGAAATACATTTTTTTTTCGTTGGAAAGAATTGGTTTTGGTGAACAAGTTTCATGGAAAAATTTCATTGAACAACAAGTGCTCTTGGAGGAAAGTGATTTAATGAAAGAATTATGAACCATATCAAACACATTAACGAAATATCTCTAGAATTGTATTAATTGGTTTGTCTATTAATTGAATTGTCAAATTCAATCAGCATTCTAGATGTATGTAGAATGAGCAGCTTCATGAAAATGAAGAATGAACCTTCTCATGAAAATGAAGAATGGACCATCATATGAAATTGAAGACTGAGCAACCTCGTGAAAACGAAGATTGAATAGTCTCATGAAAATGAAGAATGGACCGTCTCACGAAACTGAAAACTGAGCAACCTCATGAAAAAAGATTGAATAGTCTCATGAAAGTGAAGAACGAACAATGTGAAAAAGAATGTGAAAAAATGAACAGTTTCATGAACATTATGATTGTCTTCTTTGAGGTTCAATAGTAACTTGCTTAGCTAGCAGGAACTTGAGTATAATTACAATTGATAATGAACGCTGCAGCCATTGGGATAAAAATGGAGTATACCCGGTTTTGATTTATAACAATGTTTCACATTGATTAGATCTAGATTCTATCCAACTCCCATGAATCTATCAACATTTTTTTTAAAATTATTATCTCAGCAATTCTATGCTGTAGGAATAATATGAATATGATAATGAATCTATATTTAGTTACCTAACTGCTTCTGTAACTATTATTTTCTTTTTTATCTAGTGGAATATGAACACAAAAAAATTTGTTCTAGAATTTTCAATATTTTCAATATACAAGTTACTTTTAATTTGTGAAGAAATGGATACAACGGATTTGTGTCCTGAAAGAGAGCATATTTGTCAAATATTAATTTTATCAATTTACCATGTTGAAAAAAAAAGTAATATTTCGTGCTCGAAAGCTTCTGGATATTCAGTTTAATCAATTTGCTTTTCAAAACGAACACATTTACATTCTTCTGTCGTTGTTTTTTATTCATTGTATCTCATTGATCAATTTGTTATTTGGGCTTTGCAATCCTTTTTTTCTTTTCAAATTTTATTTTAAATGCTTCTATTTTAACTTTATAAAATTTTTTTGTGTGTGTGATTTTAAATTACGTTCTTAAATCTTACAATTATAGTTGTTGTTGCTGTCGTGTCCCTCATGGGAAGATGGGTGCAGCTTCTGTTCTGATGGAGCACCCGTAGGTAGAAGTCTGACCTCTGCTCCGTGACGCTCTTACAGTCATTGGAGACTGGGAACTACAGCTTAAAGTGGATTCCGAACCACTACAAACATCCATGGCACCGCCGGGACTCGAACCCGAAACCTGTGGCACCGAGCGCCAGAGCGCTAGACACTCGGCCATTCAGGCCCTACAATTATAGTGCAACAGGGATTTCAGTTTTCATCTAAAATGTATGCCATTAAGGTTTATTTATCTAATTAAAATTTACAAGGCACACATAAATTAAGCACACAATTTTTTATTTATTGAAGTTATGCAATCTGTGTAGATCAAATTTGAAAAAAAAAAAATTGTAAAGATTTGGAATGGTTTTTATTTATTTAATGTTGGAAATGTACAAAAGGCTGAACATGCGTTTTTCTTTAGGTTTAAAAGACTTTGTACTTTTTCTCCTACTGTTTAAAATAAAGAAGCTTTTACATTTTGTAGCGATTTCATTATGGCTCCGCTGTCATGTTACATTGTTTAATGTTTATCATTGCTATTATTAGTAGTAGAATCATAATTTCCTGCTTATAATTTGCGGATATTAAGCAAAGAATTTTTGGTTGGAATTTTATGGTGAAGATTATAGGCTGCTGCATACAATCTGTAGTCACGTTTTTTCCCCCGCGAAGAAGTCTCATAAAATTTCAACTCTATAAAACCACGATGCACTTTGTACGAGAGAAGAATAAATTTTCTTCTAAACATAAAGTCATAAATATAGCAATTGTGGACGATGTATGTGGGCCGGACTTTTAAAATAAACAGACAAAATGTGCCATAAATAGTGTTAATGCTGAGAGGAGGCGTGGAATGAAATTATACAATTAAAAACATTTAAAAAGCTCAAAGAAGGCATAATTAATAACAGGCATAAAAAAAAGTGAAATCCTTTAACGAATTTCAATTTATCATGTGTAAACACACTTTGTTGGATGAATACACATGGGAATAAACCAATGTTCAATAACCCAAGACATTTATGAAGCTATGGATCAAAATACTACACGAACGAGCGTTCTGCTATTTACGGTTCAGCTTGTTTATATGTTGCTTTTTTTTTCCTATGCGGTTTTCGTCCCCCTCCTAAACAAACCAAATGGCCGCTGCGGTTACAAAATACTGCTGTTTGGGCGATTCCATTGAGTGCGGAAAAGAGATTTGCAAAATCGGAACTACCCAAGACTATGAAATTCAATAGCGATAGGAATCACAACAGATGATTAAGCTAAGAGATAATTAAATTAAGTTTCAAAAATATAAATTGATCCTCAGACACTATTTTGAGAATGTTGAAACAATATTCTGTTTACATTTTGAAAGCCAGACAACTCAAAACAATGAAAACTGAATATTTTTTTATTGGTCACAACTGATCTTTTTTTTATGTAGCTTGTAGATATTCAGATACAGAGCACGTGACTTGATATGGGGGTCAATCGTTATATTGGCAACACATATTTCATGTTAGTTTTAAAACACGCAAACAAAATCACATGGAAATCGAAATTTATTTAAAAATGAAAGTTTTTAAATAAATGTTTTTCTTGATCCTCGAGGAGATTAATTTGTTATAAATAATTTATACTCTTACTTATTTCTTATTTTATACACCTCAGACCTCATGCTATGATAAAATAATATTCACACATGATAATAAATGAAATGTCATATTGGATTTCGTTTTTGTAGCAGATACGAAGATGGCAAATCGTCGAGAGCATGTCATCCATCTTATTTTCACAATAATTCTTAAATGCACATCTTCTATACGGTTTTCAATATCCTACATTTAACATATTTTTTATATATAGAATTGTAGCGTTAGAAAAGCATAACAGATTTTTCAATTCCTACTATTAATTCACACTCTCTCTCTCTATATATATTTATACATCTCGTTCAAATTTTCAATCGTTCATAAAATACTTTTTATTCATCCACTCAACTTCAAATACATTGTTTTTAACTTGTGGTGGATGACAGTTGATGTTAATATAGTTTTTTCAAATATTAATTCATTAATTAAATGTAATTAATTTTGTAATACTTTAAATAGAGTTTTAGCAGTTTGTAATGAAAAATAAAATCTACAGGCAGTAGCTCAATCGGTAAAATGCAAGGATTTCTGTATTTTTCACGTGAAGGTGAAGAATGCTAGTTCAATTCTTGCGAAAATCAATAATTATTTATGTTGAATAACGATAAAAAGTAACTAAAATAAAATTTTTCTTTGTTGACTTAAGTAGGAATTGCTTTGAATTTTTTTTATATGACTTGTTTATATATAGAATTGTAGCAAATGAAAAATGTTTTTAAATTTTATGAAAACACTACTTGATTGGTATACGTTATTTTCTACTTTTACTTACAACCTTAAGCTTCGTAGTAAGCAACTACAATTGTTTAATTCAACAGTAAATAATTAGAGGTCTACGGGTATCGTTCTTTAAAAGAATAAGTATTAATATCTATGCCATATATTTAATATTTTTACTCTTTTGTCTCATTTGTATTTCATTTAAATGTCCTTGTAAAATTTTATCTCCACAACAACAAGGAAGAAAAGCGTACTCTGAAGCCAGTTCCTGCTTCCCAATTGAGAACGAGATCAAATTAAGCGGTAGGATTGCTACCAACTCGAACAATTGGAGCTCACAATTCAAATAATGAGATCTAATTGCTTACGGGCAATACACCATTGCGCAGCATTTTAACTTCGACGATCTTTTTAAGATGAGCTTAATTGTCTGTGATAAAATAATAAATGTCAGTAATTCGTTGGTAATCGGTAATAATCACTTATAGTTGAATGGGGTTGCAGTTGTTATCCATTCACTTTCCTATCTTAAAAATAGTTAATGCTTACAAAAATTTTTTTTTTCATTAGCTTTCAGTTGAAGAATAATAATGAAAAAAATTATATCAATGGTCATTAAAATGGTTGATATCGAACCCCCAGGTGTTGGCGTAGAACAATTAGGGGACGATAGGAAAATAAGAGGTGGGCTGAAAAGTTCATAGGCTGACACATAGATGGCACTACTAGTATTAAACCCATATGATTTTCAGTTAGCCCTAACCTTCAAAAGACACGTGTATAAATTTGACAGCTGTTGCACTATTAGTATGGGAGGTATAGCATTTTTTGTGTAGCAACTTTTGTCAGTTTGAAAAAATGGATAAAAAGGAATTTCGTGTGTTAATAAAGCATTGCTTTTTTGGCGAAAAAAAAAATACTATTGAAGCCAAGACTTGGCTTGATAAACATTATTCGGACTTTGCACCAGGAAAATCAACCGTAGGGAAGTGGTTTGCTAAATTTAAACGAGGCGAAATGAGCACCGAGGACGCCGTGGTGGACAAGCAGTGGAGCAGTGGACGCCCAAAAGAGGCTGTTGTCGACGAAACACCAAAAAAGTCCACAAAACAATTTCTGATAACCGTAAAGTGAAGTTGATTGAGATAGCTGAGACCCTAAAGATATCAAAGGAACGTGTTGGACATATCGTGAAGGAATATTTGGATATGCGAAAGCTCTGTTCAAAGCGGGCGCCGCGCGAGCTCTCAGTGGACCCAAAACAACAACGAATGGATGATTCTAAACAGTGTTTGGAGCTGTTCAATCGTAATGAACCCGATTTTTTGCGTCTATATGTGACAATGGATTAAAAATGGCTCCATCATTTCACACCGGAGTCCATTGACAATCAGCCGAGTGGACTGCGAGTGATGAACATTAAAAATGCTGTAACTCACATACTAATAGTGCAACAGCTGTCAAATTTATACACGTGTCTTTTGAAGGTTAGGGCTAACTAAAATTCATATGGATTTAATACTAGTAGCTCCATCTATGTGTCAGCCTATGGACTTTTCAGCCCACCTATATTCTATGGGATGATAGAGAATAATGGATAAATAGATATGTAAAGTGGTTGATATCGATCCTCAGGGGTTCATATAACAATGACAAAATATCTATGAATAATGTTTAGTAGAAAATGAAGAAAGGATAGAAATGTAGAAATATCTGTGGATGGGTATTGAAGGAAAATTATGGATGGATTCAAATGTAGTGAAATTAAAGTCGTTGATATTCACCTTCAGGGGTTGATATTATATAATTACGGGGTTTGATGCAAAAATATTTATGGATGGTGAAAGATGGAAAATAATGGATAGATATAAATACAGATAAATTACTGTGGTTATTATATATTTTTTAGGGATTGCAATATCGGACCAAAAGTTCAGTACCGGTATTTGGTATTTTTTAGATCTTAATACCGGGATACCGGTTTTAATACCGGTAGTAGAAATTTTAGAAAAAGAAAGAAAACATGGGTGCTTTTTTTTGTTTTTTGTTTTTGGTTTTATTTGCCAGTTTTATAAGAGAATGTAAATTTCACAAAATTTTTTGTGACGTACATAAAAGTAAATGAACATCTTATTTATCTAAATCCCAAAAAAGTAAATGAACATCTTATTTATTTAAATCACAAAAAAATGTAAATATCACTATTCAGCCTGTGATACTATTGCAAATTTTTGAAATGTGATTTTAAAAACCAAAATTTGCAGTATTATCGGGTATTATTTATGAGTATATATATATATATATATATATAATAAAGCTGAAAATATTTTTTAACTCTAAAGTATGATATGCAAATACAATGCGATAACAAACTCAACAATTTAAAAAATATCGGCATATTACACACTTTCTTCACAACTACTACCTTGTTTTCACAGATAAGAATTTCTAGTTTTCAGATAAGAATTTCACAGATCAGAATGAGAATTTTACAGATAAGAATTCTAAATTTCTATAAATACCGAAAAAACGGTATTTAAACTTGTGAATACCGGTATTACAAAATTGTACAAATGGCTCAAAATACCGACATTCGGTGTACCGGTATTACAATCCCTAATAGGTTATATATATCGACCCCCAAAGTTCATTTTACACATATAGGAATTTGACAGGAAAATATTTATGGATGGAGGTTGATGGGAAATAATGGATAGATAAAAATGTGGAGATATTAAAATGGTTGATGTCCTCCTGAGTTAAATTTAGCACATATAGGGGTTTGATAGTAAAATATCTATATATACAATACGGTAAAATATCTACGGATTGAATGATTAAAAAATGGATGGATCTAAATGTAGATAAATTAAAGTGGTTGATATTAATCTTCAGGGGTTGATATTACATAATTAGGAGTTTAATGGAAAAATATTTATGGACGATGACTGATGGAAAATACTGGATGGATACAAATGTAGAGAAACATTCAAAGTGGAACACCTTGTTTTGCTTTCATTTTCAAGTTCGTATCTGGTTGTAACTGGTTTCAACTACTTTAATTCAGTTTTTAAGAAACAAAAATTAAATTAAACATAAGTTTACTTGGTGATTTGTGGCTGAAACCTACTTATTTTGAATCCTACGTTGGTATTCTTGTCACGGAAAACAACTTTTCTCTTTCACTGGCTATGAATAATGCATAAATTTTCTTCAAAATAAAATTTCACTTTTGTAGAAAATTAAACAGAAAATAAATTTTATAGCAAATAAAATTTATTAACGTTACATAATGCATTTAATTCAAAATATGGATCGAAGCCAATACTATCATGAAAACCTGAAAACGAAATCCGATCGAAAATATTATCGTTAATCAAGCATTGAAAACTTGCCAACTGCAACATTTTTAGAACGAAAAGCAGAAAACTTCGAACTGAAAAACCACTTTTGTGGCGATGTTCTCCGTTCATGTCAATGTTCTGTTGACATATTTTTCAATGTCAACTTCAAATTAAAAAAGAAGAAAAGCGTATGCAGATAATTATTATGAATCGTTCTTTCTTATTAGTTGATGTTTCGTAGAAGAAGGGAAAAGATTAAGGCGAAGTGTTAGGAAAACACGGAACGGGTTACACACAACTGTGGATGCTCTGTTTGGCTGAAGAAAATGAATGCCTTGATTTTTATCTGATGTTCTTCAGAGCATGCGTAACTATAGCGTAAAATTGAAGAGGAATTAGCACACTAGCATCGAATTTCAGACGCATTTTACGTCCTTCCACGTTAATAAGGAGATGTTTTTTTAAAAAAAGAACTTTGTGAAATTCAGAGTGTGTTGCTCTTGTGCATGAAACTACTTTTAACCACTTAAAGGATCATTTGTTTTTTTCAACAGTTTTATTTCAGAATAATTTTTTTTGACTGAAGTCAAAAATATACATTGTTCGAATTACGTTCAATCCTTTTTTTATTTATTTTTCGCTATTGAAATTCAAGTATAAATTAAGATCTTTGGATTGCAGAGAAAAATATTTTTTTTTAGAGAAAATTAATTAATTAATATTTTTCTATTAGAAGAAGTCATCAAGATCAGTGAGATCTCTAGTAAGTGTAGCAGCAAAGACATTTTGAGTTTATTTTTATTTGTATAAATATTTTTTTAATTTTTAGTTTAAAACTGAGAGGTTTCAGAACAATTTTTTTTTACTTAAAACGAAATTAACATCGCTAGAATCATGACCAATAAATTTACAAATATATTTTTTAATTATAGAAATTCCAATATAAGTTTAGAATCATGGTTGTAGAACTAATAATTCAAGTTCGAACTACAATCTTTTGATTCATCGCCCAGAGCTTTTGAGATCACCTTAAAATGATTCATTGCTGCTATTATCACTGAAATGTATTCGCTTTGCACCACTTTAAAAAAAAAAATCAAAAGATTTAAAAAAACTCAAAGAAGTATGTAAATGCTAAGAGATGCTAAGCAATCAATAATACGTAGTTCCTCATAAGATGTCTATATCGCCTCGTAATATGTAAGATATCTGTAAAACGACATGAAAGCGCAATAGAACGACTGTTGCCAGATGTATGATATCACAAAAAACTTGCATTTGTCATAGAATAATACAAGGTGACAATATTCGTTTGAGTCCACGCGAGTTATGTTGTGGTGTTTCAGAAGGTATATACACTGAAGTGACAAAAGTCATGGATACCTCTTAATATCGTGTCAGCCCTCCTTTCGCCCGGCGAAGTGCAGCAACTCGACGTGGCATGCACTCAACAAGTCGTTGGAAGTCTTCTGCAGGAATATTGAGCCATGCTGTCTCGATAGACGTCCATAATTGTGAAAGCGTTGATGGTGCAGGATTTTGGGCACGAACAGACCTCTCGATGATGTCCCATAAATGCTCGATGGGATTCATGTCGGGCGATCTAGGTGGCCAGATCATTCGTTGGAATTGTCCAGAATGTTCTTCAAACCAATCGCGAACAGTTGTGGCCCGGTGACATGGCGCATTGTCATCCATAAAAATCCCATCGTTGTTTGGGTACATGAAGTCCATGAATGGCTGCAAGTGATCTCCAAGTAGCTGAACATAAGCATTGCCAGTCAATGTTCGGTCCAGTCGCACCAGGACCAAGTCCATGCCATGAAAAAACAGCCCACACCATTACGGAGCCTTCACCAGCTTGAACAGTGCCTTGCTGACAGTTTGGGTCCATGGCTTCGTGGGGTCTGCGCCACACTCGAACCCTACCATCAGCTCTTACCAACTGAAATCGTGACTCATCGGACCAGGCCACGGTTTTCCATTCATCTAGGGACCAACCGATATGCTCACGTGCCCACGAGAGTCGCTGCAAGCGATGTCGTTCTGTCAGTAAAGGCACTCGAGTCGGTCTTCTGCTGGAATAGCCCAAGAAAGCCAAATTTCTCCGCACAGTTCTAACAGACAAGTCCCCTTGTTCATCCCACATTGATTTCTGCGGTTATTTGACGCAGTGTTGCTGGTCTGTTAGAATTTACGACTCTTTGCAGACGTCGCCGGTCTCGGTCGTTAAGTGCAGGCGGTCGACCACTGCGCTGTCCATGGTGGGATGTTATGCCTGAAATTTCATACTCTCGGCACACTCTTGACACAGTGGATCTGGGAATGTTGAATTCCCTAACGATTTCCGAAATGGCATGACCCATGCGTCTAGCTTCAACTAACATTCCGCGTTCAAAGTCTGTTAATTCCCGTCGTGCGGTCATCATCACGCCAAAATCTCTTCACATGAATAACTTGAACAGAAATGAAAGCTCTGCGCATTTATACCTGTTCTACGCGATGCTACAGCCATCTGAAAATTTGCATATTGCTATCCCATGACTTTTGTCACTTCAGTGTATATGAACATATAAAAATATGAATTGTTTCTTATCACACTTGTTAGACAGCACCTAGACCAAGTCCGAGAACCCGTGTAGTCTCATAGATGGAGGGAGGGGGGCAGCTTCTTTTGTGATGGAACACCCGTAGGTAAATGTCTGATTTGGCTTTGAGGTGCTGAAGAAAGAGGACAGTGACTTCCGGGATGGACTTTTAGAGGAACAACCCTACATTTGCTTCTCGTATGGAAGAAAACCCGGAAAACTCCCACCAGCAATGCCGCCAGCGGACTGAACCTTAGCCCTCATGCTCACCAGCGGGGGCATGTTTCTACTGAGCCACGAATGGGGCAGCAGATGCTTATTAAATATTCAAATATGTATACAAATGAAAGAAAAAAAAATTATACTAAATTAAAGTAGCTAGTAGCTAGTCATATTTAGTGGTCAATTCTTATGTTTTGTAACTTATTACTCAATTTCAAACAATTCTATTTAGTTTAAGAAATTACACATCAAAGACCAGTTTTTATTTTAGAGGAGAACCCCTTCCCCCACAAACACAGAATTGCAAAGTGAATCTCAAATAAAAATACGTTTCTGATAAATGTATCATTTTCTCTAAATCTAATCCAACAAGTTTGCGCAATACATCTTTTTCGCAATATTTTATACTTCCTCATATTGCGGATAGAAAATAATTTCAGGAGGATAATATTGAAATAATATTTTTGAGATAATAATATGAAGTAATATTTTTACATATGTGTAGGAAGCGTCTGGGAGATGTTACGTTGAATGTTGGTGATGATCGCGATAAATATTTAGACTGGACAGACCTTCTCTTGGCTCGAGGAAGGGGATACCTTCCAAGTGTTCCCTGTTCTTTATTAAAAATAGTGGCATAATGTGGATTCAAAATGATGAATATGACACTTATCAGCTGTTCTGTTAGCAAATGACTTCAATTTATTGGACGCATGTCCAATAGTAATTTGAGCAGCTAGAGTGTAGTTCAAATCTGCTGGCAGCATGCATTGCAGTCATTGCTTTCAGAAACGAGGAGACTCAATGCGGATTGCGCAGAGCTCCAAAAGTGTACGAGGTTTGCTTTGGTTTGTCGCTCTACGGTCATCTTATGCACACATTAGGCTAAACAGACCGGGACCTACAGTTTAACGTGGATTCCGAACCACTAACAAGCATCCATGCCACCGTCAGGATTCGAACCTGAAGCCTGGGATACCAAAGGCCAGAGCGCTAGCCACTTGGCCACCAGGCCGCAAAGTGTACGAGGAGAGTTTTGTCATAAGAAAAGTAATTCTTATGACAAAACTAATGATTTGTCATTCCACTAAGAAAAGTGTCTCCCATCGATAGACAGTTTGTAAGATGAGAGTTTTTCTAGTTTTTATCACATGACACTCAAATATGGGACAATTTCTTTTAATAGTTCTTCCCCAAAGGGAATGTCATCTTTTAATCTTCAGGCCCCATCAAAGTGTAAGTAATTTGAGAATGCAGCAGCCCGTTGGAAAACAGAGAGGAAAAGAAATATAAAGAGTAACTTTTTAATAGTCGAATAAATTTTTCTCTCTAAAAAACACCCCCAAAATACTCGGAAGGCGTTGTGTAAACAGGGGCCAATGTAGCAACTTCTTTTAGCGCATTGTTTTGGTGGTACATTTGGTTTGTGTTTCATTAAAAAGCAACAGCACGCATACACTCCTTTACACAGCTTTTTCCTCACACAGCTGTTCTCTTTTTTTCCCTAATACATCACACGATGAGATCACAATCCCGTTTCTTTCGACTTATAAGCACTGACACAAGCTAGCGAGAGAAAAAATATACATAACAAAAGTTACAACTGCGGGAAATTAGAAAACACCTGTAGAGACAGGCCAAGTAATTTCTTTTTAGAGAAGTATTGGCAACTGAGAACTTATGCTCTTATAAGAAATACAACAGCAATTGCAACAAAATTATGTTTCTCATTTTTAGATGGCAAACTTGTTTTATAAAAAGAAATAAATATTAATTTGTATCTGAGCGAAAAAATATATGGTCTCATATCATTCATAATTTGATAAAAAAATATTTAAATAACCGAAATTTGAATTTAATATGAAAATACCTAGTTAAATTATGTTGAAAAAAAAATTTATTTTTTGGAATTTTAAATTTTGCTTAGTAAGAAACATTAAAATTATTTTAATGTTTAATACTTTTTCCATATTTCAAATTGCTGGCATGTTAACATAAAATATCATTTTATTGTAGTCTTTTCCCATTTAAATTGTAAATGAAGTCCACTTAAACGATGTACACTTTTTAGTTATGTTGTTGTCCTACAATCAAACACATCTTAAATAGTTAACTATATAAAGATAACATATATTTTCGTAAAGGAATACTATCATTACGTCTGGCCATTTAATTGGGCTATTTCCCTAATTAAATTATGTTTTTTTTTTCATTCTTTAATTGAATTTCATATTCCTCCCAAACATGGTAGTAACACATTTAGAATTTTTCCAGTCACGTTCTATTTTTATAATACAAAGAACAAAATTGTGATAATTTATTTCATTAATTTTTTAAGCTATCTTTTTGTACTATTTATATGGAAGTGATTTAATCATCAAAAAAAGAATATTTATGTGTGTATCTAATCCTCAGTGTTCTGCAATGCGGAATGGGCATTCTATGTGGAAGGAGGCAAAGGGGGAAGAGCACCCCCTTTTTGACTAGGATAAAGAAGCTAGGTTAGTCTTCCGGGAAGACTTTCAAGGGAAACTACCACACATTTGCATATCGTATGGGAGAAAAACCGGACAATTACCACCAGGTAGTCTCAATAACGAGGCAAGAGGCTAAACAAACGCCATCGAGTCTCCTCGTTTTTTGAAACAGTGTCAACAACAAAGCCGCCAGCGGATTGAAACTCAGCTCTCCTACTCGCCAATGGCACACGTTGTCACTGAGCCAAGAGTCGGGCAGACTATTTATAAAATCATTTATATAACTCGCTAAAGTTATTGCATGTTTAAAAAGTAAAAATAAAAATTGAATTCACGTTGAGGTCAAAGCCGTTGCCGTCACGTTGAGGCCGCTATTTACAAACAATCTATTCCAAAAATTATGCCCTTTTTAATCTAGCTTAAATCTCTTTCATGTTTTCAGAGTTAAACGTTCATTATTTCCCATTACTACCCATATTTATGGGATAATAATAACATAAGCAGTGAATAATAAACATGAATTGTGAATATGAATTATTTATACTTCATAATAGTTACTTCCGAATATAACTGGGCCTATTTAATGCAGGTCCCATTGACCGATTGAATACAAAATCGATTTAAAAGGGCTATTCGAAAATATAATTTCGAACATCAAAATGGCGTAACTCTATTCGAATGTGCTTTTTGCGAAGAGAAAAGGAAGAGGAAATTATGCTAATGCAAAATCTAATAAGGTTTGATGAGGAAATAATGTAAATGCGCGACTCATCTAAATGTGTTCACGTAGCTCAATAAAAAAAATTTTTTTTTCTGTATTGCTGTCTGTATAAATAGTTTTTTCTAGCGTTAAATTTTCTTTTTTTTACTTGAGCGCACCAAGCCTTTTGTTTTTTCTTTTGTAAAAAGCCTGCAGCTTGACATTCAAATATATATTTTCTTGTTTAAATAAATCATAAAATGTAATAGTCTATTTTTAGAAATATGATGCCTCGGAAGGTGTTTTTCGCAGTCATTTTGTGATTTGAAAGGGAATGGGAAAAAGTTTTAATTCATGCTGAAAAAAATGACACAGCAAAAATACTAATGGCAAAAAAAACTTCCTCGAAATTGCATTCGTAGGTAGAAGTCTGACTTGGCTCCGTGACGCTGTAGAAGGAGGACTTTTAGGGAGGAATACTCCGCATGTGCGTATCTTATGAAAGAAAACCGGAAAACTCTCACCAGGTAGTCCGACTAACGAGCCAAGAGGCCTTTTTTTAGAGAGAAACTATATCGCATTTGTGTGTCGCATGGGAGAAAATCCGGAAAGCTCCCACTAGATAGTCCGACTCACGAGTCAAGAGGCTGAACATCACAAACGCCATCGAGTTCCGGGAAGACTTTTAAGGGAAACTACCACACATTTGCATATCGTATGGGAGAAAAACCGGACAATTACCACCAGGTAGTCTCAATAACGAGGCAACAGGCTAAACAAACGCCATCGAGTCTCCTCGTTTTTTGAAACAGTGTCTACAACAATGCCGCCAGCTGATGGAACCTCCGCCCTAATGCTCATCAGCGACCTAAGTGCTACGAGTCGGCATAACAGTTTCTTTTTCAATAAAGGAACTTGCTATTACATATCCAGTTCACAAAACTCGTTGATATGTTATTGCTTTTATGGTAAAGCGCTATTTGTTTTACAGATATCAATAACATATATAACCTCTGCAATGTAGTATGGCAAATAGCATAGGAACACTACTGCAGAATGTTAAAGTTATTGCTTGTAGCAATGACATAAAAAGAACGTGAAGATATGAAAACCCATTTCTTTCTGGGGGTTAATCTCTGGAACTTCTATTTGTAATGCGAGTCGATACAAGACAATTTTTGACAATCTCACACCAAATCTATTTGTTTTTATAAGTAGGGACGGATTACAATGCAACCAGAAAATTTATCTAGAGTTTCATGCTTATGCATTGTTATGTAGAAACTAACTGAATCTCTGGCACTACAGTCCATGGTGAGCCAAGACCATTTGCTTACTGGCAGATTTCGAGACAGTTTTTTTTTACGCGATAGGCCTTATGCCCAACAATCCTATTAGACCGGGACCTACTGTTTAAAGTGGATTCCAAACCTCTATAAACATCCATGGTATCGCTGGGACTCGAACTTGAAACTTGTGGCACCGAGCGCCAGATCACTAGTTACTCGTCCATATAATTATCAAATCATGTAATAATTTAAATTAAAATTAAGAAGTAATACCACAATCTGAAGACATTGGTATTTTTTAAAATTAATTAAAATTAACTATTAATAAATAAAATAATACGAATCTAAATATCTGAATATGACATTAATATAATTGTTAAAACCACTTCGTTTAATATCTTGCAACTAATTAAATGACACGGTTTCTTTTAATATTTTTGACAAGTATGACATATAATTGTGAATAACAAAAAACCCCGAACTTTTATGACGATTTAAATAACACAGGTCATTTATAATTAGCTTTTAATCGACTGACTACCGTAATTAATCTATCAGAATCGAATTTAAGCACGCTTTTAATTGCTCGTGTCACGAATTTGAAGAATTAATTAACACTTTTCTTTCGCGTATCGATACAAATTGAAAAACTACCCTGACAAAAACTTCCTCCTGTCATGTTCGTGCTAATCGAAAAGCGGTCTTGCAGCTTTCTCATTTCTGACATCTTAGACTATCAAGGCCGACTTAAAAACGAGACTCACAAGAAGACTAAAGCCAATCGGAAACAAAAGGGTAAAGAGGTGTTATTCGTCTCTGCCTTTTTCAATTACAACAAAATACATTTGAATCGCCGCGAAGTCTAACAGAAACAATCCATTGAAAGCCACACAATGACAGTAAAAATAAATACTACTGTGTCCAGAAAGTAAGACCCATTTTCAATTTAAAATTTCCGGTGCTTATGGAATTTCATTTTTTTTTGTTGTTTAGATTGCTGGCACTGTCCTTGAGATATGTGTGAAATTTCACGTCAAAATATTCATTAGTGCTTGAGTTACGCTTGGCTTTGTGAGACGCTAAATCTGATTCCGGCGATTTCTGAAATGTCTGAATTCATTGAGCAAAGAACTTGTATTCAATTTTGTTTGCGGAAACGTATAGAGTGTTGCAGAAGGCATTCGGTGAGAATTCCTATATCGAAAAGAAATATTCAGAAGTCGTATAAACAGTTCAAAGAATGCAGAGAACGCGTTGAAGATGAAGAGCCCTCTGGTCGACCCTCCACCTCAACCGGCGAAGCTCACGTCCAAAAAATTAAAGATTTGGTTCTTGAAAACCGTCGAGTTATGATTATAGACCTGGTTGATGATGTCGGATTTTCAAAAGGATCGGTTCATTCCATTTTGGGCCTCAAACGCGTCAAATCTCGATGGGCACCGAAACACTGAATGCGCCATCTCACACTGCTTCGATTCTTCGTGACTTTTTCGCCAAAAATGAAACCCATATCCTTTCACAACCACCGTATTCACACCGTGAGACTTCTGGCTATTCCCTAAACTGAAAGACCATTCCGGGGACACCGTTTTGAGTCTATTGAAGAGATTCAACGTGAATCGGCACGCGCTTTGAAGGTCATCCCTTTCGATGAGTTTTTAGCATGCATTGAGGATTGGGGAAGAAAAAGGTGGCCTAAGTGTATTGTGTCCGGAGGGGATTACTTTGATGACGACGAAATAAATTTGGAAGAATAAACAAAGAGTTTTTGAAAAAAAAAAATGGTCTTACTTTTTGGGCACAGTAGTAAACGACCAAGGTCATATTAAAATAAGACTGAAGAGAAGACAAAAGCCAATCGGAAACAAAAGAGTAAAAGAGGTGTTATTCATCTCTGCCTCTTTCAATTACAACAAAATACATTTAAATCATCAACAGAAGACAATCCATTGAAACCCACTCAATGTCAATAAAAAATAAATAAATCCAACACCTGCCGGTGTCAATAGGTGAGGATGAGATTATTTAATAAGCATTACGACTGAATCGGAAAGATTTTCTTAAATAAAAAGAAAAGATATTTGTGATTCTTAAATGCCTCTATTATTCAAAAAGGAGGAAAAATTGTGCTGCGATGGCGTTGTTAGTTTGGGTGCGAGACAAAAATCTTATCTCGATTGTGTCCCATGCAGGGTTTTAAATCAAGCGTGAACGCAGGCACCTGTTGTGTTGTAGCAGCAGATAATGGGATGTTTTGTCTCGAAGAGTGAATTGCCATTGAGGCGGAAATATCAAAGCTTAGACACTTTAATAGCGTTCTAGAAGCGGATGTCGAACGACAAAGATGCTTCAGTATTTTGGAAAGAGTGAGAAATGTCTTTAGAAAGTGAAATGTGTGGTTTGCATCCAGACATTTAACAACAGTTTATTCTTTTAGAATCATTTATTAAAGAACAATTGTTTATATAGCATAAAAAAACTGCATGCGTAGATGCTTTCTCTTTTCCTTTGAAACATAAATTTATTATATTTCATGATTTTAATGCAAAACAAGCCGCAATAAGATTTATCAAAATTTAGCAGAGTTATCTGATTTATATATTCTTTTTGCAATATATATATTCCATTTACACGTAGTGTTTTTATTTCTGAAAATATTTTTTTCTGAACATTCTACAATTCATCATCATCATCATCAGTGGCGCAACAGCTCTATGACGGGCCAAGACCGTCTGCCTACTGGCAGATTTCTAGACAGGAATTGTTTTCGTTTTTCGGGATAGGGTTGTCAGCCCTACGCCCAACGCTCTATGGTCATATCAGTCCGGGACCTATTGTTTAAAGTGGTTTCCGAACCACAACAAATATACATGGCACATTAATTTTTATTTGCTGAAAATCATTGGGCCTCTCGTTCCAGTCGTTGAAGCCATCAATTTGAAATGACGTCATATGAGATAATCTCTGGAAAACTCTCAGTAGGCAGCCCCACTACCGATGCGGAACGCTTTGCTTAACACTGCTGTATCTGATATAAGATTTACAACAGATCCATTTAATTTAGCGAATTTTATTTTACGACACAAATAATTATTGAGCACGATATTTACAAAAAAAAACAAAAACGCACACACATAGAAGACGAAAAATATCAATTACATTTTGCATCTCTACTTGACTAAATGGCATGCCCCAACTGGAAGACTCTGCTACCTTCTACGGGTTAAACAAAATAAAAAAGTGCTTGACGTCAGTCGTTGCTCAGCAACCAAAAGCATTCTCGAAACTTCTGCGAGATTCTCTGCCATAAATCAGCAGCAATAACTCCTAGCTCAGTTCTTCAAGGTCTGCTCGCCTACTCACGATGGAGCTACACTAACCAATACAACACTTTCACAATTGCCAATCAATTTACTTGTTTCCAACAGCAGTGACCGCAACGGATACCTGCAGCGGATTCGTCCTGAGCCCTCCTGCAGACTACCTTCGCTCGTTACCACTGAAATACGAGTGGGGATATTTATGCTCTAGTTTTTATATTTTGGGACTGGGAAAAGAATAATTTCTCTCGGGATAAAGATGCACAAATGCTGGACTATTTTAACAATCTAAAATGATAATCTAATGAGCCTACACTTTTATTATTATACCATATTCCTATCAATTTCAATAAGTTTGTTCGTGCAGTGATAACATATGCAGTTAGAGTGCAAAAGGGATTAAGTTCAAATCCTTTGGTGGAGTCAACTGCGATCGCTATTTTTAGAAGCGAGAACGTTCGATGGTGACTGTGATAGTTTTGCTTAAAGGGCCTTGGTAGGAGTTTCTCTGGATTTCTCTCATATGATACACATATGAGTGGCAGTTTCTCATAAAAGTTCTTTCGAAAAAGAATGCAATCATTTTAGCTCATACCCGTATGCTCTTCGGGTATATATAAATTGAGAAAGCAAGGAAATAAATGTAAAACAACAAAAATAAACATAGTTGTGCACATTAAAAAGATTGATAATTCAATATCAAGCTTCAAAGGTTATATATTTTTATCATGTAAAAAGAATTATTTTGTTTAGACAAGTTTTAAAAATAAAAGTACCAATAATTATTGAGGTCAATTTATTTAAAGTTCAATTGCTGTGTTGATAAAAACAATTATAAATTGCTGTAACATAATTATTTAAAATATCCAAGTTTCTTTTAATCAAAAAAATATCCATTAATAAACTTTTCTTACGAAAAATACAAACAGAAAAGATTTAAAATATTCAAGCCAAAAAATATCCATCAAAAAAAAAAAAAAAACGAAAAATGCAAACAGAGAATTACAAAAAAATAATTCTCAGAGAATTAAATTAAAATGTACTTTAAAAAAAAATTATTTCCACAAAATAAGAATTAAAAAAAAATTTCAGATCAAAAAATTAATTCCTAATGATTATTTTAAAAACACGCGCTTCAAAGATTTATAAAATAAAATATTCCGCTGTTTTTTTTATTTAATATAGATTTATTGTTTTGATCTTAAATTAATGAATGAATTTACTTTTTCTTTCAAATAGAAGTCATTAAATAAATAAACACCCTATTTTAAACATTATTTTTTTTTTAGTATAAGATTTTTTTATCAGTTAGAAATAATCCAATTGAATTGATTTATGATCCAATTGCGACTAAAATCAAAAGAAATATTTCGTATATATTAGAAATATTTCTCGATATTAAACAAAAATGTGGCAGGTTGAGTTACCATAGCAATTCATACAATATGGCAGATACACCCTTAAACTAATTGCTAGTTGCAATGACCACTACAGAATCGCTTCAGATATTTTACTGCATGCTTAGAAACCAACAAAAAATACATTGTTCACAAAAATTTTTTGAGCATGATATCGAGTCGTCTTTATTTACGATGAAATAAATGCAACATTGTAATTAAACCTATTGTGTTGTTTGGCTAATTTTTGCCACTTTGCAACGGCAATGGATTTTGTAGAACTCTTTATTTATGGTGGGCATTGTTTCTCCCTTAACAATGAAGACATTTTTGAAGACAATGCCAAACATAAAGCTTCTTTGTCTTTGCCAGGGAAGTGTAAGGGTGCATTTATATTGGCAACGCATCACCAATATAAATGCACCCTTACACATCCTTTACGACATCACCTTTAGTCAGATTAGTGATTGAGAATGATTGACAGTAATGATTCATTCAATCTACTGCCAATTATTATCTATCGCTAAACTGATTAATCAACATTGACGTCGTATTACCAATGGTAATATACCGTAGGATAAATTCTTAGACATGAAAACTCTTCCATTGGATTCAAGGAATAGGACGAGAAGAAAGAACGAATTTCACTTTAGGGTGTTAGTTCGAAACTGTTATTGACTCATACTGTACCACAGTATAAGCACTGTGAAAATGCTAAATTTGCTACATCTCTGCCTAGTTATGAATGACTTACACCAGATACTCCTAAATAACAATAATGAATGGGGATTTTTTTTCGTGTATGGTCTCGGGTAAAACAGCATGTAAAGTTTCCGAAAATTGGAGTCGGTTCGAATCCTGACCTTCGATACTGAACTGAAAGTTGTGGTGTTTCTTTTCTGGGGCTACGATATATTCGTAATCCGGAAAATCCTTTTGTTAGCTCCCAGAAGATAGGAGCAGAGTGTGAACATCCGATTCCAAAATGCGGTCTGAAGGTAGATACAGCATTCCCCTAGGGCATCCTTAATTATGTTGTTTCTTATCTCATTTGGTCGGCAGCAATATCTAGACCAAGTCCATGAATCTTCTCATAGAAGGAGGAGCGGCACCTTCTGCTGTGATGGAGTAACCGTAGGTAGAAGTCTGACTTGACTCCGTGATGTTGAAGAAGGAGGGCAGTGCCTTCCGGGAGGGCTTTTAGTGGGAGCTACCCAGAATTTGCGTATTGTAAGGAAGGAAACCCAAAAAACTCTTAGCAGGCAATCCGACTCACGAGGCAAGTTGCTGAACATCACGAACACCATCAAGACTCCTCATTTTTTTGAAACAGTGCTTACAACAAAGCCATCAGCAGATTAAATTCTCAGCCCTCATGCTTGCCAGCGGCGTACGTTGCTACTGAGCCACGAGTAGAGCAGATTTGAAGTTACAGAGACGAATGAGTTCATATTGAATTAGCCGATATTTGCCACTTAACAGCAATTATTTTTAATTTGTTTAGTGTATCGAATTCTCTAAATTCAACAAGAGATATCTGAGCACGACCTGACGATTTTTTTTTTTGCATTAACACGACATAAATTATCTATTTTCCTGTTTGTTATAAGCAATTAAATGTGGTCCAAACAAATCGAAAAAGAACCCAAAACTGGTTCGCGCATTAACCTTTTCTCTGTCTCATATTAAGGACGAATGTTTAATTATCATTATGAATGCATTATCACCTGCCACAGTCACGAACCCGGTTTTGTAGAGAAAGAAAATTTAGATGAATGCCTTCAAAACGCCCCAAAGATTGAATACCTCACTTCAAAATGAAGTAGCGGAATTAGGAAAAGGTGGAGCAGGAAAGGAACCGGGTCATGACAGTTTTACAAAAAAACAATGGAATCCTTTTTGATAAATATCGCACCTCCCACTGACACTTCTTAATGCTTTTTTATTATTTAGTCCACTAATGTGAGAAGTTACTTTGCCCTCAAGACATGTAACGTGATTTATTGCTCTTTTAATTTGTTCAGAATTAATCCAATGTCTCAAATCCAATACCATCATTCTTTAATGGCTGTTGAAGCTGCATTAATATATTATGTTCTTAATATTTGATTAAAGGATATTTTATTTTGGTAACACATTGAAAGATAGCCATTATTTTTTGGAGGTATCAAAAAGTATATAAACCAGAGAAATTTTGCTTCAAAAATTGCTTATACATACAATTTTTCGGTTTGATCTTTAAAGGGTTGACTAATAGCTAAAAAATGTACAGAATTACTCTTGATTCCGTATACAAGCCTTTAAGATTGACGGAAGCCACTAAGCATTTTTTGTATAGAAATGTATGGGGTCAAGAAGAACTATAAGGATAAGGCATGGGAAAAGCTTAATGTACTTCAGTTCCCATTTACCAATTGAACATTTACAATAATTTCTTTTTTCAGTAATAATTGCTAACCAAATCGATTGTGGTTTTTTTTCTCGGGACTTTATTTGTAACCTATTTGTATCAATAACCATTTTTTTTTTTTTTTGGAAGAGGGCCTTTAAGAAGTATTTAACCCATAAAAAGTATCATCTGAAAGAAAATAAATATAATTTCTAAATGTAATTTTAATAGTTGAGTTTATATAAAATATATACACAAGAGCATTTAGCGTTTTTTCGTATTCAGTTATTCCGACGACGGATAAAGTTTTTATCACAATATTTAATATGAAAAAGACATCAAGATGGAAGCAAGCTGAGATATAACTGAATCATGAGTTAGATAGAAATCAGGTTGTTAAAATTTTTTAAACAAACATTTAAAAGCACAACATACTGATTCGTAACTATGGGATTTGAATAACAATTATAGCATAAATCGACTTAGAGTTCAATATTAGTATATCAGATTGTTAAACAAACGGAGGATCAAAATTAAAGACAATTCTTTAATTTTCAACAAAATAGTAGAATTCTTCCATACATTATAAACTTAAATGCTTTACAAGTATTTTAAAATATCTTACGACAATATATATATTTATATATATATATATATATATACACACTGGTTTCCAAAAGTTAAACATAATTGGTTTTTATATGAATAATGAAGGAAATATAAGTCGTAATGGTGGGGACAAAATGATATGCGAGTGTAAAATGGTAAGGAAAACAATGAAAAAAAAATGATAATAATCGCTTTTATTATCAAAAAAAAAAAAAAAAAAAATTGCAAGAAAAATAGACATATGGGAAATTCGCCGTTTAGTGAAAAATTAATGAAATAAAAGGCGATGCTGCGGTATGTGGTCAGCTCTGGTAGCCAGGTAAGGTGAACAATAATTGCCCCATATTTGCTATGGCATTGTGGATAAGGTGTGGACACAAACAGTTCCAAAAGTCTCCGAGTTCATAACAATTGGTTTCAGTTCTTTAACGGAACTTAGTAGGTGAGGCAGGGCTACAGGTAATATCTATAGCATGTCCTACACATGATCGATAGAATACAGATCAAGTGAGTAAGCAGGCCACGGGATGAGCTGAATATTTTTCATTTCAAGGAGGTCGTTAATCTTGGTCTGCACGGCGATAAGATGCATTATCATCCCTGAAGTCAGAAACAACAGAAAATACTGGCAGAACCGTGGTGAAACTGACGAATGTAAGGATTAAGAACTTCGCTTCTGTATCTTTTGGAAATTTCAGATCCCGTCTGAAGGAATGGTGGTCTGCACGACATTCCAGTATGATGACAGCCATTTGTCAGCCAGCACTATCACCATTTGAAGGAAATGGATATCTTCCCTCATGAAGATTTTTAGTTTTCTGTCTATATCATTATCTGACTAGAATCAGTATTCAGACTAAAGCGGGATTCGTCACTGATCATCACGTTGACCCACTGTTCTAACGTTGACCCACTTCACCAAACTTCAGTTCAAACGTGTGCGTTTATACACAAATGGGAGAAGAATGCAAACAGTCGGTCGTCTAGCATAAAAACCAACCTTATTTAGTTTCCTGTACACAATTTGCCAGGGAACTCGCCCTCCCGTAGCTGCCGTAAGTAATGAACCTATAGTTCTCTGGCACAACTGATCCTCTGAACTCAAACAGTTATTGACAGATATTGATCTTGGAGAGTTGTTGTAACTCCTGGCCGACTTGGTAGTGGTCGTTAGTTAACAGCTCCCGCAATTTGAAACCTCTGTCACAGTCTTGAGACCTCACACACTGATGCAGATTCAGAATTCGAGATATCTCCGTTTGTGATCTTCCGGATTCCAGCATTCCAACGGTTCTATCTTTCGCAAATGTGCCAGTTGGCACCTTTGTGTCCTCATTCTTCCTATTTAATCGTTAACAATATTCCTTCGTACATCAATTGCACGTAAACGGTCTGAAATGCCTTTACGGCTTTCCGACATGCGCAGGTGTAGTGAGCATGACAACGTCGTCTGAAGACAGTATTTAACTTTCTACAAATGATTCTCCACAAGTGATTTCAAAAACATTTTACCATTATTTACGCATATGTTTTCGCCTTTCATGAATTATGCCTAACCTTTTTTACTTTTTTAACCAGTACATAAAGTGTCGACAAATTAAAGTCTTAAGTTAAACTTCAGTTTACAAGAACTTAAATATAGTTTCCCCATATTAATCCTTCATTCACTAACAATTTTTTTTTCGTTATTTAAAGAGTAGATTTTCTCCTCCGGTACATTGAATTCGTTTAAAATGTATAATTCATTCAACGGAAAAGTTCTACTTAACTCTTTTTTTATCCTAACAGATAAAGATAGTCAATCATTAATTTTGAAAACTTTTAATAAAAAAAAACCCAATTATTTTAAAAGAAATATTATATTTCTTGAAGAAAGATACTTACTGTTATTTTTTCAAGCTTTTTTATGCCCTACAACAAGAAGTTTCTTCTCATAATAGAAAAAAAGTAAAAGATAATAATGAACAAAGATGCCAGTTTGCTAAAGAATCATTTTGTTTCTGTATAATTTTCGTTTTTATTAACTGTAAAATTGTTCCAAATAAGAAAAAGGATACTAATACTAATTAATTATCTTTTCTGATGAAAAGAAACATCTGAACCATCAACACAACCCATCCATCACTTCGTTCTTCACTTTTTTTCTACCCTCATGTCCATAAATTAAGGATAATGAAGTTCAGGCAAAGAAAGAGACAGAAGTAAAACAAATGCGACTTATTTGTAAAGTCTATATATTAAACAAAAGGTAAAGAGCAAAAAAGATGCTATGTGTCTGACATAATTAATAAAAATTGCGATTTTTACTCCCTGGAGCAAATTTCAAAAAAGAACCTATTTACAAAAAACAGTATAACATGGTTAGTATGATGGTTAATATGGAGTATGTCTCCCGGACGATGCAATACAGGCCTTACAACGCCTAGACATGCTGAGTATCAAATTATCAATCTGATCTTGGGGAATATTACACCACTCATCAAGCAATGCCCTCCGAAGTTCCGGTTGACAGGTGGGAGGGGTTGACGGGCTGCAATTCGTCGGCCAAGCATATCCCACACATGCTCTATTGGATTCAAGTCCGGTGAGTATGCTGGCCAATCCATACTGGGGATATCCTCCAATTGAAGGCATTCGTCTACAATGTTTGCACGGTGAGGACGGGCGTTGTCATCCATAAACAGAAATTCAGCACCAGTCAATCGATTGTGATTTACTTTTCTATGTGATTTCTTTTTTTTTTTTTCAAAAATAATAATGATATTAAATAAATAATCAAATAAAAATTCCCTTAGAAATTGTGAAAAACCACTGTAGAAAATTTGGTTCATAAACGAAAACAAGCAAAGCCTAGATAATTCCCTTCAAAACTATTTTCCATTTTTATATTTCTTTCATATAAAATACTTCAATCTAACTGCATGGCTTTCTTGCTTTTCTAAATTCCTGAGGTAACTAAACTTAAACTATGGCATCAGTTTTGGAATCTTTGTGACTAAGCCTTTTTCTCTAAGAATGTCGACAAAAAATGAAAGATACAAAATATTCCATTCTAAGTGGGCGGGGGGGAAGGGGACCATTTCTTCCTTATCTAGAGAGGGAAAAATTGAATATTGAAGTGCAAAGGAGTAATCTCTTAAATGTCCTCCCGGAAGGCAATGTCTTCATCTCATCTCCCCTAGGTGGGCTGTTCATGGTACACATATGTGTAATACGAGGACCACTGATGCTCAGCGTAACAACAACAGAAATGAGGTTAATCTAAAATCGATATCAAAATGCCAATGTTTGAATTTTTATTGACTATATGTTGATGCTTTCGTAATCTTTGAATGGATGTTCAAAACAGTGTCATCATTTAAACTTTTGTTTTGTTATTATTATGCATTCTTTTATATGGCATTAAAATGATTTTGTATATAATTTGTAAGGTATCAAGCTTATTGATGTATTCGATTAAATATAAATATGTTTATATTTTTTAACTTGTATAGACATTAAACATGCTTAGTCTGGACTTTCGCCATTTTTCAAGAAACTTTAGAATCGGCAACTTACAACATTCAATTCTAGAGCTTAACCATCAGTTTGTAATGTTCACATTTTGTAGATTTGTTAAACAGTTAACAATTTTACAGTTCTATTGGTTGTAGACTCTTACTGTTCATTTATAGTTATCAGATAACTATGGGTTTAGAATGCCAACCAATCAACAACTTTTATAATTTGTAGATTGGTTAATCATTTTACAATATAAAAATCAATATTTACTGATCACCATTTGTTATCATCAGCATTAAAACCTCTATAATCATTAATCTAGAAAATTCATGTTCATGGCATTCATTGGCATTTTGATATCGATTTTAGATTAACCTCATTTCTGTTGTTGTTACGCTGAGCATCAGTGGTCCTCTATACACATATACCATGAACAGCCCACCTAGGGGAGATGAGATGAAGACATTCTTACAGATTACTCCTTTGCACTTCAATATTCATGAAATTTCAATCTATAAATTTGTAAAACATCTACAGATTTGTTTACAATTATAGATTTTCAACCATTTTACAGATGTTAACCGACGGCTGTAGACTGAAAATATCATCCTGCAACTATGAATAGACAATACTCACTCAGATATCCATAAATATACAATATTTATAATTTGTTTAACCATTTTGTACATTTAAGTTCATAAACTGATTTATAGAAGTGGTATGCATCACCAGTTCAGCATGACTAACCATAATCTGCAAAATCCAAATAAACACCAGCCTACAACAACTACAATTTTAATATGTGCCATCACTTTACGCATTCACAGTTCAGGAATTGATATGTACTATTTGCATACAGTTATCACCTGTTTGCAAGATTTAAGGGGGATTACCACCGGATACTAAAACATCTCAAGATTTAGAAGGCTAGTTGAATATAAACCCATTAATCTGCCTTTTTCAAATTCCCTGGTTGCTTTTAACTTGAATTTTCATTGAATTTTAACTTTTGGCATCAGACCTTTGCAGATAAAAGGCCAAGAAGAGGATTATACAACCTATAGGAAATATCAATTTTTTTGCGGAGATTGAAAGATTTAAACTTTAGTATAAACCATCTCAGCGAAAAAACTCGTTATTTCACTACAGCTTTCAGTTCTGCCTTTAAACGAACGCGAATACATCAGGCTGTTACTAAATATTTGCCCTGTTTTTTCGAATAAAGTCATAATACACGGATTCGATTTCTATCTATGATAAAATTAGGCACTTGACAGTGGCATGACCGTTATTAAGATCTATCGAACAGCCTCTAAAGAAGATATTTTTCTTTAGTGTAGGGGGAGATATAAAAAACTTTTGTTCCTTATTAGCTGTTAGGAGACCATCTAACATTGATAGCTGAGGTTTGAAATGAAAATAGAATTACACCACAGATTGTGGGGAAAATTGACATACAGTCAAAGCAAACAGAGTAGTCTAATGGGAGAGATAAATAATTTTTGGGAGGAATTTTAATTATAATAAAAACAATTTTAATTTTTAATTTCATAACATTTAACGGAAAGATCCACAATAACTATTATACTTTCTTCATTCAAAACTGCTTTGCCCGAATATATTAGACTAGTATACCTAACAAGTAATCGATTTGTAAGTTTCCTCTTTTTTTAAAACGGATGTTTATTTTTCTGCACACTTGGTGGTCGGGCTATGGATCCCTTTTTTGAAAGCCAAATCAAATTAATTTTATCAGAAAAGCTGATGTAAAGATATCATTGAAAAAAAGAGCGATTATGTTTAGTATTAAATCGGATAAACGGACCAAAAACTCTTTTATAACCTGAGATAGCAACAGCCACATGCACTCTATATTGATAATATACAAAACACCGGTATACTCTGTATACAAATCGGGAAACGATTTATCTTATTCAGATGCTACACCAGTATTGTTCTATGAGAATGTACTGCAAAATGAGGCACTTACTTGTCGTTGTAGGGCCCGAAGAGGCCGATGTTGACGAGCAGCCTGTCGGGCAGGTTGGGGAAGGGCAGGGCGTCTTCGGCCTCCTCATCCTCTTCCGAGTGCTCCGACCTGAGGCTGTCGCTTTCGTACTCAGGCAGGCTCATGAGGCCGCTTCGGAAGTGGCTCACGCGGTCCCCCATGTCCATAGTCAGAGCCTTGCTGCGCTTCAGTAGGCCTCGCTTCTGACAAAGAAAGAACATACTTATTAAATATGCAAAAATTTCTTATGTTTAGTTGCATGTTTTATATATAAATGATCCACTCGTGGTACATTAAAGAGTGCTACACTCCCTTGCTTTAACATGAGTAAGCAGTAAGACATGATGGACGTAGTCACAAGGACAACTGGACTACTTGGTTGGAGGGAATATTCCACGTTTTTTCTGGATATGATATGCAAATGGGGATAAAGGTGTATTTTGGAGCCTAAATGTAATTTTTCTTATTTGATAAGGATTTTTTTAATAATGAAATTGATAGATCTCAATAACATTTGCATGAAACAAACCACATTTCAATCTTCCAATGTCTGAATTATGTTTTATTTGTGGACCAGGGATAATGAGCATATCTGGCGTGCTGCAGAACTCAGGTTCTAATCCGTTGGCTAATGTCCGTTGCAGTCAGTGTTTTCAGAAATGAAGTGACTCGATGGTGATTGGAATAACATTTGAAAAAGCATATCTGCCTCAATAGTCAGAGTGCTTGGAAGGGAATTTTCCCATAAGACACTCAAATGCGGGAGCAGTTATCCCTGAATTCCCTCCTCCCATCATCCGCTGGTGGGCTGTTTGTATCTTACGAAAATGGAACACGTAGCCCATCAATATTAAACAAAAAATGCCTCAAATTAAAAAATATTTTTAAAAGAAACAGAGAATTTGCACTGTAGAACAATACGCCATGAAGTTTTAAATATGCATTACATTTGACTCATTCTCAAACCATCCATCTGTTATTTATTACACAGTGAGTTTAACTCGAATTAAGGAAATTTGAATGTGTGCATGGCTGTCCACGAAGTTTCGTGTAAGCAGCATGTAAATGAATGATTCATTTAAACTATTGTATCGCTTAGCGTTAATAATTGACACTGTCGCGTTCACTCCGAGTGAAATTATCATGTAGTCATTTCTATTTCGAAGAGAAAATATTTGGCGGAGTAAAAAAAATTGGGGTTTAAATGCAGCCAATAATTTAAAAAGAAATATTTAAAAAAGAATTTCAACTTCCACGTATCTTGAAATATTCGATATGAGTGTTCATGTGATAAATTAATTAAAACGTTCCCTACGCCTTAAGAACTTAGCTTGAAAATTTTAATTAAAACAATTCTCAAAGAATTCTGATGATTTGGAAATGGGTACTTTGATTCGAGGTCATTCGTCATGAAAAAGCAGATATACAGTGTTATACGGGATGCACTTCGAGGATATATTTAAAATGTCAGTGCTTTTACTACCATTGTTTTGCACAATGACTTTCAGAAGCAATATTTATTCAGTTCGATTCCCACCACTCCCGATTCTAATGAAAGTCCTTTTGTCCCAAAAGATTCTTCGTGTCCATTTCCGGCATAGACAGGGGAACTGTCTATTCATCTTAGCTTGCCAGGTTTAAACCCCATTATGCAATACACTAGGCCTCTGAAGGAATTTTTTCAAGGAAGTATCATGTACAGAAAATAATTTTTCTCTAATTTGATAATCTCACTTTTTCCATACAAATATATATATAGCAGGCCCACAGGCTGCTGCAAAGTGTAATCGAAAGCCAAGTCGAATTGGTAAGTCAAATGATAAATGTCGTGAGTCGTTCAACCATTTTATTAACATTGGGGGCAGTTAAAAGGAAATTCGAAAGGAAATTTGAGAAGTGAGCAATACGTATGTTCGAAGACGGTGAAGGTTGTTGGCGTCTGATAGTCGGAGAGAATGACAGTCAAAAAAAATGAAATTAAAATAAAACTGTTAACAGAAATAACGGTAACAGAACGTTAAACAAAAATTAAAATAGTTTCGGTTAACAGATTCTAGAGTGCAATAAAGGAAGAGACAAAGGACGAAGAGAAATGTTGATTAGTGATTGTATAAAATACAAGAAGCGAGCGATATGATATACTGAGTTAATGCAACAACTAAAGTGAGATATATTTTTGGTCGGAATACTCAGGAAATAGGAATAAACGATATATATATATATATTACTTTACAACTAAAAACTGTACTGTTAAGATGTTTTTATTTTTGAATTCTTTTTAGCTTAATATGGAACTAACAATGAAATTATTAATCCGTTTACTTAGATAAGAGATAAAAATAAGGAGTTTTTAACGGAATAATTTAATTTACTTTTTTTATTTTAGACTTCATATTATTTATTCGTCTGTTTCAAAGATTATGTTTTTATACACACTGAAAGGGAGTTTTATGATTTGAAGTTATTTTGATGAATAAAAATTTTAGTGGATATTTGAATAAGATACTTTCAGTAAATCATAAAAATAATTTTATTTTAACACTCTATTTACTCAGAGAAATACTGTTCAATTTGACGGATATTATATAATATGTTGTAAACCCCCTTCCCCTTCCCTAAAAATTAAAAAAAAATCTTACTTAATGCCTACTTGAAATTGTTCAACAATCGCACGGACTTATATTATTTAATAAAAAAAATTACGCGAAGTCTGAAGATAAAGATTACTATGTGAAACAATCACTACAATTTCAGTTACATTGATTTCATACCGAATCCTAAGTCAAATAACAACTGACGAAATAAGGAAATAAACTATTCATAATGAAACAAATGTATTCAATTCAACAACAACCAATAACGTATGTATCATTATTTCAGACAGCGATGTATTGTGTTTTAATAGACAGTTCGTTTCATCATCTTTCAACAAACTTCACGATTCCAAGACTCAGTGTACATAAAACATCCCGCCATTCTCTATTAGAGAGTAGGGGGGTTTTGTGGATGGATTCAGACAATCGCAATCACACAAAATACCGGATACCCGGACTTCTACTTCCTGATTTCTTATTTTCGCTCCATTACAGCCCTTTCAGGGCGGAAAACGCGGTCGGCCAAGCTAGGCAGCGAGCGATAAGGGACGTTTTCCTTGACTTGCCGGATATCAAGTCTCGCGAGCACTCGTACATAATAGATAGAGACGTCGTCTGCTTGGCAGCACTCCCATTTCGCCGATGTGGGAAAGAATGGTGTGATGAAGGTAAAATGAATTATGCAAGCAGATTGACTTCATCCGCAAGCGCTGATCCCTAATGATGTTTGGATCCTGGATCTTAAAAAGCGCGATGATGATGATGATGATGATGATGCAAGCGTCAAACGACTTGTAAAGTTGCGTATCTGACGGAAAACCATTCATAAAACGGATTTAAAATGAAACGTAAATGATGACGTGTAAGCCACGTGATAAAGTGAGCTACGATGAATTGCTGTTTTACATTTAAAAGGGAAACAAATAAGGATTGGAAAGATAGAAATGATGTTTTAGGCATATTTTTGTAAACTTGTTTGCATGCAAAAAATAAATAAATAAAAAATATAAAAAATGATAACGGATTTAAAATTGAACAAAAATGATGGCGTAATAACTACGTAATAAAGGGATTTTTGGTATGTATACTGAATAGTTTGGTATTTTACACTGAATATAATTATTTTACACTGAATAGAGAGAAAAAAAAATTGGAATTGGAAAGACATAAAAGTGTTGTTTCAGACATAAAACGTTTGTAAACTTGTTTGAATGCAAAAAAAGTCATTGATAACGGAAATTAAATTAAAAGAAAATGATGTCGTAATAACGACGTGATAAAATGAACTACGATTAATTGGTATTTTATAATGAAAAGAGGAAAAAAATAGGAATTGGAAAGATATAAAACCAATATTTTAAGTGGGAAACGCTAATAAACTTGTCTACGTAAAAGCAGTTATTGATAACGGAAATTAAATGAAACAAAAATGATGATGTAATAATGACGTGATGAAGTGGACCACATTTATTTGTTATCTTACACACTGAAGAAAAAAAGAAAAGTATAATTGAAAAGACAAAAAAAATAATGTAGGCTTTAAAATTTTGCCAACTTGAAAAAAAAAATCCAATGATAATTGAAATAAAATAAAATAAAAGAAGTGATAATTTATTAACACCATGATGACATATTTATTTATTTGATATTTTTAGACTAAAAAGCACAACAAGTAACATACAAAAATTTTCTTTAGAGTCAATTCCTACTTTTTTTTCACTTTATTACAGAAATTCTTTTATAAATAATTTTCATTCATTCATTAAGTGTATCTGGCGTCATCTATTGGTAGATACATACTACTTAAATCTAAAAAAAAAAAAAAAAAAAAAACTAAAATTAATGAATTAAATTTAATGAATAAATTAACATTTGAAAAAACTGCATCAACATCCAGTGTCATCCCGTGCAAGTTAAAAAAAAAAGTGTATTTGAACTTGAGTGGATGAATAAGAAGTATTTTATGAACGATTGAACATTTGAACAAGATATATATAGGGAGAGTGTGAGATAATAGAAGGAATTGAAAAAGTAGGTATTAGAAAGATAGAAATGATGTTTTAGACACAAAATGCTTGTAAACTTGAATCAGTGATAACGGATTTAAAATGAAATGAAACTGATGGCGTAATAATCACGTGATAAAGTGGACTACGATGAATTGGTATTTTACACTGAAAAGAGAGAAAAATATATAGGTATTAGAAAAATATAAAAGCGTTGTTTTAGACATAAAACATTTGTAAACTTGTTTGAATGCGAAAAAGTCAAAGATAAAGGATTTAAAATGAAACGAAAATGGTGATTAATAACCACTTGCTAAAGTGAGCTACGAAGAATTGGTATTTTACCCTGAAAAGAGAAAATATAAAAAACTGAATATAAAAAACAAATTTTAAAGTCAATTCCTACTTTCCCGCCCCCTCTATTGCAGAAAATCCTTTATAAATAATTTTCATTCATTTTTTTAAATTTATCTGGCGCCATCTATTAGTAGATATATGCAACTTAAATCTAAAAAAAACTAAAATGAATGAATTAAATTTAATTACTAAATTAATATTTCAAAAAACTGCATTAACATCAATCGTCATCCACTACAAGTTAAAAAAAAAGGTATTTGAACTTGAGTGGATGAATAAAAAGTATTTTATGAACGATTGAAAATTTGAGCAAGATATATATAGGGAGAGTGTGAGCTAATAGAAGGAAAAAAAAAAAAAATAGGTATTGGAAAGATGTAGAAGTGACGTTTTAAACGAGAAACGCTCGTAAACTTGTCTACTTGCAAAGAGAATGATAACGGAAATTAATGGAAACAAAAATGATGATATAATAATTATGCGATGAAGTGGACTACATTTATTTGTTATCTTATACATTGAAGAAAAAAAGAAAAGTGTAATTGAAAAGACAAAAAAAAAAAATATATATTTTGTAGTCGTTAAACATTTGTGAACACATCTACATGAAAAAAAAAATCAATGACAACTTAAATAAAATGAAATAAATAAGTGACAGTGAATTATATTTGATTTATTTGAATGATATTTATTTCATATAAGTAAAAAGTGAAATTATTTGATATTTTTTACACTGAAAATTATAAAAAAATTATGTTTTAGGCTTATAAAGGTTGGATATTTGTTTGCGTATAAAAAAAGTTCAATGATAATGGAAATAAAATGAAACAAATATGATAACGCTATCACCACATGATGAAATCAGCTATATTTATTTGACATTGAAAAGAAAAATATGTGAAGGAAGAAGTGTGACGCGTTACGCGTGAAATGTTTGTAAAGCCTACATGGAAAAGAGACAGTATTACGAAATTGAAATGGTGACGTAATATTCAAGTGATTATTCGTGTTATAAACATTTTATATTTTATATTGATCTAAAGTCAAGTAGTAAATTAATAGAGTAGTTTTATTTATCCCATTTCTGATGATTATTTTCATTTGAGGTCCATTAGACCAGGGATGGGAAAACTTTTTCGGTCGCGGGCCAAAAATCTAAAAAAAAAAGTTTGGCTGGCCAAGATAAATTTTTCTAAAATTTTAAAAACAATATACATACAATATTACAAAACAAAAACAATTTACAAGCAATATTACAATTTAAATATGTTAATGAGATGAATGAATTTGCGATGAGACACGCTGGTTTATCCTTTACAACTAAAAAAATATTTCCTGGTCCATTCGTCATTAAAAGTGCGGTACTCTGAATAAACTTTACGTTTTTTAGTAGCTATTTTGGGGTTGAAATATTTTACGAATAACCCAAACAAGCACTAGCTACGCTGTACTTTTAATAATTTCACCACTATTCACAATGATGCTATAGGTCCGCAATCTTTCCAAACACAATCAATAATATTAGAATTTCCGCCAAAAGAAAAAGCAGCTGGCTGGAGCTTAAAATGCGCAGTCTGTCACACGTGAGGTCTAATTCACCTATATTGGATTCCCATATGTCTACTCCCCGAGAAAGAGATAACGCTTGTTGGCGCCAGTCTACAACTATAGCTGACAAAGAACTTCCGCTTTTAACACTTTACTGATTGAAAGCTGTCTGTGCTTGCTATTTCCGTCGATTTATGTTTTGTAGAACAACAATAGAAAAAGTAAAAAGATCATCCGAACTTTGAAAAAAAAGAAGAAAAAAAAATATTTAATCAAAGTAGAAAAGTAGATGGATATATAATATATATTTCTTTTATTTTGCCTCTGACCGGCAAATTAAAATTCTATCCACGGGCCGGATAGAACCTTCCGGTGGGGCGGAGTTGGCCCGCGGGCCGTAGTTTGCCCATCCCTGTATTAGACCATTAAAATAGCACTTAAATAATCTTAAATTACATAAAAAATATTTAATATTATCATATAAACATTCTTTTCGTTTAATGTATTTTACAAATTTATAGTAATTATAAAGTTGCTTGGGTTGAAAACAGAGAGCAAAAATAATTTTAAAATAAACAAGTCAAAGCTGCAAGTTATTCGGAGTGATAATGATTTTGGTGGTTGTATTTTTTTTTAATATTAATATTTATTTAAAAAAAAACAATTTAGGAAATATTTTTGGTAAGGGACATTTTTTTTTTTTTAACAATTGAAAGTCGTAGTAAAGTAAAAAAACAAAAAAAAATGTGATATATGGTTTACTGATGATATATGATATACTAATTAATAAAATACCCGATTTTATTATATATATGATGCATTGATTATTAAATAAAATATATGATATATAGTTAAAATATATGAATTTGCAAACTTTCATTTTCAAATGTGAATATTAACAATTGCAGTAAGAGAAAAAAATGTATGAATAAGAACAATTATTTTATATAAAGGAATAAAAATTATTTCTAAATAACAAAATTATCTTATAGAAGAGAATATTAAAAATTGAAATGAGGGAAAAATGTTCTAAAAATAGTGTTCCAAAATTGTCATAATTTAATAAAAAAAAGTATATTTTAAAGGAAACAAGTATTAGGAAAATTTACGAGTTTGTTCCGGTTTTTTTTTTTAATATATTTATTCCTGAATCTACAATATTTGTACCCTTCTAAGAAGAAAGATTCTTAGATTGAAATACACGATATTTGAAAATAATTACCTTAAAGGTAGTAGCAATTCGTTTGCGGTGGATATTTAATTTAGTTACATTTCCTATTTGTTTCGTAAAGGATGAGTTTTATCAGATATTTGAATTGAAGTAAATTAGATGAAACTTTTATTGCATTTTGGGAAACAGTATCGATAAGTGTGACTTTCATACGATGCAATCATCTAATAAATCGTCCACGTCGTCACTGACGCAACAGCCCCATGGTGGCCTTCAGCCTACTGGCAGATTTCGAGACAGGAGATGCTTTTTTTTACATGGTAGGGTAGTCAGCCCTACGCTCTACAGCCATATTAGATAGGGATCTACGGTTTGAAGGGGATTCCGAACCACTACAAATACCAAAGCACTGCCAGGACTCAAACCCAAAACCTATGGTATCGAGCATCAGAACGTAGTCACTCAGGCCATCCCATCTAATAAATACCAGCTGTTATTTTATATCTCTTATTGCTGCTATTTTACAGCTTTTATTAAGTTATACGGAAGCAATAAGTTGTAGTGTATAAAAATATTTTGACAGAAAATTAAACTAAGCGACGCTTTGATATTTACATTTTAAAACAAAATAATATACAAAGTTAATATATTTACATTTAAATAATCATGAAATAATATATAGTACAATGCAAAAAAAAAAAAAAAAAAAAAACTATCACGTCGTATAACATCTTAATAATTTCAATATATCCCAACTAGATATCTTACCGTTTGATTCATGGAAAATTCAAAATATATTTTAAAAAATTAATCGCATTATTATCGAAGTACATTTGTTCAAATGTAAGTAAATTAGACCGAAGAATAAATAGAAAAAAAAAAATCAGTTCATTATTTTGATGATAACTTCAATAATTTCCGATTGCATTATTTACTTTTCTGCAAAAAAAAAAAAAAAAAAAAAATCTATACATACCAAATGTCATTCGCATACAATCTCGACACGAATTACATAACAAAAATGAGGCGATTACTCATGCGTGAGAATGGAAACATCTGTTTCATGCATTCAATGTCAAGTAAAACGGAAACTTTTGCGAATAACCCGCCATCGCGTTTGTGTTTATTCCAATCAATGCATGCAATACATTTACGCTTTACGGAACTTGCTTTTCAAAATCGAAAATTGGAAAACTATATTAAGTGTCAGAATTGTTACAATTATTGTCTCTTTGGGGTTGTTATCCTCGATTAGTTGGGGATTTTAGATCATTAGCCATTAGTTTTAGAGACTGCATGGGGTTATTCAGTACAGTCAAATTTTATTATTTATCTTCTTACAGTGGGACCTGACTGGCCGAGTGACTAGCACTCTGGCTCTCTGTGCCACAGGCTTCGAGTTCGAATCCCGGCGGTGCCATGGATGTTTGTAAGGGTTCGGAATCCAATTTAAGACGTAGGTCTCGCTTAATAGAACCGTTGGGCGTAGGGCTGACAATCCTATCCCGTAAAAAAAATCATCTACGTCTTGAAATCTGCTAGCAGGCTTGGCCCACCACGGGGCTGCTGAGTCAATGATGATGATGATCTTCTTACAGTTGTGGTTGTTGCCATCGTCTCCCTCATGGAAGGAGGGAAGAGGGGTGCAGCTTTTGTTTTTGATGGAGCATCGGTAGGTAGAAATCTGACTTCTGCTTCGGGTAGCTGAAGAAGGAGGGCAGTGCTTTCCGGGAGCACCTTTAGGGTGAACTACCCTGCATTTGCCTATTGTATGGGAGAAAATACAGAAAACTCCCACCATGTAGTCCGACTAACGAGGCAAGAGATTGAACATCCCAAACGCCTTCGAGTCTCTTCTTTTTCTCAAATAGTATTTACAACAAAGCCGCTAGGGAATTGAACCTCCGCGGTATTGCTCACCAGCTGCTCACGTTATCACTGAGCCACGAGTCTGGCATCTTCTTGCAGTCCAACTAGCGAAGCTTTGAAAAATTAATCAGGCTACCAAGTTATATGGATTCAAACACAGTGATGTATTAGGAGAAAAATTTAATTTCGAAGCTGTTTTAATTACCATAAAAATAATTTTTAAATACTAAAATTTTAAACTGCATCATATCCAAAGAAAAGCTAGGCAGACCAAAAAATTCCACAATAACTATTAAACTTTGTTTCAAAAATTACTTTGCGCCGTGTATATCTGACAAACAATCTGTAACCTCTAACAAATAATCGATTCGTCCATCTTTAAAATAAATTGCTTAAAGTGCCATTGAATAATTGTTACGACTCTATCAAATCCTGAGGTGACTCGCTTCTAACAAGATCAACATATACCAGATTTAAGATCACTCAGGTACAATCCCGCCCGAAGTATATTTCGCGCACCCAGCGCGTAGCCGAGTATCGGGTTTGCGGCTTAGAATGGGAGTCCTTCCACAAATTTAAAATTATTTATCTTCAATTTTGAATGTGTTAAGTATAGTATGTCTTTAATTACATGTGTGTGTTGTTTATGAGTGTGTCAATAAAGCTATGAGTTCTTCGACCTGCGCCACAAATATCTCAACTCACCTACACCCAGTTATAATCTGGTTGCCCAAGCTGCACGTTACAAACTGTTATTTTTAATTCAGTGTTTTATTGCTTTTGCAATTTTAACAGTATTCCAAGTTTTAATATTGAAACCTTTTATGAATCTGTAGGAATTTATTATTGTTATATAATTTTTATTACAGAAACTTTCTTTTAGTTTTTATTAAAATTGCTTTATTTATTGCTAATTATTAATTTTTGTTTTTGTTAAATTATTATTAATTATTAATTATTATTTTTTCAATTATCATTTTGCTTCTTTAAATGTTTTCTACGATTTCTATTAAGATATTTTATATTTACGATTGAAACCAATGATAAAAAATGAAAATAATAATTAAAAAATCAGATTTAAGGTTATAATTTAAGTTATTTAAATAATTTTTCATTCGAATTCAATTGCTATGGTTCCTTTAAAGGAATTCCTCCAAATTTTGGTTTTTGTATATTTTATATGGTTTGTGCAACATAATTTTAAATAAATACAACTTGAAACTAATAAATGATAGCAAAATATTCGAAAGATAAATATGAACCTTAAAATTCAAAGAAATTATTTAAAAAACAACAATTAAAAAATTGTTTCTTAACTAAATAATTATTTCTTATGTTTCGAATTGTAATTATTCAAATAAATCTGAAAGCAATGAAAAAGTAGTTTGGATTTTTGTGTTACACAGATTTTTTTTTTTTTTTTTTTTTTTTTAAATAACAATCTCTTAAAAAAGTAAAACATTAAGATGCTATCAATTTTTCGTGAAAACTTTTTTTTAAAGTTTAAATTTGAAGTTTCAAAGAAGTCTAAAAACTATAATTAAACACTAGCAAGAAAAAAAAATTTAAATGCAGGCCAAAATTCCATGTTTTTACTTCCTAAAGTAAATAAAATTAAAAATAAAACTTTTAGCATTCAGAAAAATTGATAACAGCTACTTTTAACAAGGCAAAAAAGAATTTAAAAAAATTCGAAACTATCTTTTTAATTAACTTTTGGAACAATTTCGCTCGAAAGGATTTTAATTAAGGTACTCCATCTTTCATCTTTTTGCATGGCATATTCTTGTATCCTGCAAGTATCGACATTTAAGAACTGATGCATATTTTCGTTTCATCAGAATTCATGCAGTGGAAAAAAAAATTAATCACAATTTTCTGCTCTTCGAAGATTTATTAGAAAATCAAACGCCATTTTCTTTACTCTTTCTTTTCATTATCATGAAATTGAAAGGACAAACAAAAGATTCATCCATGAGAAAGAAAACTGTTCACTGGGAAAGAGTTTTAACTCGCTAAGCGAATTAAAGTTCAATTACAGGAAATGTCCCATCGTTGTTTTTTTCTCATTGTTTGTCGTCAGAATAAAAAAGAATTCACAGAATACACAAAAGATTTTTCTTAGTACTGCCCCCATCCTTTTTTTTATCATTATTTTAACTTTGTTATTTTTTATCCCACTTGGTCGACAGCAACATGTACACCCTAGAACCCGTGTGATCTCATGGAAGGTGGAAAAGGGGAGTTGCAGCTTCTGTTGTGATGAGTTTGGTTTGTCCCACTACGGTAATTTTGTGCACACTTTAGGCTAATTAGACTGGAACCTACTGTTTAACGGGGTTTCCGAACCGTTAACAAACATCTACCCATGCTACCACTAGAATTCGAACCTGAAACCTGTGGTACCAAAGACCACAGCGCTGGCCAATTGACCATCAGGCCGCCTGTTCTTATGGAGCACTTATAGGTAGAAGTCTGACTTGGTTCCGCGAGGCTGACTTTTTACAGGGTAGGGTTGTCAGCACTACGCCCAAAGCTATAAGGTCACATTAGACCGAGACCTACGGTTTAAAGTGGATGCCATGGATGTTTGTAGTGGTTCCGAATCCACTTTAAGCCCACTTAGTCGACAACAACATCTAGATCAAGTCAATGAACCAGTGTGGTCTCATAAAAGGAGGGAAGAGGCCCGGTCTAATATGGCTGTCAAGCGTTGGGCGTAGGGTTCACAACTCTACCCCGAAAAATGAAAACATCTCCTGTTTCGGATCCTGTCAGCAGACAGAAGAAATTGTCCCACCATGAGGCTATCGCGCCAATGATGATGACGATGACTGTAGTAAAAATAATACACAAAACATAGAATGAAATGAGGCTTCCAATTATAAAATTACAGGATTACATTCATTATAAGGATATGTATGGTATGCTATTATATACGTATACGCTAAATAAAGGTATTCTGTACAGAAAAAAAAACCATGGTATATAAATACTACGATAACGTTCAATCTATGGTATTTAAAATAAAATGTTCATGTTTAAAATGAAGGAATGGGCTAAGAGAATTGAGTTAATAAATCAAGGCTAATGGTTTCCTGGGATGATTAATTGTTCATATCTTTTAACTACTTTTATTAAATTGGAGAGTTTTCATTTCGTACAGAGTTGTGAATTATGTGCCCGTGGCACGGAAGGTAAAAATGTCTCGAGGGGAGATTTTAAGATGGCATGATTTTGTTAGAAGACAAGTGGTTGGTATAATGGTGTGGTTTTTCTAGTCTCTCCAAAAAAGCAGAAAATATCTTCTTAAAGGTTAAATTATTTGAGCCATGTTGGGAAAGAACCATGACCACTTATAAATAAAATGTCTTCTTTAGAAAGTATTCTATTATTTTTAAAGACATGTATGATTTCGAAAATGTTTCTCCCACTATTACTATTGCTATTGTTCCAGTCTAACAGACATGTTTGTGTAATGAAATTGGTTATTGAAGACAAGTTGCAATTCCGTTTATAACGTTTGCGTCAGCAAGTCACTGCGTGTTCTCATTGCTGTAATAGCCTGTGTGTTCTAAAAAACACTTACAAAATGGAAATGAAGTCCACCAGGCAATTGGAATAAGGATACTAGATACATAGTCGTTATCAAAATCTCACCAAGTTTTCTTGCTTGAATATCCAGACATGGCACTCTACAGATTTCCTACTCGAACTTAGATTGTCTTATACAAGATACCTTATACAACTCCTTTATGTGCATATCGTTCCTTCAAGACTCATGGGTGTTGTCTGGAAAGAATCCCTCTCAAATATTGGTTGCTGTAGATGTTGCCTTATTGGTTCAAGTTATTCGTATAAGTCCTGTGCTGTTCACCTATTGCCCTCTCTTAGCCAGATGTATATCCACTAGTACTGCATTCGTACGATCATACATTCTTCTAGTGTCTAAAGTAAAGAGTTTGCGATAGAATACTCCAAATTCCCGTACACGTGCAACTCCATTTATCGTTCCGACTGAGCATTGTTATACAGGTGTGTAACACAGGTGAGCCTCTTGTACCAACCCACCGACTTGGCCTCATGCACCTCATATACCCTCTCCTCATCACTCATTGAACAGCCCACCGACGGATGAGGGAGGGGGAGGATAGGACTTTCAAGGATAATTTCCCCTTATTTGCATGTCGTATGGGAGAAAACGCGGAAAACTCTCACCCGACTACCGATGTGAGACGCTTTGTCACACTACTTGTGTCTGAAAGCAGTGATACAACAATACCGTCAGCAGACTCGAACTTAGGTTCTGTTGCACGCAAACTGCTCATGTTGCCACTGGGTCACGAGTCGGACTTGTCATATGTATATGTATTCTATCCCATCTGAGAAATTTGTAAATATAGTGCTCAGATATCCTGCAGTCTAAAAATTATCATACATTAATTTATTTATGTTGTAATAAGTGTAAAATATTCACAAATATTTAGGAAAGTTAGTCGAATTTAAGATCTAATTATGGAAATACAAATGAAATTGTTTTGATGCATGTTGATAGCATATATGAATACAATCGAATTCACACTTAGACTATATCAGATCTCTTATTTTCCCCAGCCCTTAATTATTAGTACCAATGGTATACCATTGCGGATTAAAAACAGGAAATACCATACCAGTCCTAGCTTTTCATCTTTAATGTTACATAAAATTTCCAATATCTTTCATAAACAATGCGAATATATAGTAGAATTTGCCACCAAATTGTTCATATTTTAGTATTAAGCCATTGAACAGTTTAAATTTAATACATTACAAAAAAAACAATATCGATTTTGAAAAAAAAATCCAATCAACCACTTAAATTATAAAAAATAACAAAACGAAAACCCCAAATAACAATTAAAATAAAGTGGTTATTTATATGTTTATAACTTGATTAACAAGTAAATCGAAGTTAGTAATTATTACATTAATAAAATACCACTGACAATGTTGAATATTGAATGATCTATTTTTTTAAAAATACTATTTAAATTTAAATGCAGTTTTCCACACTTTGTGTTATTTCCAATTTAGTTTTTTCGGTCCTAAATTCTCACATTTGATTATTTGGGAAATCACGCGATCTTTTAACGAGCCCTATTGAACATTAAAGATAGATTTGCAAATAAGGAAAAATAATATTATGGTCTATTATAATCTCCAAAACAATGTTATCGTTCTGAAATGATTGTATGTTTCTTAAAAACACATTTTACTACTTTGGTATTCCCACAATTTGGAGATATAAGAATTGTAAAAAAAGAAATCCCACAATAGCACTTTCTGAAAAGCACGTTTCATTTTAATGTCCCCCGGTATAAGACGTGATAGAGTTACAGATGAAAACTTTAACCAATGTTCCATTTCGATCCAAAACATTTAACATGCAAGATTCTTATTTTTAAGGGAAAAAAAAAGGAACATTTTCTTTACTATCTGATTCTGAAAACAAATCACAAATATTTACTACTTTTATGTGCATAGTTATTTTATTCTTTCGCTATATTACTTAATTAATCTCGCCGCTCCAAAAAAAAATGGTTAAAACCTGAAATGATTTATAAGAAACAAAATAGGAAAATATAAATTTAAATATATTTTAAAAACACTAATCTACTTAAAGGTGTTAAAGATGCTAAGACTAACCCACTTTAAAATTTTTTGTTAGTTTTTTTTTTTTTTTTTTTTTTTTTTTTTTTTTTGAAATTTTATTATATTTTTAATTAAAAAAATTAATCATTTTATAAATTCCTTTAACAATGTATATTTTTTTAAAAGAAATCTAATAACGAAATCCAACTTTTCCAAAGCTATAAAAAAAATGCACACGTTTTTGAAATGTATTTCATTTTTTTAAGAATAAAAATTATTTTCTTTGTAGAATCAAATATTAATTTTCCCTTAAAAACATATTATTGAATCTACAATTATCTGATCGAATCTGATAAATTCTCAAAACTATGAAGGACTCCATTATAAAACCGGGTTCAAATAATGGCGGTGGCATGGATGTTTGCGAGTGGTTCGGAATCCACTTTAAATTGTATGTCCCGGTCTAATTACTCCAAAGTGTGCACAAGATGACCGTAGAGCGACAAACCAAACCTTTTATTAAAAAAGGAAAGAGTAAATAACTAAGAATAAAAAAGACTAAATGGAAATGTCACTTAAAAAGTGACATAATCATGTTTTATTCAAAAGGCTTCAGAGTTGGCGTCATCCATCGTGTTTGTAACAAATCAAGTTTATTTAGGGCAAAGTTAATTATCGGGATTGTGTAATTATTTTGTTTATATCCTTTTCGAAATAAAAATTAGTTAACTATTCATTAACTTACATTCTTCGTTAAATACTGAAGTGAAAAAATAGTTTTTGGATCATCATTAATCATTTTAGTAATTCTTATAAGGGTCAAAGCTGTCCTTAGGAAAGGTCATTGGATTTTCGAAAATTGGGTTATTCCATTTTCGAATGAAGGGAACTTGGCTCAGAATCTGATGAATTTTGCCAATTCGTCCTTTCATTTGGGCAAGGGTTCGAACTAACATTTTTTATCTAATGTGTTTATTCCAAATTTTGATCCCTTTAGAGTCTTGTGGACAACAAACTGATATTTGCTAGCCATAAAGGGTTATTATTAAAAATAGCATTAAAAATAAATACTAATATAAATACTATTAAGAAAAGAATAAGTTTAATATTTAAAAAAATGTAAGTGTCTAATTAAAATAAGAACCTGCCACGTAGTGCAGTTAGCGTGCGGATGGTCTAAGATTTGAATCTGCAGATGGCGTACGTTGCAATCATTACTACTGGAAACAAGGTTTGATTTGGTTTGTCGCTCTACGGTCATCTTGTGCACACTTTAAGCTAAAAAGACCGGGAACTACAGTTTAACGTGGATTCCGAACCACTACAAACATCCACCGCACCGCCGGGACTCTAATCCGAAACCTGTGATACCGAGCGCCAGAGCGCTAGCCACTCGGCCATTCAGGCCCACTAGAAACAAGGAGATTCGACAAGGATTGTGATAACGGGTATAAAACGTCTCGCATCGATAATCAGGCTTTCTGGTGCGAGTTCCCCGGGTTTTCTGCCATACGACAGGCAAATGTGGGGCAATTACCCTCCAGAAGTATGTTATGCCCTCTCTTACTCACCTGTACGTGGCATACGTAAGAGGAACACAAGGTCCATCGACCTATTGACCAATAGATAGAGATGATGGATAAAACGTAACAAAACGTGTCTTGTTACAGTTAAAATTAGATTTTGAACAATAGTAATGACACACATGAAATAAACAAAGAAATGATTTTAGAATTTTAAAAAACAAGTAAAATAAAAAAAACAATAGAATTTTAATCAATTTGAAAAATTCCAAAAGTTAGAACACTTTTAAAATAGCATTAAACAAGGGTTTGGTCAACACTGAATGACATATGTATGTATATCTATTTATCTATACTACCCGGCACCACAACCAATGTGGGAAAAGGCTTGCTTCCTACTGTCAGATTTCGAGACAGGAGATTTTTTTTACAGGTTAGGATTATTAGTCCTACGCTTAACTCTCTATATATATACTTATACTGTTAATATATATATTAACAGTAAATAATTAATCATCATTATCCATTCATATATCTATTGTTTCTGACATAATTGAACAGAAATTACTATGAATTTGTTTTAGGCAGCAGAAGTTTTTTCTTTTTGTCCATAACTTCCTTTCGTACATTCGTCCCCAAGAAGCATTTGTTGTGCCACAAAACTATTCTTTTGCCTTTTGGCTTTCACTCTTTATTCTCATTTATCCGCACAAGTAGCAACTTTCTTTCCCGCCGGTGGTACCATTTTCGGTACATTCTTTATTAATAGGAGCACATTTTCCCCGAGGAGCCATTTATTATTGAATAAAAGTGGAGAAATGTCCTACTAAAGAGGAATTAACTTAGATTCCAAGTCTACGTAAAAGGTAAATTCGATTTATAGGCAGTAAGGGAAAATAACTTTTGATACATTACAATAATTATATCTTTTTTCAATTCCTACTATTAGTTCACACTCTCCTATACATATTTAGATATCTTGTTCCCATTTTCAATCGTAAATAAAATAATTTTATTCATCCACTCAAGTGCAAATACAATTTTTGAAACTTGTAGTGGATGACACTGGACGTTAATACAGTTTTTTCAAATATTAATTCAATTTAATTACTTAATTTTAGTTTTATACGGGAGAAAAAATTTATCTTATACAAGGTATTTAGCAGGATATAAATTTATGAACAAATACCGTCACTGGCGAAGCGTGTGGATCGTTGGAAAAAAATTTCTTTTTTCATTCCGGGTTCTAGTCTGATTCAAGGAGGGAACAGAATGGAAAAGGAAACATGTGAATAAATGAGTGAGAGAGATGGAAAGTGTGTGTGTGTGTGTGTGTGTGTGTGTGTGTGTATGTGTGTGTGAGAGAGAGAGAGAGAGAGAAAGAGAGAGAGAATGAAAAGACTTAAAAAAAATTAAATTAAAGAGAGAAAGACTTAAAAAAATGAATGAAAGTTATTTATAAAGGACTTTCTGCAATAGAGTGGAAAAAAAGTAGGAATTGACTTAAATTCTTTTTTATGTTAGTTGTTTTAATTTAACAAAATGAATAAAAAAGATTTAAAATATAATGTGGTAAATAATAACAGAAAAATATCAATGCGCGAGAAAAACGAAAGTTTAACGAATTGCTTAATAATAAATAACCTCAGTGAAATTAATGAGAACTAACATCGTTTCAACATCATTTTTTTCCCTCTATTTCACGTATCAGCGTTCATCTTCGGCAGAAGTTACCAGAACATTTCGGCGGAGCAAGAGTTCGCGAAATTTTTACCGCTCACATTACCGCAGCCAATTAGCCGGCCTTCGATCCGTTCGGCGGCAACCTTAATTTGATTTCACTCCAGCGAACGAACAGCCATTTTGCTTCTACTAGTTTTCCCCGAGAATCAACTGCTAACTGGCTAATTGAGATTCGAGTAGAAGTTTCGCCGGTGGAGTAATTAGCAGTTTAATAGAAAAGGGATTTCCATCATTGGGAAAATATGGAATCTGCCATGCACACAGGCAGGGTTCGATGATGTGTCGAAAAGGAGGAGGTTTTGATATGAGTTTCGAAAGTTTCGTATTCTTTGAACTGATTAACAAAGCAAGAAGAGAACAGTTTAGCATATGTTATTTTGAATATTTAGCATATATCACAGCTAATAATGACATAGCATTAATTGTTAATATTGTTAGAAGTGATGTCTGCAAAAGGAGTTGTTGTAATAAAAGCACACAAATAATTTTTGTGTTTTTTTATATAGAGCTCATCTCCATATAAAAAAGCCCATAAGTTATTAAATATTACATAACATACAGTTATTCGCGATGATAAATAAGCAAACATTCATAATTTGATTTTCATATGTATGTCGGATATAAATATTCTAAATCAGTAAATCAGAAAGTCCTGTTGGGAGAGAGAAGGTGTGGATTTGACTTGTCTCTCTACGATCATTTGTTGCACACTTCAGGCTAATATAGACCGGAACCTACAAGTTAACGTGGATTCCGAACCTACTGTCAGATATACTACTACTGTCTACTAACAAACATCCATGCCGCCGCCAGGATTCGAACCTGAACACTGTGATACCATAGGACAGAGCGCTAGCCAATTGGCCACCTGCCACTAGAGAAGGTGTAGAGGAAGATGAGAACATATATATATATAATGAATAGTATTAGAAATTGGCATTAAAACATGATTATGAGTATCATACTGATAACTAAGTAGTATGTAAGTTTTACCTGATAGAACATGATTGCTCACCAGCCCATGATAGGCAATTATTTTGAGTTATTCTTCTTGTTAGTTATAGTTAAGTTCTCGTCAGTCATAGTTCTTGTGGTTATTTATTTCATTATTTTATTTCATTTTTATGTAAAAATGAAATAAAGCAATGAAAATAAATAACAGAGTGCATTATTTTTGTATGATACTCCATCACTAACAAACATTTAATATAAATGAATTGTTATAATAAGAATACAATGATATACAATCCGAAATATCATCGTCATGTTGGGGTTGGGCGACTCGTGGCTCAGTGGCGACGTGATTTCTGGCGAGCATTAGGGCAATCCACTGGCGACTTTGTTGTAAACATTATTTCAAAAAACGAGAGACTCGATGGCATTTGTGATGTTCAGCATCTCGCCTCGTTAAACAGATTACCTGGTGAGAGTTTTCTTGATTTTCTCTTATATGATACGCAAATGCGGGGTAGTTCAAGTCCTTCCGGAAGGCATTGCCTTCCTTCTTCAGCGACCCCGAGCCAAGTCAGACTGCTACCTACAGGTGCTCCATCACAACAGAAGCTGTTCCCCCTTCCCTTCTTCCACGAGATCACATGGGTTCTTGGATTTGGTCTAGATGTTGTTGTCGACTGAGTAGGATAAGAAACAACAACATATAAAAATACAACATTATAAAGTGCTTAAGCTTTGGAGTTATATAATAACGAAAATTATCTTTAAATCTTTTCACAAAAGCCGAATTTTGGAGAATTTTGGCAATTTTTTTTAAATGATAGAAGAGTTAATTGTGTTTTTTAATTATAAAATAGGAAATCAGGATTAAATTAAAATAATCTGTTTTCTGAAAAAAAAAGAACCTAGCTAAATAACGTAACGAAAAAAAGAAATTATTGCTTTAAAAGTTTCTCCAGCAGAAAATTTTTGTATCCTTCAAGCAAGTTTTTTGTGCAGCTCAGATATTAATCATTTTTTTTCTTGTAAAAAAGTTTCCTCGTCAAGATCAATATATTTTAACAATAGTTTGTTTACCTTCAAAATATTATCTCACCAGAGTTAAATATTTTTTTGGAACCGTCAACATCTGTCACTATCAATTTACCGCTATTCAATCACGAGAAGTTTTGTTTGAGTGTTTCCTTTTTCTTGTCAGAAGGTGTTAATGAGTGTTAAATTAATATCAAAATGAGAAGGAAAGCTTCAAATTAAATATTTTTAATGATAGTAATTATTTATTATTGCAAAGTACAAAAACAGCTTCTTACTGACTTTCAACTTAATTTTATTCTCAGGTATTTCGGGGATATCTCAAAAATAAGCCTTCATAAGTATTTCAAATTGTTAATTAACTCCAATATTGTTGTATGAAAAATATAAAAATGAAAAACAAATGTTTATGGTGTTTTTTACGCGTTATTTTTGGTATATATTTTTTATGCGTTGTTATTTTCCGAAATAATTTATCACAACAATGGAAGATAAATAGCAGATTCAGCATTACTCAGGATAAAAGCTGAATGTGTTGTTGTTGTGACTAATCCTCAGTATCCGGCAGCCCGAGATGAAGACCTCTTGAACAGTCTACTAAAGGATGGAGTGAAAGGGGCGACAGCTTCTGTTGTGATGGAGCCTCCGTAGGTAGAAGTCTGACTTGGCTCCGTGATGCTGAGGAAGGAAGGAAGTACCTTCCGGGTGGATTTTTAAGGGGAACTACCCCGCATTTGCTTATCGTACGGGAGAAACCCCGGGAAACTTCCACCCTATAGTCCGAATCACGAGGCAAGATGTGGAACATCAGAAACGCCATCTAGTCTCCTCGTTTTTTAAACAACATATAAAAATGCCGCCAGCGGATGGAACCTCCGCCCTCATGCTCACCAGCGGCTCCCGTTGACACACTGCCCTTCCCCAACATGCCCATGATATTTCGGACTGCATATCATTCCAATGTAATTATAATATTTCATTTATATTAAATGTTTGTTAATGATAAAATATCATACAAATATAATGCACTCTGTAATTTATTTTCATTGTTTTATTTCATCTTTACTTAAAAATGAAATGAAATAATGAAATAAATAACAATTAATAATAACTGACAAGAACTAACAAGAAGAATAACCGAAAAGAATTACCTATCCTAGGCCGGCGAGCAGTCATATTCTATCAAGAAAAACCTAAATAATATTTAGTAGTAATCGATATGATACTCATAACCATGTTTTATTATGACTTTTCGGTCACATTCTTTACAAAAACAAGTAATATAAAAATTTTTTTTAACTCAATTCCAATTTTTTTTTTCACTCTATTGCAGAAAGTCCTTTATAAATAATTTTCATTTGTTTTTTTAAGTTTATCGGGCACCCTCTATTGGTAGATATATGCAACTTAAATCTAAAAAAAAACTAAGATTAATTAATTAAATTTAAAGAATGAATTAATATTTGAATAAAACTGTATTCACATCCAGTGTCATTCACTACAAGTTCAAATAAAATGTATTTGAACGTGAGTGTATAAATAAAATGTATTTTATTAACGATTGAAAATTTGAACGAGATATATATGTAGGGAGAGTGTGAATTAATATTAGGAATAAGTCGCATTTTGGGAAAACCCTATTTCTAAAATGGGGCAATGACAATCAACACATCCTAGCGTGACCGCCAGCCAAAAAAAAAAACATAACTATTTTTTTCCCGAAACGTTTTCCATGAAAATAAACTAATAAGAAACAAACAATATACTAAAACTAAATGAATGAGAATACAATATGACAAGAATAGTTTTGAATGAATCCTTTTACACATAATTTTACTGTACTGAAACTAAGGTACAAAATACTAAGAAACTAAGAAGAAGGTACTAAGAAACAGACAATTCACAGAATATTTCCCATAATCTGTGAAATATTATATATGAATCTTCTCGAAGAGTGAATGCCATGTTTCCGCAATACGGGAGAGATTTACAACCGCACTCCCATTAAATTACCTTTCCGGGTCGTTTAGCGAAAGACTGATACGTCTGGGAGTTGTTGTTTCTTTATTTCGGGCGTAAAGAGAATTATGGATCGATGTCGATTTCGAAAAAGAGTTCATAAAATGACGAAAACATCTTAGGAAATACTTCTTCTTGTTGGAGAAGGGAAGATTGAAGCGAAAATGTCTTACAAGTTGAATTAAGATGGAAAGGTTTGAAAAGAAAAAAAAAACAATTGTGTTTCTTTTTAATAAAAAATTATTACTTCACTATCTATTTTTTTCTTTTATTGAAGTATTTGATGGCTTGAACCAATTTTGATTTAAAAGATAATTTACTAAGAAATAATGTGCAGTATGCATCAAAGGAAATTGAAAAGTTTATGTTTTTATTTGACTGTTCTCGTATTACCAATTTGTAAGCAGATGAGAAACATCAGTTGAAATTCACTTATATAACAGTAAATTTGTGTGCGCGTGTATATTTTGTATAGCTCGAAATTTATAATACTTGGATATTTAATTTTTTCTTACTAATTACTTAGGTGTCAAATTCTAGCCAAAATAAACAATAATATGTAATGTTATAAGCAATAATACGTTAAATAAATCTGAACCACAAATCTTATTTTAGAATAAATCCCTTTTCAAGCCTTTAGTTCAAAATCGAACCATTACAAACATCGATGCCACCGACGGGACTCGAACCCGAGACCTGTGACACAGAACGTCAGACACTTGGCCATTCAGGCCCAACTTGTTTGTGGTGCTTGTATTGTTTGTTTCGCACGAAAATATTTATGGAAATAAAACCTTTGCATTATTAAACCAAGTTGTAAAAGTTGTAAAGTTTTACAACTTGGTTTTTATTTTTTAATTTTTATCGCCACTAAACTATAATATGATGTGCAACATACATAATCCCCGCACTGTCATATAATATCTACAAATATTAAATTAGATAAATTTACATTTTGATATGATTTTGACACGCACACATACGCACAAAAAAAAGTAATTCAGTACAGAAAAATATGCAATTCCATATGTTGACGATGCAGTATTCTTCGAAAGAACATTGCTGCTAATGCAATCTCGTTGCATTACTCAATTCCTTCTATTAGTTCCCACCCTCCCTATATATATATTGTTCAAATTTTCAATCATTCAAGAAACACTTTTTATTCAGCCACTCAAGTTCAAATGGATTTTTTGAAACTTGTAGTGGACGACACTGGATGTTAATGCAGTTTTTTTCAAATATTAATTCAGTAATTAAATTTAATTCATTCATTTCAGTTTTTTTAGATTTAAGTTGCATGTATCTACCCATAGATGGCGCCAGATAAACTTAAAAAAATGACTGAAAATTATTTATAAAGGACTTTCTGCAATAGAGTGGAAAAAAAGTAGGAATTGACTTTAAAAGTTTTTTTTATATTACTTGTTTTTCTTTTATTAAAGTATTTGACAGCCTCAGCCAATTTCGTTTAAAAGATAATTTAATACGAAATAATGTGCTGTATGCATTAAAAGAAATGAAAAAGTGTATGTTTTGAGATGATTGTATTAGAAATTTGTAGAAAGATGATAGGCATCATCTAAAATGCACATATAAAACAGTAAATTTGTGCATGTACGTGTGTCTGTATTTCTTACATAGCGCGAAATCTATAATACTTGGCTATCTAATTTTTTCTTACTAATTACGTAGTTGCTAATAGCCAAAATAAACAATATTATGCAATAATACGTAATGTTATAAACAATAATATGTTAAATAAATCTGAACCACAAATTCCTTTAGTTCAAAACTCCATTGCGAATCAATAATGATGTCATAATTCTTTGTTTTATTTTAACACATTCGTGATAAATTCTCTTTTGTCTACTTTATTTTGATTTTTATTCTTTTTTTCTTTCTAATGCAGTTGGCAAACACTTAAACAGTTTGGTCTTGGATGCCTTAAGGCAAGCGCTGCACAGACGTTACTCACTTTGCATTACCCAGGGAGCGCGTGTCACTTGAAGATAAGTCACGGACGCGGAGTAACAATGCCCCCGCAACGCTCTACGATCCTATTAGACCGGGACCTACGGTTTAAAGTGGATTTCGAACCACTACAAACATCCATGGCACCGCCGGGACTCGAACCCGAAACCTGTGGTACTGAGCGCTAGCCACTCGGCCATTCAGGCCCTGTTTTTTATTCTTTTTCTACGGATTTGTACTTAATTTGACAGATGTTCATTTATTCGATTGAGTTTCATTTTATTTCTAATCGTCAAACCAGCGATGATCTACAAAATGTGGTGCACGATGCTTATAAGCATTGCATATAAATATGTCATCATCGTTTATAATTACGTGGGCTATATGTTTTCGTTCTTTTCATGTTATTAAAAACAGCATGTAAATAAAATTATTTTTTTTTTAATTTTTGAAAAATAAAAAAATTAAATTTTAAATCACAGTAAAAATTTTACATTATTGAAAGCAAGACATTTATGATTGAATGGTGTATTAATGGGCGACAAAGTTAAAAACTTAACATATTGTTACAACTGCTCATTTGTGTAGCACAATACATGTGTACATCTGTAATTTATACTTAACAGTAATGAAAGCAAAACGTTGTCACAGAACTCGCCATTTTGTGATAAGCGCAGTTCGTCCAAATTAGAAAGGCACTGATTCTACATTATGTAATCATTTGGCTAGCAGAAGCAATAATTGCTAAACTTTTGGATAATCCTAAGAACCCTATTATTTTAGTTACAGAATCATGTTTAATCCAATCATCAAACTTATTAAATTCGAGTTCCAAATTATGAATTTCTTCAGCTATTTTATCTCTCCCACTATTCTGTTGTTTGAGACTTGCCATTTTTAATCGTGGCGCAATTAATATTGTTTATGTGCTCGATAATACTTAAAGAAATAAATAACTTTATTTTTATTTCCATAAATATTTCCGAGCGATATGAAAAATATTAACATTTTGACAACGACCTAACAAACGACATAACAATTTTTTATAATCGCAATGAATTTATAATAAGCTGTGTGTGCTACTTACATAAGCCTCGCAATGTCATATCATATCTACAAATATTAAATAAGGGAAAGTTCAATTTTGTAATGATTTTGTCACACACAAAAAAAATTAATTCAGTACAGAAAATACGTAATTCCAGACGTTGACAATGCAGCTTTCTTAGAAAGGTCATCAATAGAACACAATAGTTTGCCAATCAGCTAGTAATAATATTAAATTATTTTTGCTAATACGATCTCTTATTAAATTACGAGACAATAATTGCAACAAAACACATAATAATCATGAGAAAGACAACTGTGTTATGCATTCAAAAAATAATTTGTAGCATTGAGTCGATGGCTTATATATTTCTATTTATGAATTGATACTTTTTTCCTCTCTCTATGAAGCATCTCGTTGCATTACTCAATTATTTTTGTAACAAAACGCATAACATTTAGCTGAACGTTATTATCATGAGGCGTGCTGATTTCCTTCCTCAACTATTTGGCGTATTCCATTATTTGTACACAGCCCATCATTCAGTTTCGGAATACACACAGGGTGAAAACAACACGAAACTGCGTCAAGGGCAGCTGCTTCATTACGATAAACAACTTGCAGCCATTTTGTTTTCCCAATTAAAGCCTGCACTTATGTGGGCCCAGTTTCTCAGAAGACATGCTTAAATGTCACTTAAAAATCAATGAGCCTAAACGAAACGCTCGTTCTTAACGTTCGCCCAAAGCGGTATTATTTTAAGTATCTTGCAATTCTTGCTAACAAAATCACAGATATTATGTTTGTGCAACTTTTCTTGGTGGCTGTAAAATCACGCAAACGAAATAATTTTGCCGTTTGCCAGTTATTAAATTATGTTTTGTTACTTAACTGATGAAACATTTTAAACGTGAAATTATATCAAAGTATTTAACGAAGTATATCAATTGAAATATTTATTTAATTATTATCGATTATAGATAAAGAGAAGAGAGGTTTTAAGAGCAATATTTATTTATTGTTACAGAAACTTATCATTGGTTATTGCAGGTGGAGTTTTCGTGGTCGCTTTGATACACGGGGAGACTCATAAATCTCCATTTTTGTAAGTGGCTTGTCATTATGATTGAAGAGGTTGCCAAAGAAGACTTATGGAAAATCTGTTCATTAATTGTTTAAAATGGATTGCATAATAAATTTCATCTGGCTTTAGTGATTTAACGAATAGTATTCTTTTGATTGCCATATTGACCTTGCTGGTATATGTAGATTAAGACAAATTGAATATAAGATTTGTAGATACAGTTATGATTTATGGTTTTTTTTCTTTCTAACCCGAAATATATCACCCGACCCGAAACCTGTGGTACCGAGCGCCAGAGCGCTAGCCACTCGGCCATTCAGGCCCGTTATGATTTATGTTGTTCATCAAAGAGTTTCTCGTTTTTCCCGAAAAAAAAAAAAATTTTCACACATTTTTTTTTTTTTTTTTTGTTTATATGGTTTTGGCTTATGATACACTAATTCACATAAAGTACCAAGTTCTTTGCAGGTGATGTCCACGTTATTTCACTTAAAAAAATTCTTTTGTCTGACTCGTGGCTCAACGGCAACATGCACCTCTGGTGAGCATTGAAGTTCAATCCGTTGACGGCTTTGTTGTAGGCATTGTGACTCGATGGTGTTTGTGATGTTCAGTTACTTGCCTCATGAGTCGGACTACCCGGTGGAAGTTTTCCCCCATACGATACGCAAATGCGTGCGGTAGTTACCCCCTAAAAGTTCTCCCGGAAGGCACTGCCCTCCTTCTTCAGCGACAAGTCAGGCTTCTACCTAGGGGTGCTCCATCACAACAGAAGCTGCCCTCTTTTCCTCCATCCATGGACTACTCGTGGGATGTCCATCCCACACTGCAGGACACAAAGGATTAGACACAGCAACATAAATTCTTGGAATTTATGATTTTGTAGAGAAATTGACTGCTCGAAGTATTTTTTTTAAATATTAATTGTTAGTTTCCCATTTCAAGAATCACTCCTTAACCGCGTTCAAATCACAATTTTCATGATTAAAGATCGAAATTATTTTTTAATGTTGTATTTTAAAGATCAGATTTCGTTTTTCTAAAAAGTTTTGAGTTAGAAGTCAGGATGCAGCTGTTTAAACGCGATCTGTCAGGATATTGAAAGCTTCAGATTGAATTTCTGAAAAACTGTATTTTTTACTGCACCTTCCTACGATAACAGTGATAACTGTTATATTAATTTTCAGAATGTAATGAAATTTAACTTCTTCTAAGATGTTACGTTTGCGTTGAATTAAAAGATGTTAAATATATTCATTTAGAAATGGGGTATTGCTCTTTTGTTAAAATCATTACTTTTTTCCTTGTATTTTTTTAAGGATTCGATTGGTTGCAATTCAAATATATTTTAGAATACTATAATTCTCTTCAAAGTATGCATATTTTATTTATGTCTACATTTATGTGAGACAAAGTGATATATTTACGTATTCCTTTAATTCGAGTGTTTCTTCTTCTTCAACTTCTGTCTACATGCAGATTCCGAAGCATGAGATGTTTCTATTTACGGGATAGAGTTGTCAACCCCACGCCCAACAGTCATATTATACCAGATCCTATGGTTTAAAGTACATTCCGAACCCTTACAAACATCCATGGCACCGCCGGGACTCGAACCCGAAATCTGTGGCTGAGTACGCCAGATGTTAGGTGTATTTCAGTAAATTAAAAAAAAATTCAATTTTTTCCAAATTTTAACAAAGTTTAATCTTTCTGTTTCTCAATGTTCAATTTAACAAGATCACAAAAAAATTTCTATAAATAAATATTTTGCTTTGAACGTGGTTGGTTTAACACAAGGGTCAGCGAAATATCTGTTAAGTGGTGGATATGTTGAGAGATTCTTTTCGAGCAATGAATGGCAGTATCATTTTATTATTCCCTTTTGCAATCAATTTTCAGACAGAAAAATAGGAATGGATAATTCAGATAATTAATTCTTTGGCCACAGCTGGTATAGCCTTTTTACATTTCTCCACTGAGATCACCAAATGATACTGATTTTTCTCATAATTACATCTCTGCAAGTCCTCCTGTCCAGCTCCTGTCAAGTCAACAGCTGTTTCGCGCCAATTGTGAATTTTCCGAGAAAACTTTAATTGCCAACATTGCCAAACACTTCACTCATCCTGTCGCCAACTTTGCCAAACACCTCACTCATCCTGCCGCCAAAATTGCCAAACACCTCACCCATCCTGTCGCCAACCTTGCCAAACACCTCACCCATCCTGTCGCCAACATTGCCAAACATCTCACCCATCCTGTCGCCAACATTGCCAAACATCTCACCCATCCTGTCGCCAACATTGCCAAACATCTCACTCAGCCTGTCGCCAACAGTGCTAAAACACCTCATCCTGTCGCCAAGATCGCCAGCTTAAATGCTATTTTTTTAGTCTTTTGTCGTGTACAACGTATATTCGATGTGTTTTACAATATAAAACCTTTCAATGCATAACATCAAACAACTTACAGAACAAATATTTGTAAATTTTAATAATAAATAAATAATACAAAATTATTTACAAAACATTTCATAACAGAGCACCTGCAATTTTTTTACTCACCAAGGATATCAAGTATGAAGAATTTCGGAACAAATAATTGATGAAACGATGCTTTGATTTCTGAATTGAAATCCAAAACTTTATTTTCTTTATCGAAAACATTGCTTTTTATTGAAATTATTACAATCTTTTACAAGGTTACGAAACAAAATCCTTTTACAGTGAATTCCCAACAAATAAGGCGGCTGAAGTCCAGACAGTTATTTTTATTCTAATATAACCAGAAGCAAATTATTCAAAAAATAAATAAGAACGGATGTTAATTATATAGAATCTAATGAGCATTCGGCGTGTAATTCGAAACAGTTCTTTTTCAGGGCCGTTGAGGGAGAGGTTACATTGTTATTACGAAAAAGAACACTATCATCCCAACCATTTCACAGTTTGGCAACCTGATGCTGTAAAAGGAATTCGCGGAGACAAAAGTTAACACGTGACATGGAAGTTCTTGATTTCACGAAGTAGGAAATTTAAAGCAAATGTAGATGCAGAAATCAAGTGAGTCACCACCATGCAATACTTTTCAAAATTCGTTTTTTTAACTATCCAGTTCTCTTGAACAGTCTAGTTTCAAATTAGCACTGATACATTTATTTATTCTTCTACATTCCCAAAGCAAACGTTTTTACGCACAGATACATAAATTAGATGTAGAAATATTATATGTAATAACAATAATTTTTTTTATTAAAATAACATTAAAAGATTTCAAGATTATTGTTGAAGGAAATACTTTACTGAAGATAATTTTTTTAACTATTTTATGTGACTAATTCTCAGTGTCCGGCAGCTCGGGACTGATACCCCATGAGTAGTCCGCTCATGGATGGAGGGAAAGGGGGCAGCTTCTGTTGGGATGGAGCACCCGTAGGCAGAAGTCTGACTTGGCTCCGTGTCGGTGAAGAAGGAAGGCAGTGCCTTACGAGAGGACTTTTTAGGGGGGGGGACTACCCTGTATTTGCGTATTGTATGTGAGAAAATCCAGAAAGTTCCCACCAGGTAGTCCAACGAACGAGGCAAGATACTGAACATTCCAAACGCCATCGAAACTCCTCATTTTTTGAAACAGTGTCTACAACAATGGCGCCTCAGATGGAACCCTAGCCCTAATACTCAAGAGCGGCGTATGTTGCCACTGAGGCACGGATCGGTTTGGTTTGTCGCTCTACGGTCATTTTGTGCACGCTTTAGACTAATTAAACCGGGGATTACTGTTGTGGAATTCGAATCACTCACAAACATACATTGCACAGCCTAGATTCGAACCTGAAGCCTGTGGTTCCAAAAGCCAGAGAGCCAGCCAATTGATCCTCAGGCTACCGAACCACGAGTCGGGCAGCTATTTAATAAAACTATAACAACAAAATATGTGTATGTTGAAGTTATAGTGCAAATGTCATTCAAATTTGCATAGTAGAAAAAATATTTTGGAAAAAAAAGTTTTTTGCTATTTTACTAGAGAACAATTCGAATATTGAAATACGTTTCAGTTTTTTATTCATTTAATGGGTAGAAAATTAGCAAAATTGGAAAAAATTTTTCACTGTTTTTTTGTCGCAAAATGCTGGAAAAATTACACAGGAGTTACCATACTAGTTAGTGAATGGACGGTGAATTTTCCAGAAAAAGCACGTCTGCTAAAGGTGAAACTTTAAAAAAAATCCATAAATATTTTTTTAATATTAATATTATTTTATTCGTAATAAAAGCCATGCCAATTACTTTGAAATTGATTTATTGTTTGTGGAAAAAAAATAAATTATAAGCAAATAGCGAGAAAATCGATAAATCGAATCACTCTGAATCGATCGTAATGCCCATCGAATCACTAATCAATATTCATCGAATAATTCCCATTAAATCACTCAGAGAAAATCGATGAACATTATGGATAAATTCATTTAAAATATATTGTTTGTATTTTTTATATATATCTGGTAGCAATTTTAATTACCACATGATTTCATTCTTGAGAAAATATTTTATTCAATTCCTTCTATTAGCTCACACTCTCCCTATATATATCTTGTCCACATTTTCAATCGTTCATAAAATACTTTCTGTTCATCCACTCAAGTTCAGATGCATTTTTTTAACTTGTAGTGGAGGAGACTGGATGTTAATACAGTTTTTTCAAATATTAATTCAGTAATTAAATTTAATTCATTAATTTTAGCTTTTTTTACATTTAAGTTGCATATATCTACCAATAGATGGCACCAGATAGACTTAAAAAATGAATAAAAATTATTTATAAAGGACTTGGTTCATTTCACAACGTGGTTTCATTCTTGAGAAAATAACTTATTCTTCTTAATATGGCTCTTGTAAAAAAACACACCCCAATAATTGAAAACATGTTATTTTCGTGACAAATTAAGCGAATCTGTTATAAATGTTGCCAAATTGCTGCAATTAGCACCTTCAATTGTTTTTTTCCTTGACATAAAGACCTTCAAAGAAGACATTCGAACTGTAAACAAGGAAAGATACAATCATGCTACGAAAGCTTACTCGACACGAACAGCTGTTTTATTGCAAGAAAAATTACGAAAGATTCTACATTAAAATTGTAAACCTTTCCAAATACTTTATTGAAAAAGTTTTTATCCTATTTTCTCTAAAAGCGTTGCAATTGTCATTTTGAAAGAAGAAACATTTTTGCGAATAAAAGGAAAAAAAGAAAAATTGCATTCCTTTTAACGCATAAAATGTTTCTTTTTTTAAAACAATTAATATAAAAAAAATTTTGAAGTCAATTCCTACTTTTTTTTCACTCTATTGCAGAAAAGTCCTTTATAAATAATTTTCAGTCATTTTTTTTAAGTTAGACAAAATTCTCTTTCTCTCTCTCTCACACACACTTTCCTATCTGTCTCACTCATTTATTCACATGTTTCATTTTCCATTCTGTTCCCTCCTTCACTCAGACTAGAACCCACAATGAAAAAAGACATTTTTTTTCCAGCGATCTACACGCTTCACCACTGACGATATTGATTCCTAAATTTATATCCTGCTTAAATATCTTATAGAAGAGAATATTTTTTTCTCCCTCATAAAACTGAAATGAATGAATTTAATTTAATGAATGAATTAATATTTGAAAAAACCGTATTAACATCCAGTGTCATCCACTACAAGTTTCAAAAAATGTACTTGAACTTGAGTGGAGGAATAAAAATTATTTTATTATCGATTGAAAATTTGAACAAGACATAAATATATACAAGGAATGTTAACTAATAGTAGGGCCTGAATGGCAGAGTGGCTAGCGCTCTGGCGCTCGGTACCACAGGTTTCGGGTTCGAGTCCCAGCGGTGCCGTGGATGTTTGTAGTGGTTCGGAATCCACTTTAAACCGTAGGTCCCGGTCTAACACGATCGTAGAGCGTTGTGGAGAGTGACATATTAAAAATAAGGAAAAACTAACTGTTCATATATATAGTGATGAGGGGATTATAGTCCTTGTTGCTTCACATCCCCATATACCACTTCATTCATCTCATCAACTAATAGTAGGAATTGAAAAAAAAGAAGAAAATCTACTATTGACAATCCTTCATTCATAAGAAGTGCATTCCTAATGTAACTTAGCAAAGTTATGTATAGAGAGAGGAAAAAAGTATCAATCCATAAATAAAAACATAAGCGATTGACTCAATGTTACAAATTATTCTTTGAATGCATAACACCGTATTCTTTCTCATGATTATTATGTATTTTGTTGCAATTATTGTCTCGTAATTTAATAAGAGATCGTTTACCGAAAATAATTTAATATTAATACTAGCTGAATGGCAGCCTATTGTGTTGACTTAATTAGGTACAGATTTATGCCGGTTTATGTTGCTGTATTTCAATTTATCCAAATGCTGTTGAAATTCGAGAGACATTTATAGATGGACATTGGATATTTATAATCAAACCACTGTAAAATCCGAAATTCACGAATCCTTGATGTTTTTCAATTCCTACCATTAGTTCACACTCTCCCTATATATATCTTGTTCAAATTTTCAATCGTTCATAAAATACTTTTTATTCATCCACTTCAAGTTCAAATGCATTTTTTTTTACTTCTCCTAGTGGATGACACTGGATGTTAATACAGTTTTTTCAAATATTAATTCATTGATTAAATTTAATTAGTTAATTTTAGTTTTATAGGGGAGAAAAAAATTTCTCTTCTATAAGATATTTAGCAGGATATAAATTTAGGAATAAGTACCGTTATTGGCGAAACGTTTAGATCGCTGGAAAAAAATTTCTTTTTTTTTTTTTCTAGTCTGAGTGAAGGAGGGAACAAAATGAAAAATGAAACACGTGAATAAATGAGTGAGAGAGGTGGAAATTGTGTGTGAGAGAGAGAGAGAATTTTTTTCTAACTTAAAAAATGAATGAAAATGATTTATGAAGGGCTTTCTGCAATAGAGTGAAAAAAAATAGTAGGAATTGACTTAATTTTTTTTTTATATTACTTGTTTTTAAATGTGATAGATCTCATGTTGGATTTCAAATGTGATTTTGAAAGAAAAGAATTATTGCAAGTTATTTTCGTCAACCGAAAGAAAATAAGTAAGATGAATAAATATGAAAAAGAAAACTGTTGATCGCGTAGCTCACAACATAATAAAATTGTAAAGATTTTGAGAAAATTTGAATTACAACTTTAAATTGAAAAATAAAATAAAGTAACAAACCCCAGAAAAGAAAAGTGGGATTCCCAGTTGGTATCTAGGAGACTTTTCGTAGAAACTGAAGTATTCTTATATAACATTTATTCTCAGAACATGAAATATGCAAGAATAAGAAACAATTTTGAATCCGAAAGCACTTAGTAGCTTGTTTCTACATATTTCGTGTATTGCAACAAAATGTGCTCAGCGGTTTCTTGTATTTTTCAAAATGGACATAAAGGTGATAGTAATAGGCCAAATCGATGGAGTTTAGCGTATGATGGATAATGTTTTGGGACGAAATAAGAACTTATTCCTTTCAATTTGTAGGGAGAAGTCGATGAGTAGGTTTAATACTCTTTAAATGAATAAGTTGAGCTTATTCATTTTCTTCTATTAGCTCACACTCTCCCTATATATATCTTGTTCACATTTTCAATCGTTCATGAAACACTTTTCATTCGTCCACTCAAGTTAAAATACATTTTTTTAAACTTTTAATGGATGACACTGGATGTTAATGCAGTTTTTTCAAATATCAATTCAGTAATTAAATTTAATTCATTAATTTCAGTTTTTCTTAGATTTAAGTTGCATGTATCTACCCATAGATGGCGCCAGATAAACTTAAAAAAATGAATGAAAATTATTTATAAAAGACTTTCTGCGATATAGTGAAAAAAAAGTAGGAATTGACTTTAAAACATTTTTTTATATTACTTGTTTTTATTAGTATTAACTTTTGTCCAAATACATATTACAAAAATGATGTTCATTAGATATTTCATTCGATACCCTTTCTTATAATAAAGATACCCTTTCTTAAGTAATTTTTAATAAAAAAAACTGGAGCATAAAACATTTATTTTCAAAACATGATGAACTTTGATCTTTTACATTTTGAGTCACCCTCATTTCCGATATTAAATTTCTTGGTTGTTTTGAAACTTTCAGGCCTTATTGAAATTTCTGTTCGTCTAAACCTTTTTTTTTTCTTTTACGAATATTTTTGCATGAATAAGAAGTTGAAATAACAACAGAAAATTTTGTAACGTGATTTTTGCTCACTTATACGCTATCAACTCAAAATCTAAGCAAAGATAAATACAATCGGTTATTTATGAGAACTCGGAGAATTTTATTAAAAAAATAACAGAATAATTTTGATAAGAAATAATAAATTTTAAGCTATGTGTAATTTTAAATAGTACATTTTGTTAAATGAATATTTTAATTCAGCTAAATTACGCAACTTCTTTTTCAAGTACTTTAAAAATATATATATACCGTGTAAAAAGAAGTTTAGATGCATCTAAATTTTTTTTCCCTTTATATAACCATTTAAACCTTTAACGGGAATTGGAGAATAAGGTACAATGTTGAACTTTACAAACACTTTAGAGATATTGACATTCTAAAATTTATTAAACTGAATAGAATGAGATGGGCCGGTCATTAATGAGAATGGAAAGTGATAGAGCCGCTTTGAAGGTTTTCAATGTAATATCTTTTGGACAACGACCAAGAGGAAGACCGAAAAAGAGATAGGTCGACTGTTTAGACTCTTAATTTTAATGTTATTAAGATCAAAAACCCGAGGTCCACGGCCAAGAGGAGAACAGCCTGGCTGGATCTTTCAAAAAGAAGGCCAAGGCCCACAACGGGTTGTCGAGCCAGTTATGATGATGAACCAATTACAGTATCTCATATTTGTATTTTCTCAGAACACCATCATTTAACTCGAGCGAAAATTAATTTTTAGTTCTGAACTGAAACGAATATTTTAATTTACCTTGCATTTCTCTACAGCAAAACACGATTTCCTCGCAGTATGGTACGTCATCTGACCACAATCATTCTACCGCGATTTTATGTTGTTTGGCAGACAATGGACTCGGAAGATTGGTGATTTGGTTTTGTTTGGCTTGTCGCTCTACGATATTTTTTTGCCCACTTTAGACTAATTAGGCGGAGATTTACAGTTTGATATGAATTCCGAACCATTAATGAACATCCATGCCACCGACGAACCTGAAGCCTGTGGTACCAGAAAGATTGGTGAGGAACTGTATGTTCTTTATTATGTTCCGTTATTTTCTCACATTGAACGAGACATTTTCAATGATAGTAGCAGAGATGTATAATTTAAGGCGCAGAAAGTATGTAGGGGTTCATGGTCTGTTTCTAATGTGCAATCCGAATGGATAAATCTATAATTAAATTTATGTACCAAAAAGGAAGTAAAAAAGTATAAAATGTATTGATCATAATTCGAACAATGCATATTTTTAATTTCAGCAACAACATCAAAAAAAATATACTGCAACAAAACTGTCTGAACAAGCAAACAAACAAAAAAGAAGAAAAAAAACTATGAAAAAAGACTGTTCTTTTAAGGTTTGGTTTGTCGCTCTGCGGTCATTTTGTGCACACTTTAGGCTAAGTAGAGCAAGACCTACAGTTTAAGGTGGATTCCGAACCATTCACAAACATCCATGTCACCGTTAATATTCGAACCTGAAGCCTTTGATTCCAAAGACAAGATGATCTTTTAAGAGGTTAAGTGTTCTTATTTTAACTATTCTTCTTTAATTCATAATTATAACCATTTCAAATTATTCAATTAATTTTCGTTACGTTGAACTCAATAAAGAACACACAGTTTGAATCCTTCATTAAAAAACGAAATGCGATTTTTAATGCAACTTCTTGCAAAAGAAGGTGGCAACAAGGTGCATTGACCCGGACTCTCCAGTTACGGATATGGAAACTGCAGTAAGAGCGCAATCTCCCCACCTTTTAATGCTGCTGTTTATGTCTTCATTGTAATTGGATCACAAGACACTTCTTGCACTTTTGGTGACTCATCCTTGGGAAAAAAAACCCATCGAAGTATATCTTGTTTCAGATTGACGCTGATTATTTTAAGGGATTTTTTTTTATAGCATCTCATTTGCTTTTCGTGGTCCATATTCTTAATCTTCCAACTTTTATGGTTGCTTATTTGTTGGAGTTTTTTTCTATTTTTTCGGAAATGATAACTGAATATTAGCTGAGAGAAGCAATTCTTAAATACTAACTCCTAAAATGATCAGTTTATTTTCAAATGTACTTCTGTTTCAGAATATTTTTTTTTTCTACTAAAATAAAAATATATGCATTGTTAGAATTTTTATCTATAAGTTTTTCTTCTTCTTTGTTTTCTATTGTAAAAATTCCAGTATAAATTGAGCTGTTTATATTGCAGATTTGAATAAAAAAATATCCTCCTCCGATTCCTCTTCAGAGTTTCGAGAATCTCCAACGATATATCACAGCTATTATCACTCAAAATGTTTTCATTTAAAAAAAAAAATAACAGAACGCCAATCAAAACACAGTATCTCAAAACCTGTACCAGTTAATTTCACCAAAGGAAATGCAATGGGCCAATCAAAACACAGTAATTCAAAACCTGACCATTTACTTTCACCAAAGTAAATGCATGGTGCCTTCAAAAAATCGTAATTCAAAAAAAATACCATTCATCATCACCAAATTTCTTTACCTACTGAATGGTTTGAAAAATTTGATTCGCCACTGATTTATTATTCTACAGCATTTTTGCTTGTTATGGAAAAAGAAACCTTGGATTCTACATCTTTTTTGCTTAAAAACGTAATATTTTATGAACCACCCAAAACAGCTTTTTTCTTCTAAATACGACTCGAGAAATATGACATGAGGAAGTTAAAAGACATTTTAACTTAGAATAGCAATATAAATAATTCCCAGAATGATTATTTTATGAACCGATCAAATTATTTTCTTTTTTAATCTAGTGAATTACATTTGCACAACTCATTCCTAAATCATTTAGCAACTGAAATTTTTCTCTTAACATTATTTTGAAGAATATTTCTGAATGAAGGGGAAATGTAATTAAATTGGAATAAAAAAACGTTAAAATATCTTTCGTCATTTTTCATTAATGATTTCGTTTGAAGGAAGCAATATTACTGAAGATCGATTGAAATTGCTTTTTTTTTTTTTTTTTTTTTTTAGATTAATTTTTCCCCTCTTAAATTGATTATTTCGTTAGCAATCCAAACCGAAGGAAATGATTTTATAAAGATTATTAACTTAATTCAGTTTCTTCTATTGGAACTTATTGCAAATATTCCGATATTTCTATTAAAATTATGTAACCTCTAATTATTTTAAACTATAATCATTTTAAGATTATTCACTAGTGAAAATAAAGTTTTAGTTTTTCAGAATTATAATAAAATTAATTTAATATTTAGCCAATTTTAAACACCTCAATTTTACTTTTAATAGCATTGATAACAAATCCCTTATACAAAATTATTAGAGTATTTGAAATGTGGCTTATATATAACATATCCACTAATCGCTCATATATATATATATAACATATCCACTAATCGCTCATATATATATATAACATATCCCCTAATCGCTCATATATATAACATATTCACTAATCGCTCATATATAGAACATATTCACTAATCGCTCATATATATAACATATTCACTAATCGCTCGTATATATAACATATTCACTAATCGCTCATATATATAACATATTCACTAATCGCTCATATATAACATATCCACTAATGAGCTCATATATAACATATCCACTAATAAGCTCATATATAACATATCCACTAATAAGCTCATATATAACATATCCACTAATAAGCTCATATATAACATATCCACTAATAAGCTCATATATAACATATCCACTAATAAGCTCATATACACTGAAGTGACAAAAGTCATGGGATACCTCTTAATATCGTGTCGGCCCTCCTTTCGCCCGGCGAAGTGCAGCAACTCGACGTGGCATGGACTCAACAAGTCGTTGGAAGTCTTCTGCAGGAATATTGAGCCATGCTGTCTCGATAGACGTCCATAATTGTGAAAGCGTTGATGGTGCAGGATTTGGGGCACGAACAGACCTCTCGATGATGTCCCATAAATGCTCGATGGGATTCATGTCGGGTGATCTAGGTGGCCAGATCATTCGTTGGAATTGTCCAGAATGTTCTTCAAACCAATCGCGAACAGTTGTGGTCCGGTGACATGGCGCATTGTCATCCATAAAAATCCCATCGTTGTTTGGGTACATGAAGTCAATGAATGGCTGCAAGTGATCTCCAAGTAGCTGAACATAAGCATTTCCTGTCAATGTTCGGTCCAGTCGCACCAGAGGACCAAGTCTATGCCATGAAAAAACAGCCCACACCATTACGGAGCCACCACCAGCTTGAACAGTGCCTTGCTGACAGTTTGGGTCCATGGCTTCGTGGGGTCTGCACCACACTCGAACCCTACCATCAGCTCTTACCAACTGAAATCGGGACTCATCGGACCAGGCCACGGTTTTCCATTCATCTAGGGACCAACCGATATGCTCACGTGCCCACGAGAGTCGCTGTAAGCGATGTCGTTCTGTCAGTAAAGGCACTCGAGTCGGTCTTCTGCTGGAATAGCCCAAGAAAGCCAAATTTCTCCGCACAGTTCTAACAGACAAGTCCCTTGTACGTCCCACATTGATTTCTGCGGTTATTTGACGCAGTGTTGCTTGTCTGTTAGAATTTACGACTCTTTGCAGACGTCGCCGGTCTCGGTCGTTAAGTGCAGGCGGTCGACCACTGCGCTGTCCATGGTGGGATGTTATGCCTGAAATTTCATACTCTCGGCACACTCTTGACACAGTGGATCTGGAAATGTTGAATTCCCTAACGATTTCCGAAATGGCATGACCCATGCGTCTAGCTCCAACTAACATTCCGCTTTCAAAGTCTGTTAATTCCCGTCGTGCGGTCATCATCACGTCAAAACCTCTTCACATGAATAACTTGAACAGAAATGAAAGCTCTGCGAAAGCACTACGCAGTTATACTTGTTCTACGCGATGCTACTGCCATCTGAAAATTTGCATATTGCTATCCCATGACTTTTGTCACTTCAGTGTATAACATATCCACTAATAAGCTCATATATAACATATCCACTAATAAGCTCATATATAACATATCCACTAATAAGCTCATATATAACATATCCACTAATCGCTTATATATAACACATCCACTAATCGCTTATATATAACACATCGACTAATCGCTTATATATAACACATATACTAATCGTTTGTATATAACATATCTACTAAATTTGACTTATATATAACGTAACATAAACATATATCTACTTGCTACTAAATATTCAATTATGTTATTTATAATAAATTTAAATCTTTTTAAAATGGACTGCAATCTTTTCAATGTAAAGGCAGAAGATATAAGAGTTTAGAAAATATTTCAATGCGTGTTATTTTATGAAAACAGTTTTTTTTTTATCATGATTTGGATTATTAATCATACTTCACGAGGCAATGTAATTTTGTAGAATTATTTAGAATCTAATATGACGCAACATAATGTATTGCATGTTGTCTCCGTAATTGGTCTCCGACATGGACATCTTCCTTCCAGCCACTCTGAAGACAGAACTAGGTAGATGAATAAGTAAAAGGCAAATAAACAAGCGCGAAATCACGTGACTGTATACATGGAGATGAACAGCTGATGCAATTTTAAAAAATGTAACTGGGGATTAAATTGCCTTCTCGTCTAAATAACTGACCTCATAACCGTATTTTTCCTTTTCTTTTTGTAAATTCAGAAGTGTACAATTAAGGTTACGCAATTTTGTTTGTTGTCGCAACATTTGTGCTAAGTTTTAAGCCAAAAGTAAAAATGTATTTTAGATATTTTATCAAATACTATCATCCATTTATTTAAAAAAAAATAAAAACAAGTAATATAAAAAAAAATTTTTAAGTCAATTCCTACTTTTTTTTCCACTTTATTGCAGAAATTCCTTTATAAATAAGTTTCATTCATTTTTTTAAAGTTTATCTGGCGCCATCTATTGGTAGATAGATGCAACTTAAAACAACAAAAAAAACTAAAATTAATTAATTAAGTTTAATTACTGAATTAACATTTGAAAAACCTGCATTAACATCGAGTGCCATCCCCTACAAGTTCAAAAAAAATGTATTTGAACTCGAGTGGATGAATAAAAAGTATTTTATGAACGATTGAAAATTAGAACAAGATATATATAGGGAGAGTGTGAACTAATAGAAGGAATTGAAAAAAAATTTGTTAGAAAAACAATGAAAAGTGTCAGAAATTAAGAAAAAAGGAAGAATCATCAGTGCTTTTTGAGCTGTTTTATTAAGCATTGACAATATCAATACAGAAACACAGAAAAACCCAAATAATGAAAGACTGCTTATTGAAAAACTGACTCGAAAATCAGCAGCAACTATATTAGTCGTTGTTTGCAAATGTTGAGCTCATTAAAATGTCAAATAAGTAGCAAACTCAGAGTAATCAAAAATGACCATATAGGAGCAGGGGGTGGGGAGAATACAGATATACATTAATTACGATGTGTCATACAATTTGCAGTGAACCCTCCTCTGAGTGTAGCATCTAAGAATGTTCATCATCTTTCTCATGTTCGAATGAAATGAAAAAAAAGCTTTCCTAGCCACAAATCTTTCGTGCCATTCCTGTCGTAAACGCTGGAGTTTTCGATTCAGCTTCACTTACCAGAATTCAAAATGAATGTTTCCAATTCCAAAACTTAATTTCCCCTTCTACCAAACCGCTAGGTCACTGCTAATTTGATTACAGACTAATATAACAACCAGAAGTTTTGTGAAGGCAACCAAATTAAAACATATTCCTAATTTTTAAAAGTTTTTATAATTAGAAATGCTCTGACCTTTTTCATTCTTAAGATGGAGAAAAAAATCACATAAGGTGACATCTTTTTCATAAAATAAAACCTTGTTTTTTTTTAACTTACGTTTTCTAATATAATTTAAATTAATGATTTTACTCATAAAATCAACGTAAATCTGTCATCTTGTTGCTATCACGTTTTATCGAGAAATAAAAACAAAACTCTTTATGAATACAATCAAAATATTTTTTTTTTCCAATGGCAGATTATAAACAGTTACAGAACAAAAAACAACAACAACAACAAAACATGCTGAAACAGAGTTCATTACTCTAACAATAATGCCAAGTTGCAGATCTTTTAACCACTAAAAAGTGTTACCAGGTGCACCAAGGGGAGGTAGATCTTCTGCGCATATATTATAATAAAATATTTGCACCAAGAAACACTTCAATCTTCCTACACGCAAAATGACAGTATTTGAAATTCTTCTCGAAAGATTCATAGAAGGAAGAAACATTTTAAGTCTGGTAATTTGATTGCAAATACTGATCAAGATAAAACGAAAATTACTGATAGTTTAAAACAGCAATTTGGAATTTATGAAATTCATCATCAACAAATTGCAGATTTTACGAAATTTACTAAAGATAATTTTAATGATTCTCTTATCTTGTATTCTATTATATTACCTATTCTCCCTTTGCTTCAATTCTATCTCTTATCTTAAAAATTTAAAATTTTCCGATGTCCTACAAGCCATTCATAAACTCTTAATCAGAAAAGTTACGATGATCGACATTATCACTGACAAGATCATTAAAGACTTGCCTCTAGTCACAATTACCCTCATTACTGAGATTATTAACTAAATTTTAAAATTTCAACATTTCCTAAATGTCAGGAAAATTGCAGCATTTCTTCGCATTTTAAGAAGCATATAAAGCGTCTTTATAACTCTATCGGCGCCTTTTTCTTATTATCAGTAAAAGAACCAAAGGAATTATCCTCATTCACTTAAATTCTGAAGTAATCCAAAACAACGTATCCACTTAGTCCAGAACAACTGGCTTTCCTTTCCAGTATGTTGTCCACTCTTCAACTATTACATGTGACTACACAATAAAGAACATACAATTGAAGTCTTTTTTTTTAGAAACCCAGAAAATTGTTCGATCATGTCTCGATTGAGAGATACACCTCCAAAATAATAATACATCAATTTACCTCTTAACCTATTAACAGTTATAAACAGTCTTAAATTTTCTGTAAAGAATAATAACAGTTACTCAACAACAAGACTTACTACTGTGTTCAAAAAATAAGACCAATTTTCAATTGTGAGACGCTGAAACTGATTCCGGCGATTTTTGAAATGTCTAAATTAATTGAGCAAAGAACTTGTATTCAATTTTGTTTGCGGAAACGTGTAGAATGCTGCAGAAGACATTCGGTGAGCATTCCTATATCGGAAAGAAATGCTTACAAGTGGTATAAATAGTTCAAAGAACGCCTTGAAGACAAAGAGCCCTCTGGTCGATCCTCCACCTCAACCGACGAAGCTCACGTCCAAAAAAATTAAAGATTGGGTGCTTGCAAACCGTTGATTTACAATTAGGGACCTTGCTGAGGATGTCGGAATTTCAAAAGGATCGGTCCATTCCATTTTGGACATCAAACACGTCAGATCTCAATTGGTATCGAAAACACTGAATGCGCCAGCTCACACTGCATTGATTCTTCGTGACTTTTTCGCCAAAAATGAAACCCATATCGTTCCACCGCCCCCGTATTCCCACCGTGCGACTTCTGGCTATTTCCTAAACTCAAAAGATCACTCCGGTGATACCATTTTGAGTCGATTGAAGAGATTCAACGTGAAACGCCCCCCTTTTTGAAGGCCAACCCTGCCGATGACTTTTTAGCATGCATTGAGGATTGGAAAAAACGTTGGCATAAGTGCATTGTGTCCGGAAGGGATGACTTTGAAGGCGATGAAATAAATTTGGAAGAATAAATAGAGTTTTTGAAAAAAAAAATATTTGGTTTTACTTTTTGGGCACAGTAGTATCAAAGAAGATACCGACCGCTTAAGGTGATAAAATTTCTCCTCTCCTGTTCCCAATTTTTTTGTTAAACACTATAATGCTTTACATTTTAAACACAATAATATTTTATGCTGATAATAACAGACCTTCTGGCAAAGAATGAAAATCCAAGGTTTCCTGGATTATGTCCTCAACAGATATAACACTTAAAATCTGGTACACAAAATGGAAAATGGAATTTACATTTCAAAAACTAATAGTTTTTTTCATTTCCTTCTATTAGCTCACACTCTCCTTATATATATCTTGTTCAAATTTTCTATCGTTCATAAAATATTTTTTATTGATCCACTCAAGTACAAATACACTTTTTTTTTGAACTTGTAGGGTATGACACTTGAGGTTAATACAGTTTTTTCAAATATTAATTCATTAATTCATTTTAGTTTTTTTTGGATTTAAGTTGCATATATCTACCCATAGATGGTGCCAGATAAACTTAAAAAGATGAGTGAAAATTATTTATATAGGACTTTTCTGCAATAGAGTGAAAAAAAAAAGTAGGAATTGACTTTAAAACTTTTTTTTATATTACTTGTTTTTAAGAGAAAAATATCAATATACCAAGTATCTATTTGCAAAATGACCTCATCGCTTGGAATAATGAATCTAAATATTTGGTTGTTATCCTCAATCTCCACATAATTCGGAAGACTCATCTTCAATCTAAGAAGCAAAAGTTCAGAAACATTACGCGCAAAACTCTACTCCTCTCAACAAGCATTCAAAAATGAGCAGAATGAATAGAATCCTTATTTTGATTTCCATTCTCTGATCAATTCAGGCATGCGCTTGTCTCATATGTGTTTATGATAATCACATCAAATCGCCTGAGGGCACCAAACTTTAACAATTTTGCTTCTATTCTGGCGCTGTGAACCGTGTGAAGTGATGTCTCAGTTTTCAGTCGCGCGGCGTAGCTGTAAGATCTGCTCCTCAACGTTTAATCCCCACTTCAATTGGCAATATTGTATGTTGAGTGTACCTACTGGTACTGAAGTTGAGTAAAAGGTTACTGAAGTAGTGGGGTTTGGATTTTATAGTTTTATTAGATGCTAAAAAAAATCTTGTAATTTGAGATCTACAGACTATAGTCCTGCAGGGCCTTCACTGCAGTCACCCTCCCCGAAAAAAAAAAGAAAAATGCAATTTAATAAGTTTCTAACAGATGATAAAATTGCAAATGTGTTGATTGAGCTCTCGAGCGAGTACCCGAGTGATGTTAGTTAAATGTTAGTCTTCCCAAGATTTGCAATAATAATATCATTGTAACCAACTTATTATAATTCACTTATATTAAATAAGTGTTAGTGATAAAATATCATGCAAAAACTGTTCGTACTGTAGGTCTCAGTCTAATTAGCCCTCTTGAACAAAAAATAAATGACGATTGAGAGATAAACCACACCTTTTTCACCTTAATATACTAATCAATGATTCTGCGCGAATTTCAGATTTTACAACATTCAAATGCTGCAATAATGGATATGGAGTTTAAATGACAAATCAAATTCAATTGAGAATCAAAGTTATAAAAAGTAAATCTATATGAGCCGTTTTCTTTGAAAGTGGTCTAAATCCATTTTAGACAAAAAGTTAGGTAATGTTAGCAACAAATGCAATCTTCTATGAGCTTTTCATCTATAAACAGTTCTCCAAAAGTTTCATCATGTTTCAATATAAATTTAAGTAGCCAATGAAATTAGAAACATAAATATATTAGAGTCGGCCATTTAAAATGTAAACGGGATAATAATAAGGATGAAAATTTAGGATGTCAATTTATTAAAAATAATCTCAAAAAAACAGCAATCAAATGCCTCAATTTTATAGAATTCAATTTTTTGTTAAATATACTTTCATACATTTTTCCGCTTTAAAAAGAACTATGAATAGGAAAACAACTATAAAAATTAGAAGATAAAAAAATTACAAATTACTGGTTATAGCTTTTTTATCATTCTTTTAAAAAAGCACTTATATTTAACTTGCAACTAATTTGCATAAAAATACAAAACTTTTTACTATAATTTAGATAAATGTAGGATATTTATATAATAAGGATAACTATTTGGAAATCCCAATAGATCACGATAAAAAAAAATTTCAAAATTGAGGAATCAGAGAAATAGAACAGAAAAATACAGGATCAGAAAAATATCGTGAATTAAATCCAACCCAATCATTATACAATAAAAAATGAGGAAATTTTGAACACATTTTTCTTTTATTTATCCGTTTTTCGCCATTCTTTCGAAATTGCACAAATTATTAGAACCAAAAAATTAAGCCTATAATGATCAATTTTAGAAAAATGAATGCTGTAATACTGAATATCTTTTAGTTTTAAAATTAATGTTATATAACTTTTTTATTTTTAAATTTTCAACAGTTAGGTGTTTAACTTAGTTGATGAAAAAAATGGAATATTAAATACACAAATAAATAAATAAAAAAAAAAAAACGGAAAAAAAAGTCCACTTTTCCCAAAGACATACTATTTAGATAAAAAATTATACTACATAATTTCTCTACTTCATTGTTAAACCTGTGGCAATACTATTAATGACATAAAAATGTTCGCTCGCTAATGGAATTGTTGGCTTCCGAATCATCGTCAGAGGAGAATTCCATAGCTAGAATTGAAAAATCTATCAGTAGTATGCTCTGTTTGTACATTTAACTTGAAGCAAATAAGTACGATTACCTCTAAAATTATTACTGAAAAATGAAATGAAGCCAGAGGATTTTGTTTTGATGAAAAACCATTAGAAATAGCAATTCTAAGAAGACGAAAAAATAATAATGGTGAAGAGGTAAATTGGCTGAAGATATATTGGTTAGGGGTTTTAAAAAACAAACCCTATACAATGCTGTATAAAACTTCATTTGATGTAAATGCGAAGTTTAAAACACTAGATGTATTCCTTATTATCCTTCATTTTAATATTTAAGAAACATGAAATGAGCCTATTAACATACATCAATATTTTTCAAACCATTCAAGTACAAACCCACTCTTTAATATCGCCATACAATATAAAATGGGCCTACACCAATTTAAAAAAAAAAAAGGCTCATATATGAAAGACAGCCCATTATAATAAATGTCTTCAGGTGTAATGCATGTATGAATAAATTATTATAGCTAAGGCAAATGAATTGTTGAGATTGCCAAAATGTGATTTCCAAGCATTAGATTATTTTTATCATAAAATAAATGGAATATTTAAAATTACGATAAAAGTTCATTTTGGTTACTTAATAGCTCTTTTGGAAACAATGTTCAAAATATTTTTAAAAGAAGGAATCTTTTGAATTGATTCATGTATTTTTTATGTAAAATAGGTATTTAATGAATTTATGGGTCCTTTATTTGAAATACGTATGCAGAAAAATATCAACGCAGGTAGCAAATGGTAAGGATGTTTAATAGCTGACAACATTGTAATTCACAAGTTGTATTATTATTAGATAATTTTTTAACCAAAAAAAGCTAATAGTCGACTTGGAGAAAAATAGACAAGCATTTAGGTAAATGTCAGCAACAATAAATATCTTTTATCAATAAAATGTAAATTCATAATATTTTTCTAAAAAATATATTTTCCGTGTTTTTTTTATTTATTTGTGTATTTAATATTCCATTTTTTTCATCAACTAAGTTAAACAGCTAACTGTTGAAAATTTAAAAATAAAAAAGTTATATAACATTAATTTTAAAACTAAAAGATATTCAGTATTACAGCATTCATTTTTCTAAAATTGATCATTATAGGCTTAATTTTTTGGTTCTAATAATTTGTGCAATTTCGAAAGAATGGCGAAAAACGGATAAATAAAAGAAAAATGTGTTCAAAAATTTCCTCATTTTTTATTGTATAATGATTGGGTTGGATTTAATTTACGAAATTTTTCTGATCCTGTATTTTTCTGTTCTATTTTTCTGAATTCCTCAATTTTGAAATTTTTTTTTTATCGTGATCTATTGGATTCCCAAATAGTTATCCTTATTATATAAATATCCTACATTTATCTAAATTATAGTAAAAAGTTTTGTATTTTTATGCAAATTAGTTGCAAGTTAAATATAAGTGCTTTTTTAAAAGAATGATAAAAAAGCTATAACCAGTAATTTGTAATTTTTTTATCTTCTAATTTTTATAGTTGTTTTCCTATTCATAGTTCTTTTTAAAGCGGGAAAATGTATGAAAGTATATCTAACAAAAAATTGAATTCTATAAAATTGAGGCATTTGATTGCTGTTTTTTTGAGATTATTTTTAATAAATTGACATCCTAATTTTCATCCTACTATTATCCCGTTTACATTTTAAATGGCCGACTCGTGGCTCAGTGGTAACGTGCTCAGCTGATGAGGATTAGGGCTGAGGTTCATAATTGTAGATGTTGTTTCAAAAACGAGGAACTCGATGTCATTTGCAACGTTTCAGCCGCTTGCCTCGTTATTTGGACTACATGGTGGGAGTTTTCCAGGATTTCTCCCATACGATACGTAAATGGGAGATAAAATAAAGAAGGACAGTGTCTTCCATGAGAACCTACAGTCCTTTATTGACACGGAGCCAAGTCAGACTTCTACGTACGGGTGCTCCATCAGAACAGAAGGTGCCCCCTTTCCCTCCCTCCATCCATCCATCCATGAATAGACAACTCATGGGATGTCCTGTTCCCTCGTTGCCGGACACTGAGGATTAGTTACAATAACAAAAACATTTTAAAAAATATCAGGGAGCCTGAATAGTCGAGTGGCTAGCGCTCTGGCGCTCGGTACCACAGGTTTCGGGTTCGAGTCCCGGCGGTGCCATGGATGTTTGTAGTGGTTCGGAATTCCCTTTAAACTGTAGGTCCCGGTCTGTTAAGCCCTCGTGTGCAGAAGATGACAGTAGAGTGACAAACCAAAACCAAACCAAAAAATCATATTACACAGTCATTTAAACTATATTTATGTAATAATTTTCTGCTTTTTTCATTTCCGACTGATCGATTTTTTAAAAAATTAAACGTTTAAAATAAAGTAGAATAAAAAGTTAATTGTAACAATAAATTTATAGAAAAAAAATTGAGGGGGGATGTCCATGAAATGTACGTTTTATTTTATTTGTTAGCAAAGAAAATTGAACATAGAAAATTTAATAACTGAAGAAATTTATACATTCTAGCAAACGTAGTCAGATATTTCTCGGCTTCAGAAAATGACGAAATTTACCAAAATCAAAACCGTTTTTTAGAAAATTCTGCACAAAATTAAAGAATTGAGATTTCAAATTGCTCGCTTTAAATAGTTTAAATTAACTAATTAGGCATGGAATTCGTATTCTAAAATTCCTCATAATTTTTTTTAAATCTTTAATATGTTAGCATTTATTTTTAAGAGTATATTAGTGTTACTTTGAAAACTAACACTGTAAATTTTCTACCCTGTATTTTCCAATAATTTAACAAATGACGAAAGCCGGTTTTTTAGGCTTGTTGCTATTTGGTGGCGTGAAAAATCTGATGGCAATAAAAAAAAAATGTTTTTATTTAATGAAAAAATTAATTAAATCAAAATATTCTTTTAATTTTTGGAACGCAATAATAAATTCATACGAAAACTTAACTTTAAAGTGTTTTAGTTTATAAACTATTTTATAACATGAGTTTAAACTATTATAACATAGTTTATAAACTATTTTATAACACATTCATTTACATTTATATAGATTGATGGTTTGATTTGTCGCTCCACTGACATTTTATGCACACTTTGGGCTAATTAGACCGTAACCTACAGTTTAACATGGTTTCCGAACCACTCACAAACATTCATGCCATATAGATTGATGGATATAAGGTTTCCGTAATAACCTCGGAGGCCAATTGTAATTTTACATATTAACCGGAATGACATAACATTTGATATACAAATCAATAAAGATGTGAGAAAGAGAATTCAACGAAAGATTCTTTTTAAGAAGTCGCCAATGGGGAAAATAAGGCGTTTTGCAATAAACCAAGTAATATAAAAAAAAAAAAAAATAAATTAAGTCAATTCCTCCTTTTTTTCCCACTCTATTGCAGAAAGCCCTTTATAAATAATTTTCATTCATTTTTTTTAAGTTTATCTGGCGCCATCTGTTGGTAGATATATGCAACTTAAATCTAAAAAAAACCCCTAACATTATTGAATTGAAATTAATTACTGAATTAACATTTGAAAAAACTGCATTCACATCGAGTGTCATCCCCTACAAGTTTAAAAAAATGTATTTGAACTTGAGTGGATGAATAAAAAGTATTTTATGAACGATTGAAAATTTGAACAAGATATATAGAGGGAGAGTGTGAGCTAATAGAAGGAATTGAAAAAAAAAAAAAAAAAAACTTATAATAGGCGTACCAATGAATTAAAGTAACGAAATTTAACTCTTATTCAGGGTTTCGAAGTTCAAGTTCAATGTTCATATTGTTTCTTTCTACGTTGAAAATGTATCGTTTGCTGATTCGGTCAAGAATTGCATGTTGGGCTCTAGAAATATCTCAAGTCTAAGGTTACCTTGGTGGCTGGCAAGATAACGCGTTGAGTTTCTGATCTGATAGAGTCTGGTTCGAAACTTTACAAGTGGAAGCGAATCAAAAGTTCCTATGCCTGTTTTGGGTACGAAATTCCGTTGGCCAGGAAGTTTCATTTGATCGAGGGTATGAATTCCCCATATCCCATATCATATTGAGGATATTCATTTCATATTGCTGCAGCAATGTTGGGGCAGTGTTAGCATTCTCCATATGGTGCCTCTTGACTAACGCTGAATCTGCTATATAACTGCAGCTCTAGAGGTGAATTATCTAAGTATTTAAAAATAACAGCTTCTTTCATTCAATATTTTGCAATTGTTTACAAGAATAACTCTTATAGCATAATGTTAATTAGAGCAATCACCATTGAAGAGAACGCAGATTTGAATCCGCTTTTTAAAAGCGAGGAAAGTCGATGACGATTGTGAAAGCGATGCCAGTCGAAATCTTTTGTGTCTGTTCTAGGAATGGTTACAATAAATCTGTAGACCGGAATTCCTTTTGTTGGGCTCGAGTAGATTGGATTGGTTTGGTTTGTCGCTCTACTGTCATTTTGTGCATACTTTGGGCTAATTAGACCGGGACTTATAACTTAACGTGGATTCCGAACCACTCACAAACATCCATGCCCCCGCCAAGATAGACTCGAGTAGAAGAGGTGCAACTACTCAGATGCCCTCCCTGTGAGTGTTCGTTTAAAATTATGGTCGGAAAATGTAAATGCAGTTTATTAGGCCAAAGTAAGAGTTTTCTCGGGTCAAAGTAATTAACCTTCAACAACAACAAATAGTCTATTTCGGTGGTATTCCGAACTTGGAACTTTAAAGGGACTTAACACGGGTTGTGATGGACATAACCATTGCTAATGTTTTATACAACTGTAGAAAATGTTATCATAAGAGGACTTATTTCTATTCCAAGAACGGTAGGTTAATGGATCGCCCCCTTTAAAACCGTCTTTGTCAGGCCAAGTCTTTAAGCGCAGTACTTGCTCCCGTTTCCCCTGATAAAAGAAACAACCTTCTAATGCCCCTATGTAAAATTGCGTCCCATTCCGGTCAAGCTAAGGATGGTAATTAGGGAAGTGAAAGCATCGGGCTAAACTATTTTAAAAAGAGGACATACTTCGTGTTCGTTAACTCAAGAGAAGCAGCAAAATCTTGCTTATTAAGATCATCATTATAGTTGAAGTATTACTACAAATTGCTGAAGCAGACGTCTGATTAAGGAGATTCATAAAGAAAGCAGCTGATTATTAGCTACATAAATTGAATGAATACTATGTAAAAAAAGTTATTGGATTATTTTCTTATTTTTAATTTAACTTTATATTGAAAATTCCAATTTTTCAAAGAATTAAGAGTAACTATAAATTTTTTTCGAAATCTATCTCATAATTTCTTTTTATATTATACACATGAATTTATAAACATGAATAATTATAAACCTGGGATATTACTAATAAAATTTTGTTTAGTTTGTTATTGCTTTCAAGGAATTCATACGTTAGGTTTTTATATTTTTTATCCATTTATTCTAGTTAAATTACTGTGAATTACCAATTAGATAGTAGTTGCAACCGTCAAGTATTATTTTCAAGAAATAAATTTTTCTTTTTTGTAAATAATAATGTAAATTATGAAAATGAACTGGGAAGTCTCTAAACATAAATTATCATTAGAAAAACTTCGCTTGGAAGTGAATAAATTATTCATTTTAATTTAAACATGAAAGATATTTTCGTCAACTTCGTACGACATTAAAAACTTTACATATTTATTTCTTGATGAAGCATATTCTTTATATTCTTCTGAATTAAAAATTCTTTTTGAAAAAAATTGTAACAACTTGTTTTGCTATTGCTTTTATACCAAAAACAACATTACGAAAGAAAAAAGGAACTTAATGATAATGATAAGAACAACATAATAATATGAGCTTGTTAAAAAACAAATACACATGTTTATGTTTGCTTATAATTTTCTCTTTATGCAAACAAACTATAAATGCATATCAAATTCACATTAATTTCAAATAGTAATTCACAGTGTTGAAAATTAATATTTAAAATATTACTGGTTTATTAAGTATCATCATTAATAAAGAACTTTAGACAATTTTGAATAAATTTTAATTATGAAAATGTAAGTATCGAAATCTATTTAAATCATAAAATGGCATAAAAATATATTACAAAAAGATAATCTTCAAAAATCATATAAATTGAAAATCATTAGTTTATCAAAATGCATATTAATTATGATGTGTTGTGGTATCTGATAATTGTATCTGCACAAAACACTTATTATTATCTATCAGAAAAACTGCTATTATCATCATCGCAACATGGCAAAATTAACTTTTTATTATTATTATTATTAATTAGCGTCTATCTAAATAATGGCTATTCATCATAAGTTTATTTTTATAATAAAAAAGTAATATTATCATAATTTTAATAATATCAAATCGCAATACACATATAGTTTATAAAATGAGTCCCACTATGCCAAACTAATCAAAACTATTAAAATCTAAATAGTAGCCTTCCTATAATTTTTCTACAGTACAAACATAATAATTTTAATAATATAATCGATTTATTATAATTAAAATAAAATTAAAGACCATGCACACTAATTCTCCTACTTTTGAACAAATTAACAGTTAATCAATGTTAAGAACAATAATACACAATCGGTTCAACAAATCTTATTAATAAGGTTTAGAACTTTAATGAAATAATTTTCATATCAATAAATTACAATGAAAATATAAATTAGAAAATGATGCATACCTTTTTTTTTTTTTTCACCGTCTTTGAACAGACTATTAAATTGATATTTTCTGACATAATTTCTTACGGCAAAAATGCAATAATTATAGTAATAATTATAATAGAGATATTATAATTAAAGTAAAATTAATGATGACCCACACTATTTCTGTTAACTTTGAACAAGTTACCAAACAGATAATCAATGTTAAGAACAATAAAATACAATCAGTTGAACAAATCTTAATAGAATAGAACTTTAAAGTTAACATTTTCTTAATATGATCAATAAATTATAACAGAAATAAAAGTCAGAAAATGAGGCACATCGTTTTTGGATAGACTATTAAATTGGTATTTTCTGACATAATTTTTTACGGTGAAAAAGTAATAATTTTAATAGTATAATGGAGGTATCATAATTAAAATAAAATTAAAGACGACGCACACTAATTCTGCTACCTTTGAACAAGTTAACCAATGTTAAGAACAATAAAACACAATCTTGTTAAGTAGATTGTGTTGATAAGGTGTAGAACTTTAATGGGATAATTTTCTTAATATAATCAATCATAAATTAATCAATCTTAATATAATAATCCATAAATCATAATAATCAATAAATTATAATAATAAAGTCAGAAAACGATGCACATATTTTTTTGGTTCATCGTCTTTCGGCAGACTATTAGATTTTTCATATTTTCTGATATAATTTCTTACAGTACAAACGTGATAATTATAATTAAAAAACTGATGCACTGTAAACTGATCTAATGTCTTCGCATAAATTAACAGTTACTCAATGTTTGGTACGACAAAACACAATGGGTTGAACAAATACTGGATGGAATGGCTTACCATTTTCAGTAATATCCTTTGGGGAGAAGCCGTTAATTTCTTAAAACAACATTAAACAGTGAGGTAACAGACGGATCGCTATAAAACAGCGTCGTGAAAACCTTCTGCATGAAATCTCTTTTGTCAACAAGGCAAGGGAGAGAGAGAGATAGAGGCGACAACCGGTGATTTCCGATGTGTTTCTGAAATCCAGGGTGCTTTGTTTACATTGCGACAGCTGGCCACACGGTGTCGGGTTCTGGTTAACAGTGCAGTCCGTTTATACTTGTTGAGAGGCTTGCAAAGCATACGAAGAATATTTAATTCCGAAATGTGACGAAATTGGATCGTAGAGGTGTTGTACGGATAATTTGGTAAGCCAATGGGGAAAAATGTATTTATGTATTGTGGATTTTCATATGTGGCAGTACATAGTAAGTGTATGTGTAATAGATCTTTTTGATTCATGGCTAAACGGTAAAAACATTTTGAATGCTTGAATGTAGTTTTTGTTTCATGTATTGAGAAAATTTTTACCTATTCTATTCATTTTGAAGTAAGTTTTCATTTTTAGTGTATTCAGTTTTCTAATTTTTGTTAATTATTAATTTTGCTAGCAAATATGTAATATAGCACAGTACTTTATTTCTTTTTATTAAATCCCATCATTATCTATCTTCGTAGCTAAACTAAGTTTTATTTACTGCCGCTTCCAAAAGTATTAAAGTTCTTTTATTTGTCTAATTCGGATCTATTTCCTTATAGAATAACTTTAAGGCAAGATTATTGCTCAGAAAATTATAAAAATTCGTTTTATCGTAAAAAATTGTGCGTTTAAAAAACACGCACAAAATTTAATTTCACTAACAGTGGTTTCCATAAATGAACATTTAGGGATTTTTCGGAACAAACATGTTTTATATAGAATTTAAAAATTATATAACAATCTTTATATTATCAACAGATACGCAGAGGTTTTCCGGTAAATCAATTATTGATTATCTTTTCATTCTTATTTAAATATTAGCAAAAATTATAAATATGATTTAATTTAAATCTTCAGAGTTTAATGCACGTAAATATTCTATTCTTCTAAATATGGGCTGGATCTTGTAAAGAAATAACGGCTGAATTCATTTAATGCATTCAAAAAATGTTTTGAATATAAATCAAATAAAGACAATAGAAATTTTGCTAGATTATCAAAATTAGTAGTTTCGATTTCATATTAAAAAAAACCTTCAAAGAATAAATCCAGATTGAAAATTTCAATAAAAGTGGCCGTCCATTGCAGCTTACACTGAATAAATAATAGGTTTATTTCAAGAAAAATTATGAAAAATTTAAGTTTAAGCAGTGATAAATTTCCTACCTCCTTTAATAAAATTTGATTATCCAGTTTTCTATGAAACTGTCCTACGATAACATCATGTAGTCTGGCAAATAGCTTTAATTCAACATGAAAGAATGTTGAATGAGTTTTGGAATGAATTTTAAATCTTGAATGATGTGGATCATATTTTGTATGTGATGAGAAAATACGAGAATTTCATAACATAAATTACGTAAAAGGTAATGAGAAAATGAGAATAATTTTCATTGATTAAAACCGTAATATGAATGTTTGAGCCCTATCGAGTTTAAAATCAATAAAGATAAAAATTTTAAAGGAATAAATTTACATACTACGATTATAAAATAATGTAAACACATAGTTAGTAATAGGGGGAAAAAATACTCAATTTACATCTGCTTCTATTTTTCTCATTTCTGTGAATGGATCATAGCAGAATTAATTAATAAAGATTGTGAAAACTTCTCAATAGCATGAAAGTAAAGGAAATTTAAATTTTGATAATTGTTTTCAAATAATTTAATCAAGCAATAAATATTCTCATTTCGTAACTGCAATTTATATTTCTATGAACACTACAGTTTACGAAATTTTTCCTTCACTACATGTTCAAAATCAACATACGTCTGTAAGCGTAGTACATGCTGTATTTCATACTGATAATTTTTTTTTTTTTTTTTTTTTTCTGAATGCTCCAAATTTTTTAAATGTTTTTTAAACCTACAAGTTTACTTTTTTTTTTTTTTTTTTATTTTTTACCTATTTTTTTTTATTTATTTATTTATTTTTTTAAATATACGATTTTTGGAAACTGTGTGTAATTTTGGATTCTTCAGTATTTTTTTTTTTCAGAAGAGATAAATTTTAAGCAATTTTAATTTTCAAGCCAAAAAAAAAATGCATAATAAACTATAAATATTGAAGAAATAACTTAGTCAATTTTTAATGTTTTCAATTGATATAGCAATTTTTATGTGAGAAACTCTTTTGTTTTCCTTATTATGAAAAAAAAATTTCACAAATTTAAAATACCAGATTTTTATTTAAATTTGATAAATATATTACAGCACTTAAAAGGTAATAATTATTAGTTTACTCATTAGAAAAAACATTGTCGAAACTTTTATTTCTAAATCGAAATGTTGCGAAGTTATACAAATATTATGGGTCTCAATACTTTTAAGGACCTATAATATTTTTTTTTGTTCCAATGCAGCTGGCAAACACTTAGACAGCTTGGTCTTAGATGCCTTAAGGCAAGCGCTGCACAGACGTTACTCACTTTGCATTACCCAGGGGGCGCGTGTAACTTGAAGATAAGCCACGGACGCGGAGTAAAGGCTCGTTCCCACCGAGGCGAGAGACGTGAAGATGCAAGAGGCAAGCGACCAAATTTTTTCGACCCCTTCACAGCGAAACGTCAGAAATAGCATAACGCATAGTGAAAAACCGCTTGAAGTTGAAAGTTGGTCTACTCCACACGGCGAACTGCAAACCGGTTTCAGGCGACCGCGGTGAGGTCAAATTTTGGTCGCTTGCATCTTGTCGCCTTGGTGAGCACGAGCCTTAACAATGCCCCCGCAACGCTCTACGATCCTATTAGACCGGGACCTATGGTTTTAAAGTGGATTCCGAACCGCTACAAACACCCATGGCACCACCGGAACTCGAACCCGAAACCTGTGGTACCGAGCGCCAGAACGCTAGCCACTCGGCCATTCAGCACCCCCCTCCCACCACCCTATAATATATCTAAGGATCATCATTAATAGTAATAACAGAAATTTTTTTTATTGATAAAATTTTTATTTATTATACAGCTAAACTTATTTTTATATCATATGAATCTCTTAGTATAATGTAAACATTTACATTTTAAATTTCAAAAAAAAAAAAAAAAAAAAAAAAAAAAAAAAAAAAAAAAAGTGAAACAAGATTAAAGTGTAAAGTTGTTCCTTCTGAAAGTTGGAAATTTTAACTTTTTTTTATAATAACTTTTTTTTTTTATAAATTTTTAAGACCCGCTCAAAAAAGAGATTTTTTTCGAAGTGGAATGATAGAAATTTTATCAATACAAGTGAAATGATGGTGTTTAAATCTGATAACAACTAAACTTAGAGATTCCTTCACTAACTCCCAATTCATTAAAATATGCTAAAATCAGCAATAACCAATAAAATAATCTACACTAACAACACATTTTTTTATCATAGCAGGTTCAAAAGCCGTCAGGGACTTACAATTAAGAAATGTACACTTATATAAAAAGAAACCCAAATCTTTTGATTTAAACAAAAATATAATTTAATTTTGAAATATACGGAAATGAATACATTTAAGAGAAACATTACTTGGATTCAAAATAGTGATTAACTGTAATTAATATTACACCTCCATGTGACAATTGCATCCGTTCAGACATATTTTCGAATGACGCCAGTTAAAGATAAGAAAAGCACATTGCTCAATATCGTGAGACTTCTATTTGAACACACTACTTCATAACGTCTTGTTACATAAGATTTAATTAAGGGATAGAATTGATTAGCATGCTACAATAATGTGTCAAACTATAAAAGTCATATGTATAATAGTGAATTCAATCAATTAAGTTTTAACGACAAACGATATATTTAGTCTCCATTCTCTGATGAATGCCGCAATCTCATGGGGACAAAAGAAAGTCTTGGATTCTTAGTCAAGTTCTTGACCTACATGAGCTGAGCAGAGAAGTTGTTTTCTCTGGTAACCTGAGATCTTCATGCTGTAAACTCGCTTGGATGAAATCTCGGCGCTTGGTAGATTCGTCTAGCTTAGGGCCGTCTAGCCACTCTGGAGGCGAAGAGGCCATCCTTTCGGAGCATCTTTTTCAATTCCTTCTAATAGCTCACACTCTCTCTATATATATCTTGTTCAACTTTTCAATCCTTAATAGAACACTTTCTATTCATCCACTCGAGTTCAAACACAATTTTTTTTAACTTGTAGTGGATGACACTTGTTGTTAATACAGTTTCTTCAAATATTAATTCATTAATTTTAGTTTTTTTTAGGTTTAAGTTGCATGTATCTACCCATAGATGGCGCCAGATAAACTTAAAAAAATAAAAACTATTCATAAAGGACTTTCTGCAGTATAGTGTGAAAAAAATGTAAGAATTGACTTAAAAAAATTTTTTTTTCTTATATTACTTGTTTCACAGTGTGTCGACGATTCCTTGACTCTCGCCAGAATTCACTTTTTAGGAGTTCGCAACTTGGTTCCTTTTTTCTTTCGAAGTCTATCACGAGGTCTATGGTCTATCACGGGGACATGTCTTCACTCTCTCACACAGATCATTAGGTTAACTCCATCGTGATAATGATCTCGATTGTCCTCCTCTCATTTCCATCACTTTATATCCTCCAGGAGGTCTCCCATTTTTTTTTTTTATTATTGATTGAATTTCAACCTTAACATCCAAATGTGTTCCATCCAGCCCAAGAGCCTATATTCTTTCCCACTGGTGAGGGGAATAGACCAAACTGCACAACTAGTCTTTTTGGAGGTCAGGAGTCGATTTCTGCAACACAAGAGGCATCTCATAAAACATCTGGATAAAAACGGTTCAGCACTCACCGTAACATAAAGAGCTTAATTCCTTTCCCGCAATTTCTTCTTCTTCTTGGGCACTACATTTTAAACTGTTACATGCCAAGGCTGTCTCTCCAAGTTTCCTCCATCTGACCCTATCCGACGCAATAGCCCTCCAACGGTTAACCCCAATCCTTTTCGACATCGTCGATCCACCTTGTGATTGATCTTTCTCTTCCACTTATTCCTTCCATTTTCGAAAAAGTTATCTTTTTGTCTGAAAGGGCGTCGTTATATCTAAACACATAACCCAGCCGTCTAATATATGCCTTTACAATTCTCGCGCCATCATTTTCTCCGTGTTTTTTCGGCAATTTACCCCGATCAGTAAATATCGTCAAATGTCAACGTTTTCTATCACAGGGACCTTTCTTCAACAAAGCATACTCTTCCAGCGGAGATGCAAACCTTGACCGCCGATCGAAAAGCCTCCAATTAAAAAGATCACATTTGGGTAGCATATTCTTTATCCTTTTGTAGAACATACTTTTATTCTTCCGACCGCGGTCATAAGATAGTGGACAACAGGAAATGGCTCTTCTTATTCTGATTCGGGGAGGGGGATTTTCATACACATATACTATATACGTAACCTCTACGTACATGAGAGATATAAAATATTAATAATAACTGTAAACAAATTGTGTGTGTGTGTGTAAGTTCAAAATTATTTTAGTACTTGAAATATATTAAAATTATTAATAAATGCACGTTAAAAAATATAAAATATTTTAAATATATGTCGGCATGACACACATATTAATGATATAGTAAAATAAATCTTTTTTGTAAGCTGAATGGGTCTTTTTCCAAGATGCACTAGGTATTTCCTTATACACTGCACTGATATGCGTGTTTTCATAATTTATTTATAACGAGCACCTAATGTTTGTATCTGGGGAAAGCTACTGTTCTCCTCGACTTCAACGGAGGAATATCCCTGCCTACAGATTTACCGTGTCCATTTCCGACAAACACACGGAAGCTTTAGGTAGGATTAAGTTTCCGACCCAATTCCCATAGTCTCTCTGTCCTACTCCATCACCTGTCCATTACTTTTATTTATCTTGATAAATTAATGAACATCTAAAAGGGAAAAACAAATCTAATTTGTTATCAGTATAGAGTGTTTTTCACTTTTAATACATCACTTGAAACAGTTTAGGAATTCTAATAAAGCTGTGAAGGAACAATTTTATGTAATGTTTTTCTTTTCAGATAGTGTGTTTCAAATCTTTCCTGAATTGATTATTCCAGTTTATTTGAAATTTTCATCAGAAACGTAGAAAGAGTGAGTGGTCGTCTCATTTATTACTACAATCACGTTTTAGGAGTGGTCGATATTCTTAGAATGGTAATAAGTATCAACTTCCCTCAACAATCAGTGATTAAATACAATTTGAATATCTGACGTAAATAGCATTGAGTAACAGAATTTGTATTCAATACGAATGATTGTGAAAGTTGCTTTAAGAGAACAGTTTATAAAATTAAATTTGTAATTTTTTTAGTTCAAAAAGTAGTTTTAAAAAAATAAAACAATTTGTAAAAATCAATAGCATTCAATATTTCTAAAAATAAACATACCATTTTTTTTTAAAATTAGAAATGATTTTTACGATTATATTACACAGCCAATCAATACAATAATTTTTCACTAATTAATGGCCTGTCATAAAAATCTGTCACGGAATAATTAAGCCTAAACTTAAAAAATAATAAAGATTTAAAATCAATTACACGGTTAAATAATTAATTCGATTCCAATCAAAAGTATGTTGTTGAACTCAATAAATAAGCCCTTAACGAACAACCTTAAAATATAAGTTCTTAACTAGACGAATCTCGAAGTTAAGAGGAATCGTATTTATGAAAAAGAATATAGTTTGTATCTTTATTTGTACTGACTTATGATTAAATCTAACATTTTGTTGTTTTTGTCGTACATCGGTGGACTACATGTATACAACGAACATATTTATTTAATGTATTAATTATTAACATGTATTCAATTTATCAACAAGCAGTTCACCGACTGGGAAGCAATATGTAGGGGAAAATCGCTTTCTGGGGAAGATAACTCCCACCTAACATCCTGGCTGTGTAGGCAAGACCCTTTATACACGCTGTCCCAATCACCATTGAGTCTCATCGTTTCTGACTACAACAAAACTTAAAATATGAGTTTTTAACCATGAATCTATTGATCTCTCAGTTAAGGAGAACCGTTTTATGAAAAGAAAAGAATTGGGATCTTTATTTTTACTGACTTGTGACTAAATCGTTGTTGTTTTTGTCCTGCATCAGTGATCTTCATGTATACAACGAATATGTATGCATGTATACCTCATGTATTTCATCTATTTATGCTACAAGTAATTCACTGACTGGTTATAAAGGGAGAAATTGTATTCTAGGACATTTTTTTAAGAATAACTGCACGTAGCATGAATGAAATCTTGGATAACTCCCACCAGGCAGCCTGGTTGTGTATGAAAGATCCTTTGCACACACTGCCAAAATCGCCATTGAATCATTCCACATTTCTGAAAACAATGACTATACAACGGACGCCGCAAGCCTATTCATAAGCTCTCCTGTATATTAAATGTGTTATAATTTAATCGAGATTACCAATAAAGATAGTGTTTTACATTATTTTACAATTTCACTGGGACACTTTAATCCTCACAACTGCAGTATTTACACTGACAATTGTTTACTGTTAATATCTGATGCATCCTGCGATTCGTAAGAAAGAAAAATTTTTATAATTCAGTATTATTGATCATGTGTATTGTTATTAATGTGATTAATATATGTATTGTTTGATCATTATTATTATTATGTTATTTCTAATCCCCTTTTGTCGGCAGCAACATCTACATGAAGTCTATGAACCCGTGTTGTCTCGGGAAAGGATGGGAGCAACTTCTATTGTGATGGAGCATCCGTAAGTAGAAGTCTGACTTGATTCCGTATCGCTTCCGGGATGCCTTCTGTGAATTTAGGGAGGAATAGTAGGCTATAGTACAACAAACACGCGTGCTAGGCTCACATATCCTCACACAGTTCTTTTTTCAAAACCTTGCCTTTATAGGACGAGTTTTTATAAAATTTGTTACATTCACTGTAGGATACAGATGACTTCCCTGTTGATAATGTATCAAGGACTTTGCTTCGAATGAGTGCCTATAGGACCCCTGACCTAGAATCTCTCGTCATGTGAGATCCTATTTCCAGGTATTTTCAAACTTTTCGTTTAAGTGAACTAGTCTATCAGAAAATTTTAAAAATAACATTCTAAAAAATTATTGACTTTCAATTCTTAAATATAAAACTATAAAGTAAGCAATTCACATCAAAATACAATCCACTAAAAAAAGTAAGCGCATGTGTTGTAAAGCGCAACAAAGGTGTAGTTATAGTTTGTGCACTGGAAAGAGAGTAAATGCTATCACTGAGCAAGCAAAGAGCAATCTCTGTTGGGAGGTGGTATGACTGTTATTGGGAAGTTACAGAACAGCTTTTACAAGCTATGCGTGATATTTTACCTACTGCAGTACCTGACATCTTACATCCTACTGATAATCATAGCTGTTACAGTTTTTAACTACAGATTCGAGTAATGTCTTTTTCTATATACAAAACAACACTGATTATGATGATGATGTCACGTCTACCTGGTATATCTACCTCGTTGTGGAAGGGTTGCCATTGCTATCTCAACCGATGCTGACTTCTTGGCAGAGCTACAATTTGGACTGAGGGTCCCCAGTGTTTGTCATTCCTCCATCTCTAGCACAACAGAAGGCCGTGCTGGCTCTGACAGTCATAGCCCAGACATAGGAAATGTGACTTTCGGTTTGCAGAAGGCTTGACGGGTTTTAAACTGATATTCCCAAAGCATTATTTGCCCAAATCGTTGCCTATTAATAGCGTGCCCAGCTAGGTAGCTAGGTGAGGGGCTCAGGTTTGAAATCATTAGCATCGTTCGTTGCAATCCCAGTTTATTTATTTTAGGAAATGGAAGAACTTAATACAAATCAATAGTAACTGGGACAATCGGTGGGAAATGTTACGTATCGACAGTAATGCTTCCTAGTTTGAATTCTCCGAATCTTCTCCCATACGACACGCAGATGAAGGGAATTACATCTAAATGTCCACTGGAAGGTACTGTCTTCCCCTCAGCACCCATCAATAAGCTGTTTATGGCATATATAAGTGGAACACAACGCCAATGTACAAAAAAAAAAAATGCTATTATTTCTATCGCAAGCTATTTATGTATTTATTATATGTATTAATAGGATAAATAAATAGTTATTTAATTAGAAATGACTATTTTTTTTCATCGAAGTTTGCGGACTGTACAGGTCCATGAATCCTGGTTAAAAGGTATCTACAGTAAATGGATTACTAATATACAAACTTACCCATGGAATAGATCCAACTAAATTAGCATTAATATAAACCAAGATCCAACTAAGCCGTGATTCGATAGTTATATCATTGATAAAATGCTTTTTAATATTTTTATTATCAATTCCATTTCTATGCATATATCTACTTAAACCTAAATCTATGCATCTATAGAAAGATCCCTTAACTGGAATAAAAAGTGTAGTGGATGTTTTGCAATCATTTACATTATTAGTAAAAATCACATAAAAGTATTAATTTGGCTCACTTAGAAATTTCCATGTCTTGTTATTGAATATTTTTAAAGTCATAACAAAATTTGATTGATAAATGCACGTACAAAAAAAATTTCCTTGACATTAACTAAATGCCATTAGCAATTGTTTCAAAAATAATTGGATTATAATGTTTTCTTGTTCATTTTTTTTTGCTGGACAGAATGTAAATCTCTTTCTTTAAAAAAAAAATCTATCAGTCGCGTTTCGTTATTTTAACCGATATATAGCTTGTGGAATGCTAAAAGATTAGTTTTAGAATGAAAGATTGGATTGAGTTAAGAAATTGTTAATTACTTTCACTAGAAAATATTTCTATTTGGTGAAATTTTGTAATGTATCCTTAATGTATTTTTTCGTATTATTATCTATGTACGTCATTACATAACAGGAGATGAAATTTATATTTTTAATAATATACTTATTTAAAAATATAAAGTGATTTTTCTGTTATGATAAAAATTTAAATTCAGTTTATTATAAATTTCATAAAAAAAAATCCACTAAATCGAAACTAAAATTTAGACTTTAATTTCGATAAAGCATTTTATTTAAGGTTTCAATTTTATTGTACAATTGCTTACAATTTAGATAATTTAATTTATTTAATCTATTTTTAAATAATTTAATATTTTCAGTCGCAAGTCGTTCGTTCAGTTATTTTCAACTTTAGAACGTGAAGATGAAGTTGAAAGAGATGAGATCTTTGCTGCTGTGGCGCCATCTACCGTACGAGATGACGTTTATTGAAATACAGATAATGGGTGGTATTTAAATTATTCGATGTTAGAAAAATAAAAAATATATACAACTAAACAAGACAGATTTCGTTTTCAAAGAACCCAATTGCTTAAAATATGAATATACAGGAATTTAATGAAATAATAATAACAAATAAATAAATTATAGTTATATTATTCTTTTGATTTATTTATTACTGTACTTAAATATAGTAAGTCAGGATGGCCGAGCGGTCTAAGGCGCTGCGTTCAGGTCGCAGTCCACTTCGGTGGGCGTGGGTTCGAATCCCACTTCTGACAGCTTATATTTTAGTATTGAATCTCTTCAACATTATATTTTAACTATCTATTAGTATGGTTGTACGGTTATTTCCATATAAGAGTTTAAAACTCTTATAAAACGTACAATTTTTAAAGTTTTTATAAAAAAAAATTTCCAAGCGATCATAAAGCAATATATGCGAATAAACTGCATTTAAATTATTTTTCAATTTAATTAACCTTCTTAATCATTTTATATATATTTTTGTTTTAATTTTTTAAATACAATGTTAACATCTAAAGAGTAAATCAGGTACTGCAAGACCAAGTTCCATTGTTCAAATTGAGCATTAGTACACATGCTTATATTAAAAGGATTTAATTGATTGAATAATTAAGCAAACAAAAAAAAAAGGAATTTCCTAAATATTTTTTAAAAAAAGGAAAAAAAAAAAAGAAATTTATCCTTAGTAAATATTATGAATTACATTTCTGATTTTAAGAGATTGTAAATTAAATATTTAGAATAATTCAATTTCTACATATTATCTACTACCATAGATAAATTTTATTTATAGTAGTAGTTTGATTAACTTAATTTGAAATATGATTCTGATTAAAATTAAATAAAACTCACTGACTAAAATTAAGTTTTAACAAAAAGTTATTTTAAGGGAATATAAATTAAAAAGCTTTCTTAGTTTGATTTTCAGTGTTAAGTTTTAAGGATTTTATTTAAGTACTAAAGAATATAAAAAAATTTACCATTTAAAAAAAACGACTTTCACAAGATATTATTTTTCTGATATCGAAATGCTAACCCAATTTAAAAGGCATTTCCAAGTAATATTTCAAAACACTGCATTTCTTTATTATTTTGTATTAAAAAAAGGCAACGAAAAAGAAATAATTTAATAAATTTGAATTCTATTTATCCGCGCTATTTCATTGTGATTAGAATTTTTTAATGTACTCATTTGGCTTTTAAACTCATTGTAGGGTAACTTTTGATGGCATTCCATCTAATATAGCAAATCTGTAGCAGATTCAGCATTATCCAAGGTGTATTGTACATGACTGATGCACAATAGTTCTACGAGGACAATTTATTGCATGGAAATATTTCGAAAGGCTCATATTTGTGATTTTTTGCGAGGAAACGTTTCGTAAACAATAAGTTATTGCCAAACTGAATTAAATGGCACTGGCTAAGCGTAAAAGGGGAACAAAATTAATTGATAATCTCTCTGTAAAAGATGCTGGCTAATGGCAAAGTGCACAATAATCTAATAACTATTTGGGATTCAGGGGAATCGTAGAGAATCGAAGAAGTCATTGAACAAAACAATAAACTCTATTTAAATATTATTAGAAAAGGGCCTGAATGGACGAGTGACTAGCGCTCTAGCGGGTACCACAGGTTTCGAGTTCGAGTCACGGCGGTGCGATGGATGTTTGTCATTTGTCGGTCTACGGTCATTTTGTGCACACTTTAGGCTAATTAGATCGGGACTTACAGTTTAACGGGGATTCCGAACCTCTAACAAACATCCATGCTACCGCCGGAATTCAAACCTGAAGCCTGAGGCCTGAGGGTACCAAATGCCACAGCGCTAGACAATTGGCTATCAGCCAACAGTCTAACAACTTGGAAGTTTTGAATTTATTGAATACGATACGCAAATGATGTACAGTTACTCCCGAAGTTCTTAAGAACTCGATAACCTTATCTATTCTCGTAAACTCGGGAATGTTAGTGGTGTTATATGTTACATATATAGTATATGTTACCAACAATATATGAATATATATTCATATATTGTTGGTAACATATACTATATATGAAACCAACAATATATGATAAACAAGCATTTTACAGAACATTTGATATTTGGGAGCAAAATATGAAATATTGTAACTACTTCATTATTTTCTTAGGCATTGTATAGAATGATAAATACTATTCTAAAAGTCTGTTCTCTCTTGTTGCAACAAGAAGGTTTATTTTTGATTTTCCCTTCTTTTCCTTCATAAGAAAGTCCTATATTTTATTTTGCGTAACTTTCTGTTTTTCAGTAAATGCTTTTTCACGATTCTCTTTCTCTTAATATTTTGCTTAAATAACATTTGTCATTTTATAGGATGCCTAAGGATTGTACAAGAATAATAGCTTATTTCTTACTTTGCCGGCAAACACTTAGTGCACATCACCAAGACACCACATAAGATAAGAATTCTATACAATGTCTGCTTTTTAGACATTGCTGGTACAGTAAATATTGAAAAAATGTGTTATGGGAATATATATATATATATATATATATATATATATATATATATATATATAATTAACTTCCTCACCTTAATTGTTCTATGCGTTATCTTCTTATCATTTTTATATCGTTGTCATTCTAATAAATACAACTGAATGTATTGTTTCTTTTTTTTTTTTTAATTTCTTCTGTACTGTGAAATACTGCAATATGCCTTCAATATACTTTTAAAAATTCATTAAAAAATAAAAGGTACACACTTATTTTTTTAAAATTTAATTAAACCCATTAGTGCTTTTTGTCAATGTTTGCAACATTTCAATATATAGCACCATTAGCTAAAGAAACTTTCAGAGAAACACGGAGCTGTAAATTCCATTGTTGGCTACTAGGAGCTTTGGAGTCTATGTGAATTACAATGTTAAAAAAAATTTCTATTGAAACAAAAATTTCTATTGCAACTTCAAAAATTTGATAAATATACGTTTACATATGCGTTTGTACCGTTGGTACGAGTAAGTGATAACGAAAAGAAAGCAAAAGGATCATTTGTTGAAAACAAAGAAATGCATCGTCTGTGATATCTCATTGGGCCACCTCTTCATAGAAAGTGCGATGCAACTGGATAGGGCATTTAAGGCTCATTCCCACCGAGGCGAGAAGTGCTGAAGATTCACGTGACAGGCAAGACAATTTTGTCGACCCCTTCACAGCGAAACGTCAGAAATAGCATTATGCCTAGTGAAGTTCCGCTTCGAGTTGAAAGTGGGTCAACTCCAAGCGATGGATTTCAAACCGATTTCAGGGAAACGTGGTGAGGCTAGTGATTGGTCAATTCTTCACGCTTAAAGCTCACGCCTCGGTGGGAACGAGCCTTTAAGAAGGCTGATTTCTGACGGTGTCCTGTGACATCTCGTATCACAAAAGCTGAAAATGGGACTTTAATCTACCTAACAACTTTATCCAACGTGGATAGCCAAGTCATCCCACAGGTTTTCAATCAATGACAATCCTGGGGATCGGGCGAATGCTTTACACACGTAACGGTCGCCGCCGAGTCCCGTTGTTTCTGAAAGCAGCGACTACAACCATGCCACCAGCGGATTGGAACCTCAACTCTCCTGCGTTGCCACTGAGCCATGAGTCGGCAGTGGCGGAAAATCAGAAATTGACCGTTCAGTTTATTTAAATTTTTTTTCCTAATGCAGCTGGCAAATAGACCGTGACCTTTTTATGCCATAAAGGCTGCACCGACGTTACTCACTTAGAACTACCCAGGGGACGCGTGTAACTTGATGGTAAGCCACGGACGCGGAGTAACAATGCCCCCGCAACGCTTAACGATCCTGTTAGGAGCGGAACCTACGGTTTAAAGTGGATTCCGAACCACTACATGGCAACGCTGGGATTTGAACTCGATACCTGTGGTACCGAGCACCAGAGCCACTCGGCCATCAGGCTCCCCATTCAGTTTATCATTCCACTGATTCTTTGTCATTTAAACTCCATCACAGCTGCTGATATTTGCTTCTACGACTGATGACAAAAGGTAGCTTTTACACTGCATACATAGTTCATCAAGGCGACTATTTGTGGATTAAGGTGGATGCACATCAACACCCTTCAACTAACCTTATATGTTATGTAATCACGGCGCAGTTTTAATCATTTGCTTATGTGCTTGATAATAAACATTCATGCTAAATTTTGTAACTGTTCGACGCCTAATTTTTATGACAATGAATGTATATTTTTTGAGCTCACTATTTTAGATAAATAAATAAAAATCAATGCTAATTATGCACGTAGCAAGCAATTATTCAAACGATCATTAAGATGTAATCAAGGTCATTCGCTCTTTTTTGAAAGAAAGACTTAACGAATTAAAGTTAGTAGGAAAAATTTGAAGAAGAGCAACATCTTTCGTACAGAACACCGAACTAATCTCATTGAGTGTCAATTTTTCTTTATAAGTAGGACGGAAAGTCAGTTATATTAGAGCTATCCAATCTGCAGTTCATCTTAAATGGATAGGATACAATATAAAGTAGTATGTGTTTCTTAAACTACTGAGAAACTTTATGCTTTCATCTTTCGAAATTATGTCTATATAAAAATAAAATTTCCATCTAACTGTGAAATTTTACTTTCTATTTTAATTTTTGAATATATTTTATAATTCTGTGATTAACAAAAATTTATTCTTGAAAAGTAATAAAAAATTATTTTTGCTTATTTGGCACAGTGACCAAATTATACATTTTTACTATGACTATTTACTTAACAACTGTCATTAAATTAATAATATTAATATGATTCCCATTTCATCTACTCCTTTCAAATGCGGCCCTCAATAATTTTTTTACTTCAAATGCGGCTCATGAGGGATTTTGTACCTTCAGAGCGGCCTTTCAAATACATCCCAAAGAAATTAAAAGGTGGAATTATCTCTGCATAAAATATTAATTTTAGAAAGTTTCTAATTTAAATTGTGAATATATGTGAAGATAAATTAGTATAAACGTCAAACAATTCTTTCGTGACTTCTTAAAAATTATAATTTTTAGAGAAGTATGCAAAATGTAAACGAATAAAGACTACTGCAAAAATGACCATAGATTATCAACGTATATGAAAAAAAAAAAATGCATAGCTGAAACCTATTTTTATCAAGATTTAGTTTGGCTTGTCGCTCTAATGTCAATTTTTTCACAATTTAGGCTAATTAGACCGGACCTACAGTTTAATAGATTCTTTTTTACAGATTCTGAATCACTAACAAGCTATCCATGCCACCACCAAGATTCGAACCAAAAGTTTGTGGTATCAAAGGCCAGAGCACTAACCAATTAGCCATTCGGCCGCCTTTTTATCAAGAATATTATTATAAATGTACGTATAAATTTCCGTAAAGGAATAAATTGCAATAAAATAGATACAGAAATATTTTACAGCTTAATTATTAAACATTTACTTAAAAATCTTAAATGAGAAAAAAATTTAAAATGTATAATATTTGATACTTCATTTATTTCCCAATAAATAAAACACTTAAATTAAAACAGATGAATTTTTAACTTTTTTTAAATTAATATTAAATAAAATGACATCACCCAATCTCCAATACTTTAAAATTAATCAATTAGTTTAAAAAATGAATTCTTCAGTTATGTATTCAATTATTCGATAATCAAAATTTAATTAAATAACAAAAGAAAAATGTTATACATCTGAAAAGTAATAACGCGAAACAATTATTTATACACGTGGCATAAATATATATTATAATTCATTTTTGTACAGAGAATTATGTTTAAAAAAAAAACTATATTAAACTAAAATATTTTTATAAGAAATATTCTTAATGGAAATTTTCAAAATATCTAATTATTCGAAACTTACCTTTCTCGCGATAGCTGTGTTGTTCCAATGCGGGTTTGTTTAAGTTTAATCACCCTTATCACCTCCCACGAAATGCGCAATTCTATGTAACAGTGATAATTACACATAACTGAACATGAAAGAGAAATTAAATTTGACAAGTATATCAGAAAACTGAAACTTGTCAGATATGAAAACAATAGCGAAATGAGTGTAGAAAGCGGTAAATTCGAATGATTCAGTCCATTATGGCTGTCACTCAAAATTGTTGTTTTACTTGTATAGCTTTTAAAAGGATTTCTAAGATCTAAATTTCTAAGGATAATAAAAATAAAAATTTCTAAAGGATTTCTAAACTCTAAAGCTCACGAGTGTGATCTATTTGCTACCTTTACATTCAAGAGTTTGAATATGTTCATCTTACTAATAAACAAAGAAAATAAGAATGTCTATAAAATATGTGTCTGATTATGGATATTTCCAAATATCTTATTATAATGGGGAATATTTAGCTTGTGTCACTCTCCGGCCACATATCGTAGATTCAGCTTTAGCCAGGTTTGGTTTGTCATTCTATGATCATTTTTTGCACACTTTGGGCTCTTTAGACCAGGGCCTACAGTTTAATGTGCATTTGTGGATTCCGAACCACAAACAAACATCCATGATCCCCATCACCTTTGGTACCAAGCGCCAGAGTGCTAACCAATTTGTCATCAGGCCGCTCATCAGCCAGGAGTGAACCATGTGAAGATTATTACATTATATTAGAAAGAAAGATAAGGCAAATCTTCTTAACGAAAAAGATTTGCTTATATCTTACAAATGTGTTAGATATTTGGAAATTACATAGATTATAATTGGGTGAATATTATTAACATACGCAAATCATTTTTCTACAGTGAAACATGGCATACACTTAAAATAGTAAATGGATATACCATGTGATAATTCTAGCCAATCAGCATATAATTCCAAATAAAATTGAACTTATGTTCTACTATTTTCTTGCTCTTATTCCTCGAGTTCAAGGGAAGGACTTTCCGACATAATGACACTGAATTTATAATTCTTATTCCCTCCACACCATTCTATCATACGTTAATTCCTTCAAGAACTCTCCAAATATACAATCTAGTATTGTCCATCTCCAGTACAAACATAAAATCGACATTTCTTATCAAGTTTAGAACTAAATTTCTTCTGTTCAGAAACACAATGCTATTCAATAAACCGCTTAGGACGGTTACTTTGATAATTTTTTTTGTTTTTTAACGCCAAGTTTAATTTACACATAACTTTGGAGAAGAATTTTGTAAAAGAATGAACATTATTTAATTTTCTATACGATTTATGTTTCATTTTTAATTCAACAGTCATCACCATCAGTTTTGTTTTAATAAAACATTAATTTTTATTCAATTAATTCATTTCATTTTTTTTATTTTTAATTAAAAATTTTAGTTTTTATTTTATTTTTACCAACTCAGAGAGGTAGGAAAAATTAAAAGAACAATTCACATAAAAACTATAAATAATAATAATATCCACATATGTGGCTTTAAGCTCGAATGGTAAGTACGTATGAAAAGATTTCATCCGTTCCAAAGGTACTGGTTAATTGAACTGTTGAGTTCATCTTTACAAATAAAAGAATTTTAAATCATATTGATTCATACGTTAAGCCATCGGTTAATTTTAGTAAGAGGCCACAAAACAAAAACATTTATAAACAAGCAAACATCAAACATTATAACTGGTATAAAAACAGATAAATAACACATTTAAAAGATTTGTGGATAGTTATAATAAAAATAAAATTTACCTTTACCATTTCTAGTGTAAGAACAGGCTTTCCTTCTCTAACAGAAGTTTGAGGATTTTTGGAATCATCTTCTGCCATACTGATGAATTTAGAAGCTGTATAACCATAAAAAGAATTACAACTTTATAAATAAAAAATGTTTGAAATACAAATTCTTAATTTTTCTTTCATATGAAAAATGTTATTTTTTAATTTTAATAAGAAGTAAAACTTTTTACAGCATTTTTACTGAAAACTAACAATAATACAGTAAAAACATTTTAACTATTACTTCCCGATATCTTTGTTTTCCTTGATGCGCCCAAAATATTTTTAAAACAATACAAAAATAATAAGGCCAATGTGCAAGGAATGTCAGCCTTCCCTTGTTAACATATTTTCCTTCATTTTATCAAGATATTTTTTTTCTTATTTAAATAACTAAATTTCGATGAACTTTCAAAATACTTTTTTTACCATTGATGTAATAATGTTATGATTTATTAACTTGATATTCTTTTTATAATTTCACTTAAACTTAACTTCCTATTTTCATAAATATTGTGAATAATGAAACTCTATGGGAATTTAAATATGTTTTCGAAGAACAGATTGTCGTTTACTGTTCGGTTTAATAATTGGAATGGCACCAAAAGTCCTTGGTGTCATGGTTTCATGGCACCAAGGACTAATGACGACAATGGAAGGCTTTCCGTCCTCCTTTTCTTTAAAAGAAGCAATTGTTCTAAACGTCGCCTATAGGGGAAATGTGTTATAAAGGAGGGGCAAGGTAAAAAGAAATTACAAAAAATAAACAAACGAATAACGAAAATAAAATTGCAGTGAAACCTCTCACTACATTCCCTTCCTATGAAACACCAACCCATTTCCATATCAACCTTATTCCTGAATAAAACCTTGCATTTTCATCATGGAATTCCCAACTAATTAAATAATCTCATTGTCACAATAGCATGGAACTAGATGCAATTAAAATAAGTAGCTCATTCTCTGAAACCAACGATGGCTCATTCACTGCTCTGAAATCAACGATGCAACGGAATTTTTGCAACTCCCAGTAGTTCGGATGTCCAAATTTGGCAATCGAGAATGTGACAGCCCCAATTAGATGAAAATATCATCAGACACATGAAACAAGTCCGAGGAACAAGGCGATCATACAACCAAAAAAAAATTTATCTGATATAAATTTTGCTTTGAAGCAACTAAATGGTGGATGCAACAAAAGTTGCTTCCATGCAACTCCCAATTGTTCGGAGGTCCAAATTTGGCAATCGAGAATCTAACAGTCCCAATCAGATGACAATACCATCAGACACATGGAACTAGGTCCGACGAACAAGGCATCCATGCAAATCCATCAAAAAAATTGGTCCTGTAGGAATTCTACTCTGAAGCTACTAAATGGCGGATGCAATAGAATTTTCTTTTGCATCCACCAATTGTTCGGATATTCAAATTTAGGAATTGTGAATCCTGAATGTCATCAGTCACATGGAAATAGGTGACCACACAACAACAAAAAAAAATTGATCCGATATGAATTTTGCTCTGTAGCCACGTTAAATGGTGGATACAACGAAATTTTCTTTTGTGAGACTTCCAGTCGGATGTATAAATTTGGCAATCGTAAGTGTGACTGATCCATTCAAATAAACATGAATCTCATCTTCCTGAAGAATTTCTCATATCCAAACATCGCCGACCACACCAGCATGTTAAATAACATAACAGCATATAATGGATAACGTAAAACATAATTTATAGCTACCTAATGGCCAAGTGGCTAGCGCTCTGGCTAAACAATCAAGCTCGAATACTGGTAATGGCATAGATGCTTGTTAGTGGTTAAAAATCCACTTAAAACGTAGGTCCCGTCTAATTAGTCTAAAGTGTGCAAAAAATGATAGTAGAGCGACAAAACCAAACATAATTTATTTACTAGAGTTGCTGATCTTTTATGAAAATTTTCTACAAGATTTTCAATCTGTTCATAGCATTCAAATTCAGCCTGCACACTGTTTCTAGGATACCGTACCAGAGATGGTACTTTGAGATAAGTGAGATCTCTGGTACCAGTGATGGTTATCATCGATAATTTAAATTACCGGATCTGTAATTTGTCCGTTCTGTCGTCGTTTTTCATCTTACGGGAGTACTTTCTTAGCATGTACGTTTTCGAAATTTCTGAATGATGCTTTATAAAGCATTAATTTATAGTGGGTTTACATATTATACTTAAGAGTCGGATTCGGTGCGAATTTGCATTTTGAATTCTTTCCAGTTCCTTATAGAAATAATCCACTATGCATCCTACAAGAATTCCATATTTTTCCTAATTGGTGATGCTTAAAACTACAATTTTTAGAGGCGTAATCTTTCTATCCTTGCCTCTACTCAGTTTGATCTACCTACATATTATTATAAGTAGAATCAGTTTAATTAGATTCGTTTGTCGATCTACGGTCATTTTCTGTACATTTTGGGCTAATTAGACAGGGACCTACAGCTTAATGTGGATTCCGAACAGCTAACAAACATTCATGCCATCACCAGGATTCTAACTTGAAATGCCTGCGGTACCAAACGCCAGAGTGCTAGCCAATTGGCCTTTATATATATATAAGCGAAAAATTAAAAAAAAAAAGAGAGAAAATTTATTAGAAAAACAAATATACTCAGCAAAATCTTTTACTGAATTAAATTACTAATTTTAATCAAATTGAATTAAAAATTGCGTAATTTGATACAAAAGAATGACTAAAATGCTTTATATGCTGACATTTCGACTTTTGTATCATTAATAATGGCAGTTCTACTATGGATTAATATAGAATTTATAAAAGCTTAGATTTAAAAAAATAATAAGAAATTTTTTTTTTTTTCAAGAAAACGATTTTTTTTAAAACTAGAGTGGCAAGAAAACCTACAATCAAATAATTTCAGATTTATTGGAAATTAATATTAATATGCAATAAAAAAAATTTACATTATTTTTAAATAGATCAATTAATTTTACTGTAAAATATAATATTTATATATGATTTTATTACAAATTGCCGTTAAATTTTTTAAAATTCTTAATAATATAGCATACCTTGAATACATTTCAAATTGAATATTAAAAGAATGTCACATACTAACATTCAATAACAATAATTCATGAATATCAATTTATTCTGTCATGGCAGTATAAATAAGAAATTGAATGTAAAGATAATATAATATATAAAATCATATATATATAATTTTAATGTGAATAAAAATTCTTTATTTCTTTTCTTCTACATCTAAAATAAAAAAAGATTTAAATGTTAAGCCTACTTGATAGCCTAACATTCGAAAACAACAAAATATTAGAGTATTAATAATAACAGACAAAGCATAGTTTAGTTGCTGATATACTTCTAAAAAAAATACAAAATAATTCTTCATTTCCTTCACTTAATTATTTGCATATCATCCATTAAAAAATAATTATTGAAAGCAGACGTCTTTAAATATTCAAAAGCTTTACTTTTATTTTATCTTTGCTGTACAAGAATTGTAGTTTATTTAATTCAACAAGAATTGATCAGAATTTTCTCCATGATTTTCGATTATATGTAAAAATTAATATGCTAAAAAATTTGTTTTTTAATTAAAAAAAATATAATCAGCTGGTCCGATATGCTAATTATCCCTAAAATTTAGAATTTAATGTTAAGAACAAAACGTACGACAGCAATCTTAAACTAATAATAACAATAAACTGTAGAATTGCTTTTCTTCAAAAATCTCTTTTTCACTTTCAAATCAAATTGTCTTTGCTTTCACCATACGATAAGAACAATTTTGCGTTATTTAATTATATAATTATTAATTAGCTAGTGGAAGAAATTTAAATAAACTAATAAGAATAGCTCATGGAAGAAATTTAAATAAACCAAGGAAAATAACTCGTGAAAGAAATTTAAATAAACCAATGAGAATACTTGTGAAAGAAATTAAAAAGAAAATTGAAAGTGATCAAAGACACGAAAAACCCCCTACCCCCAAAACAATATCCATAATTTTATGGGTAGTAAATCTGATGAAAAAATTTTGATGTCTGGATATGTTAGCTTTTAAGCTATGACACGACAGATTAACTTAGTTAAAATATTCGTAAATGCTGGTGAAAATAGAAGGTTTTTAAGCAATTTAAAACAATTTTACTAAAGAAAGTGCGTTTTTTATTTAATTAAATAAATAACAAATAAAATATTTTCATGATATTTTACTTAGCATCAAATAAAAAATAATAGTTTCAGAGGAAAATAATATTTTCATTGTTATTTATATGTTATATTTTTAAAGTTATAAGAAGTGAAAAACACAACTACCTTTCTTTATACATGTCATTTCTCTTTATTTTCAAATTATGAATCCGATTTAGGAAATAGGATCATTGCATTTAATTTCATATAAAAATATTTATTATAAAGAATTAATATAATGAAAAAATAAATTGAAATAATATTTAAAAATAATGAAATAATATTTAATAAATATCACTACTGAAATTATTAAAATTAAAATATAAAATTAATATTAAAATATTCAATACTATTATGTATAAAGGATATATATTAAAATATTCAATACTATTATATATATTAAAGGATATATATTAAAATATCCACTACTAAATTTAAAATTAAAAGGTTAGCAGCAGAACAATAGCGCTGAAAATTACAAATTCTATAAGAACAGTTTTAATTTCATGGAACGTTTCTCAATTTCATAATGATGATCATTGAAATACAAATTAGTTTTTTATTCATTATAATCTTTCTATTGCTGATTCTTTAATATCATAAAAAATAACTGCAATCATATATAATGAATAAAAAACTACTTCACATATTACTATCTAAAGTACTTTTAATTAAAGTCATTTTTTTAACACTAAAAAAAAATATTATACTTACTTTTTTTTTATTTATTTTCGTTGCAATTAAACTATTATACGTATCTTAACTGACTCTTAAACCTTCAGTTATCTTTCCCATGCCAGTGAAAATGTGTATGTACTTCTCTTACTTTATTTCGCTCATTACGAAAAGGGATAAAGATCCTCAATTGAGAAACGCTTAGCGTCTTGGTTCGGTTCTTGAAATGATGAAATGATCGTAAACAGAAAAGGGAAGTAGAATTCGGAAGGAAGCGGAAATAAAACATACGAAGAAAATGTGTCTCCTTTCACTGGGTTTCTTAAGATTCACTTTCGCTCTTTCTTAAGCATGCATCTGTCAAAACTACTGCTTTTGCTCGTTACGACTACTCGAATAAGCAGCAGCAACAACAAAAATTGTTACAGTAGCAGTAATTAATCTACTTCAAGAGCCACTTATTATCAATCTATGAAAGAAAAAAAAATTACGACATTGAAATCTTAAATTTAGATGCGTAGCCATTCCGCTATTCTTAGATCGCCATTTCTTAGAATAAAATATTTAAATAGTTTTCTTAACATGTTTTAAAATGATGATTATTTGAGGAAACATTAACGCCCCATATGACTATTTCTTATATGCAGGGTGATTATAATTAAAATCCCACTTTCAAAGTGCTGTAAAAAAAGAACCACTCGTCACAATGAGTTCAAATTTGACCTAAATAAATATACTTGAAGAAGGGGGAAACGGTATGGTATCAAAAAAACAGTTCCACCGATTTTTCCCATCCATCCTTGCCGTGGTGGATGGGCTTTCCACTAACAGAGTCACAACTGTTGTAGGACTTGATAATCATTTTTAACGATAAAAACCGAAAAAAAATCAAGCACATTGAACACTACAGCTGGTTTAATGTGTAACTCATGCCAAATACATTGTAATTTTGATTCAAAATATAACTGGCAGCCGAATTCACTTTCTTTATGTCACTTTCAGCGCCATCTATTAATACACTTTGTGACTTTTTTGATGTCGTACCGTTTCTCCTTACAAGTATCTTCAGTTCAAATTTGAACTCATTGTAACGAGTGGTTCTTTTTTTACAGTATTTTGGAACTATCACTCGTTCTTAAGCTGCATCTGTCAAAACTACTATTTTTACTCCTTACGATTACTTGAATAAATAGCAACAACAAAAATGGTACAGTAGCAGTAATTAATCGACTTAAGAGCCACTTATTAACGATCTATGAAAGAAAAAAAAATTACGACATTGAAATCTTAAATTTAGATGCGTAGCCATTCCGCTATTCTTAGCTTGCCATTTCTTAGAAGAAAATATTTAAATAGTTTTCTTAACATGCATAATGTTTCATAATGATGGTTATTTGATGAAAGATTAACATCCCATATGACTATTTCTTATATATTTGTTATTTACTAATACAGGACATTTAGATCTAAGGTTATTTGCCACTACACGACAGATATGTAGCAGATTCAGCGTTACTCAGGATGTATACTAGAGGATCTGCAACAATGATTTCGTTACCTCAATTTGAAATTTTATTTCGAAGGAAGACGACATATGAACGTTTAGTTTGTCGCTCTACGGTCATTTTCTGTACACTTTAAGCTAATTAGACCGGGAGCAACAATTTAACGTGGATTTCGAATCACTCAAACATCCATTCCATAGCCAGGATTCGAACCTGGAGTCTGTGGTACCAAAGGCCAGAACTCTAGCCAATTAGCCATCAATTAGCTAACATATAATACTGTCATCTCCTCCATTCCATTGGAAAGACTTTCCGCCTTTTGGATTTATTGAACCCATTCACTGCATAGATTCTGAAACTTTTCACTCGGCATACTCTCCGGGTTTCGAACCAAGCTTCTTTGTTCGCTTATTTCCAACATGTTATCTACTAGAGTCCGGTGATCTCTTATAATTGACAATTACGGTCCGACCAGCTATTGAGTTAAAAATTGGTTATCCCCCTCAAATCAGAATGACTCAAATACAGCGGTGTAATAGGAAAGAAAGGTAATTGCGGAATTGTTTTAATTGCATTAAAAATTTTAATTTTTAATAATTACGGAAAAATTCCAAAATAACTATTAAATTTTATTTAAAAATTGCTTTGCCTCTCGTATGTATGACTAATACCTCTAAGGCGGCGTCCAGACGAGAATGCAAGACAAGCCAGTCGTTCTCACTCCGAGCGTCTCCATCTGACCGCTAGAAACAAACCACGTTATTTCTCACCTTGAGTGACTGTTGGTCGAAAATGGTGTCTGCGAGAAATCTCTTGGATGTAAGGGAAAAACCGATTCTGGTTTGAACGTTGCAAGTCAGTTCACGTAGATGCTTGGCTCACTCCGAGGGTTCCGTCCATACAAACACAAACAGTTTTATAATTGGTTCGCAAGAACGACTCTCTTTCACGTACTCTCGTCTGGACGCGGCTTAACAAGTAATCGATTCGCCCACTTTAAAACATATTTTTACCTTTTTCTGTTATTGTGACTAATCCTCACTGTCCGGCAGAGATGGGACGGACACACCATGAGTAGGCTGTTTATTGTCCTGAAGGATGGAAGGGGCAACTTGTTGTGATGAAATACCCGTAGATAGAAGTCTGACTTGGTTCCGAGTCGCTGAAGAAGGAGGGCAGTACCGTCCGGGAAGACTTTTAGAAGGAACTACCCCGCATTTACGTATCGCATGGGATAAAACGCAGAAAACTCCAACCAGGTAGTCTGATGAACAAGACAAGATGCTGAATCCCACAAACGTCATCGATTCTCGTCGTTTTTTAAACAGTGTCTACGACAATGCCAGCAGCTGATTGAACCTCAGTCCTCATGCTCACCAGCGGCTCACGTTAATACGGAGCCACGAGTCGGGCATCTTTTTCTTGAATAGCCGACATAACTATTCACCGATAAAGTTTGAAGCATGAACTTACACGAGAAGTTTAAAGTTCATTAAATAGCACAATAATTTCAGTCCTTTTTCTTTTTATAGTATAGACTCTAATATGCATTTTGAATACATAAATCATCTCGCACATTACTGTATTTCAAGAACCGGTCAGAACCGATATTGTATGCAATAAAATTATTTTAATTTTTAATCACTAAATAAAAACTTACGAAAATATATTCTTTCTTTTCTTTCCCATTAAGTCGCTCTGTTTGAATCCGTGAGACATGGCCGTCCGTAACTTTCCATACAATCGATACTAGCACTAAAAGCACTAAAGGTACATTATATAAGAAATTTTCAAAGATGGGCCCCACTGGCAATTTTATAAGGCCATTAAGCATAACAACGGCCCAACAAACAAAAAAATATTCCGATTCGAAGACGGAAATTGGTGTGATAAATCCCCAAAGCAGAAAATCATCTATTGGTCTTAAGGAGTGTGAGAGTCTCTAGGTATCATCGTTTGGGATGTTTGTTCCAAATTAAGGTGACACATTGTTCCAGTGCAGCAACCCTCGCCCCTCGTTGTACCCCGTGGGTAACGATAAATAAGCACACCACATATCAGCCATTCTATTTGCAAATGATTTAGATCGAAGTACACGGATTCGAAAATGAACACGACGATTAAATTTGAATGCGAAACAAACACAAAGTAAACTTAATAAATGCAACTAAATTTCAATTTCGAAATCAAGAGCAAAAAGGCATTGAATCTCAAAATAATAAGAACAAAATGAATTTGTGGCAGATAACTACGTAAACTAGAGGTTAAATTAAACAAGTTAAATATCCATGATGTGTTTTAAGAAGTAACAATCAGGAAAACATTGCTGTAATTTTTCTGAGCAAAAGAATACATTTTTTTTAATTAAAACATGATGCCTACGAAACATATCCCAAAAAAATTATTTCATGTCATTAATGTTTACTTTCGTACAGCTATTAAAATAAAGCTAATTTGAAATACATGGTTATTTTGAACGGAAGTTTTATAAAGAACTTTCATTAACACAATCATTCATAATCTCAAAAATTTGTATCTGGCATTTGTGTGTGTGTGTTCTAAATTACTTATCTGTGTGAAAAAACTTTCAGCAAATTGAAATACAGTAGGGACCGTATAAAAAATATTGTGAAACTACATAAGTAGCTAGAAAATAAACACATAATATGTACAACTAATGCAACATTTTTTTTTAAAGTTATACAGTAAATAGGAACAGCACAAAAAAGTCCCACATAGGAATATATAAATCAAAACCTAACTATCTAGCATTACCTCTCATTTAATAACATTCGAGATAATAGGATGATATAATTTCCGTGGGCCATCTGTTGGATTTTTTTTTTTTTTTTTTCAATTCGCATATTTTTTTGACAGCTGTCTGTTGTTTACTTTTGAATTGCAAATTTTGTATTAATTTTTGTTTATAATATATCTTTGATAAAAAAAAAAAAAAAAAAAAATTATACGAAGCACAAAAAGAAACACAGAAAAAAGGACCTCATTAAAACAAGTTTAACTACATATTTAAAAAGTATATAGATCTATGAAAATTGCTGAGCATCCTAAATTTCTTTTGACAATCGGCAGCTTAAACTTCATCCATAATCGCAAATAATTGTTTAACTTAAGAGCATAACCACATAAATCTAAAAATTACTATTGCAATGCTAAGTTCTATTCTATAATAACAGATTTATAAGTAACAAAGTTTGATCTTTCTTTGTTAATGTATATAAAAAATAACAATTGAAGGTTAAACATAGAGGGACAGACACAAGACTTACCTGGTATATCATTGCAAATTGGATTCATAGTGCTAGTTGGCCAAAATGTGAAACAATTACCCATGGTAAAGAAATTATTAGATTTGTTTTATCTTTTTACACACAAAAAGAAAAAAATAGGATTGATTCAGATATAGAATAAAATGATTTATTCCTTTATAGAGTAGTATGACTCAGATATAGAGTAAAAAGAAATAAACACAACTTTATTCATAATATGACAATGACATGTGCAAGTAAGTGAAAATTTACTAAATTAACTATAAAGCTTTTCGTAGTTCATGGTTTTACCAGTGAAGGCGTTACTATCGAGAGTTGCCCATTTGATGATATTTTTCTATTCTGTAGTTTCAGTTGAGACCAGCGAGATTTGATTAAGGTTTCCCACGATTCTGGATAGATTATTAAAGTATTTTTATATCTTTAGACCAACTATTTTGCAAAAGATTAATGATATATTTGTCGTATCCAATAACTATCCAGAAGACATCTATCAGCTCCTACCTACATCTATGACAGTTGTGTCATACCATAAAGATTTTACGGGAAATAACAAGATTCACCATCACAACTTTTAATTACGAGAAATTATTATTAATAATAATATACAAATAAATGAAATCATACAGCAATAAAGCTAGCTATGAGTTAACGTTTACTTCCAAAGGTGAACAGCTGAAATGAAAGGTGAGATTGCGTAGCAAAAAGTTCTATAATAACAAGTTCGGTTATTTTTAAACTTGCAGTGCAGTGCAGAAGATAATCGATTGAAGATTTTTCGGCTGGACGTCAGGATTGAGACACCACAAAGACTTCTCCGCTTGAAGTCCATTTGATTCGAACTTAGCATTAAGTTTCTTATTTCTGAGATTTGCAAGAGGTTTCAAACTTCTTATGCCTCTTATGAATTACATAAAAGATTTTAATTTGTTACTTATGAGCACGTTTTCATTCTCTTCAAATCGCTTCTAGTTATAACTGTTATGTAAAAAAGATCACTAATCAGATGATAAAAAATCTTATACTTTCGTTTTACGAAAAAAATTAAATTATTACTGATTTAGATATGGATGACGGTACAACAATTATTTTTTAGTTCTTTTCATGAATTTATTTTAATGTTGATTTAAAAGGAGATAGTCTTAGCAAAATACTTGAAATGAGCAATGCCATGCACTTGCAAACTTAAATTTATTTTCTAATATGTATGAGAATGAGTGCTTAAAATTAAAAATTATACAAGTGACGGTGATGTTATTTAAGATATCTTGGCTTCACTCATGATCTAACTTGCTGACTCTGCTGCAATCTACTCATCAATTGAATTTTGAATACAAATGTTTGGCAACACTTAAATTGACAAGCAAAACAAAAAGTGGTGAATAATTTGGTTATTGCTGATAAAGTCGTAACATTGAATTTTGATTTTGTTGTTAAAATGTTAATATAAGTTTCAAACTTTTAATTTTGTAAAATTTATTTAAAACTTTTCAATTACTTGTCATTATACTCAGAACTATATTAAAAGGGTACGTTAGTTTTTATCTGTCAATAGTTTGAAAATTAAACGAATGTAGTTTCGTATTGAATGAATTGCATCAAATCCAAAATTGTGAAATATGATCTGTATACTCATTTAATTGCTCCTAAATAATTTTATAATATATAAAATTTAGTATTTTTAAATTTAAATTTCTTTATTCATTATTAAAAATTTGGTTCATAAAATAGGAATAAAAGTTTTTTCCTCCCATCTTTCTTGATTTAAAATTTTAATCAAATATTTTCATCTAATTCAAATTCTTTCTTTTAAAATTAATTTATGTTGAGTGTAGGATTATTATGGTGGGTTTTTTTTTCCCCTTTGATTTTAATTGATGCTACTTATTTGAATAACTGCACTTTTAAAAGTTTATGAGAATAAATCTTTATGGTGAAGTTTTTTTTTTTATATATATTTTACAAACATCTTTTTTCAAATTAATTTAAAAAATTTTTATTATTTAAGTTCGTCTTGTGATACATTTAGAATACATTAAATTCTTGGTAATGTTAGATAAAATGAAGTTGTATGATCATTTTACTTTCTTTATGTTCTTATCAATTGATTTTGTATACTTAAATGTAAATGTTGGTAAAATTTGCAACAAATTTTTGGAGGTTTTTTTTTATTTGTTTGTAATACAAATAAAAAATAAGCAAATTTAAATTATCAGCATGTGTGTGTGTGTGTATTAATATTTTTAAAATTAGCATTTATACTGAAAATTATTTTTCCCATTATCAAAATGTTGGGTAAAAATTTTAAGAATTTTTCTTTTTTAAGTATGTCAAAGATTTAAACCTTTTATTATCAATTGTAACTAACATTACGATTAATAATTATTTCATGGAATTTTAAATATTTAGTTTGAAGTATTGTCCCATAGATAAAAAAGTAACTACAAAATCAATGTAAATAAAATCTCATTATAATGAATACATCAACAGTTGTCTTAATTTAAAGATTTCCTCTGTAGATTATAACATGCTTTTTCATAAAAGAAGTTAAGTATAGTTAATGATCAGTTAAGTATAATGAACACTTGTTTTCTTTTCTTTTTAAATTTGAATACTCATCCCATTTACTTATAAAATTGTAATTATTAAGTTATGATTAAAAATAAAACAATCATATAGCTTCATTGGAACTTATTTACTTACAGATTTATATTTAAACTTCTACTGTTAATCCACTATATTATTTACTAAAATATTATACTTATGTTATTCTACTACCATACTAATTAAATTAATGTACTGTATTTTTATGTAAATCTCTTTATAGTATTATTTTATTGTCTTTAATTACATAAAGCTTTTATTATAGTTAGTATAAAGATTTTAATTTTGTGATAGAATATTATATATCTAATTTCTAACATTTCTTTTCTATTAAATTTTTTTTTATTGTTATTCATCAAGTATTTTGGAGGTATTAAGTATAATATAATTTCTTTACCCTTTAGGGATATGAAGTAAAGAAATATGCCGTACTTTCATGCTTTTTTTATTTGTAAAATTGTTTAATTTTATTAATTTCTGTTCTTTTTTGTATATTTATTTTAAATAATTTGCACCATTCTATTGTTTTAATGGTTTTCATGTCCTTTTATATACATTCTTGCCAAAATTAGAAAAGAAGTTTTGAATTAGCATTTCCATTTATAAACAAAATTTATTTTATGCAATTTTTTATTTAAATTATCAAATATAGTTTTGTATGTTATAATTCAAATGCATTCTTATCTTTTTAGAAAGTTTTCTTTAAGCTCACAGGGTATCTTTTCCAAATCACTGAAATATTATTTTTATTCAAGAAATAATGTTTATATAACATTATTTATAAAGGGAAGAGAGTATTTAATGATGTAATCTATTTAAATTTGTAGAAAAATGTTATGTTCTCACCGAAAACTGAACAAATGTTTTAATTAGAATAAGGCTTTTTAAAAATCTTGAATACTAGGTCCAAGAAATAATGTTCTTTGAAATGAAAAAGTAATTTTTAGTTAGTTCTGTAAAAATAACTTTTTATCTAAGTTAAGTAGTTTATTTTTTATTGCTATTATTATTAAACTATCATTTTTATATAGGAATTATGGCTCTTGAATTTCTGTTTGGGCGTCGTAAGACTCCAGAGGAGATGCTAAGACAAAATCAACGAGCTTTGAACAAAGCTATGCGTGATCTTGACAGAGAACGATCTAAAATGGAACAGCAAGAAAAAAAGATTATCAATGATATTAAAAAGATGGCTAAGGAGAACCAAATGGTATACTTCTTATTTTCCTTACTTATTTTGTAAATGTCAATACAATCATCTGGCTCATTTGTGCATAAGTAATATTATAAATGCATGCAAGTAAAATAGAATAATAATATTTGGAACTTCCTTATTATTAAAGCCCCAATTATATAAACCTGCAAAATGCTTTTCTTGCAATAGACAAGCTGTAAGTAACTAGGTTATGATTACTAACTGCTTGTCATATGTTAGTAATATATTAAGGACCCATAATAATAAGGAACTGTAAATATTTTTCAATTTTGCTATTTCTCTGTCTATTAAGTAATGTCTATTGTGTTCATCATTTATTAATATTTATTTACTTACTATAACTGTGTTTAAATCATCATTAAAAAAAATTTCCACTATCAAGTTTTAAATAATAGGGATTTATTTTTATCATATATGCAATAATTTGAATCAATGTTTTTTTTTAATTCCTATTTCATTTGTAAATAATCATAAGTTATAATTAGTTAATGAAAGTACAGAAATAACTTATAAAAACTCTCATTATTTTGCTAGCATTTACAGAACTTCATTAAATATTTGACATTTTTTACAGTTGATAATTTAACTTGGAATGTCAGAATATAAAATTCTAAAAGATTTTTTTTTAATAATAAAAATGGAATATTATCTACTGTAGAAACATTAAAAAAAAAAAAAAAAAACACATTGACTGAAGAAATAACTGGTTGTGGGGGTGGGTAATAACTGATTGTGTTTGATTCAAAATCTAAACAGTTTTGAAAGACTATATATTATTATTCTAAAAATCTATTTAGTAGTTTTAAAAATAATCTTACCGAAGATGGATGTTACCTTAGACATTAAGTATTAAAGGATATCACAATTGAAAAATGTAAGCATGGTACAAAAATAAGCTATGATAGTTTTTTGCAAAATGTAAAGAAACCAAATTATTTAATAGAACATAATCTACATTTATTAATCATAAATTTTATTGTAAAATAAAAGTTTTATGTTATAAGTTATATAGTTATTTATTTTAATTCTAGTTGTTTCTAAGTCTGACAACAAATGGTTTATGATTCTGCAATTCTAATTAACATTTTTTTACCATGAATTCATTTTATTGATGGTTATAGATGAAATACATTGAGATTACTGTATTTAAAGCATTATAAATACTGAATTAATGTGAATATATTTTATTGGGGATTATTAGATATCACAATTTATAGAGCATTACTAAAAGTATCTGTTTTATTTCAAAAAATTTCAATTAAAAAACAATTTCTTCTGTATTTACAATATGTGTTCCCAGATATCAAAGGTTACAAATTTACCTCTTAATGTACGAATTTTTAATTAATTAAAAAATTATAGGATTGATTAAACAGGAAAGCAGATCACACTATGTTATAATATTTGCACAAATTTTGAATAAATATTCATAACATTCATTGTAGAACATAATTTACCTCTATCCATCGTGGATTTTGCCATGCTATTATGTTGTTCTACATAAAATAAACTTTTTAATATTAGCTGATCTTTCAAAAAATATATATTTAATATATCAGTATCAATTTAAATAAGAATGTTGTTATATCATTTTATTGCTTATTCTGTTTAATTATATATTTTGTCTGCATATAAGTTTTGGAATTTTTTAGAAAATCTTAAATTAAACCCCCAAAACATGTATCATTGTTCAATATGAATATAAACTTGTGCATTCTGCTGTCCAAGCAACTCAAAGGATTAATGCTGCATTTGTGAATGATACAGCTATTATATCCTCAATGAGACAGATGATTGTTTAGAGAATTTCAGATTCTGTGTTATGAGCTTAGAGAGTGAATCTATAGCTTAGATTATATATAGCAACAGTTTTGAGACATTTTGTAACATTTGAAAAGGTGAAAAAGCATGACAAATGGGTTAGTTCTACTTGAATTGACAGATAGGCAGAAATTGCAACACTTGCAGATTTGCCCATCACTCAGTAGACAGGAAAGAAAGTATTTCTTTTCGGGTGGATACTATAATGATAATCATAAACACTCAGCACAGAGTCTAAATGTTGATGAAAAGCTCAAAAGTGCATCTAATCCAAGCTTACATCAAAGAAGATGATGATGGTTAGTGGAATTATCCATTACAACTTTTTAGGAATAGTTCAATATATAGTATTACTGTCAGCAATTAGTTTTATACATCAAAAATTGTTGTCCTTAGAACCTGTGTTGGTGAATTGAAAATACATGATTCTTTTCCATGGTAACACAAGACATCATGTGTTGCAAATCACACTCCAAAAACTAAATGAGTTGAAATTTGAAGTTATGTCTCATCCACCATATTCATAAGACTTGTCTCCTACTAACTTCAATTTCTTTAAGCAGTTGGAATCATTTTTTGACAATGAAACCTTCCAACCTGTTAAAAACTGCTTTATTTGTTCTAAATCAACATGAAACTGGCATAAAAATGCTTTGTAATCCATGACAGAAGTGCATTGATGTAGATAAAGCATATGATTAAATTTATTCAAACAATTTGTGTTTGTAACCTTTTAGGAATTATGTACTCAAAAATTCATATAAATGGAACAATCTAATATTTTAGCATATGTTTCTAAAATTTGATGCAAGAAAAAATATATTTCTGCAAAGACTAAAATTACAGCAAGTATGTAAATATATATTTGGACAACATGCATTACTTGGAAAAGAACTATGCAATTTTACTTGCAGCAGAAATATTTTTATGGGGCTGATTAAATTAAAAAAGATATTTTTTTTAATGAAGAATTCCATGTTACTTGCATTTTAAGGATAAGTTTTAATATCATTCATTTTAAATAGTGTTTAAAGATATTTATGTTGTCATAGTTCATATGCTGAGTATTTAACTTGTATCTATGTGTTTATCAATTATTTATCAAATTCCTCATTTTGTGGCATTTATGTTATTAAAAATGTATTTTATATAGTTGTTGTAATTCTGAAAATGAAATGCTGACAGAGATGTCTTATTGATTGTTCTTAATATTTCAAATGGGGTTATAATAAAATTGCTAGTTTTTGAATTATGAAATAACAAACTTTGTAATTTATATAAAATATTTTCTCTCTGAAATTTACAATTTTGACTAAAACTGAGATTGGCTGATTAAAATATTAAGTTTTTTTTACTAAATATTAATTTTTGTTATTGTAAGGGAAAATACTATAAATTCTAGAGTTATGAATTTTTTTTTTTTTTTTTTTTTTGAAGTAATAATTAATCACTAATTTGCTTTAACAATTATTTTTAGGATGCTGTAAAAATTATGGCCAAAGATCTTGTCAGAACTCGTCGGTATGTAAAGAAATTTATTCTTATGCGTGCAAACATACAAGCCGTTTCATTAAAAATACAAACTCTACGTTCTCAGAATGCTATGGCAACAGCAATGAAAGGAGTCACCAGGGCCATGCAAAACATGAATAAACAAGTAAGAGAGCAAATCTACTCTTTTTTTTTTTTTTAAAGAAAATTTAATATTTAATGTAAATCTACTGAATATTGATAGTCTTAGTTCTTCTGCAGCTTTGCATTTATTCTAAGGTAAATTGCAAAAAATATATATGGAGGGAAAAGTTATTAAATTATTTAATTGTAATTATACATTATAAAAAGCATAGAAGTACACAAAACTAATTTTGTTTTGTAATAAACTTAATATTTCTGCAAAGTTTTGTTTTAATTAGGAAATATATTAAAAAATTATTTTAATTGTTTATTGTAAATATTTGTCATCCAATTTATTTAGAATATTATTTGGGTATGTATATTCATGATAATGTTACAAACTAATCATTAAAATTAGAATTGCTACAATTTATACTATACAATGACACTATTTAAATATTCTATTAATACTTAGGTGTAGTTGCATTTTATGTTTTCCTTTGCATTTTAGTTGAACCTTCCTCAAATTCAAAAAATAATGCAAGAATTTGAAAAGCAAAGTGAAATAATGGATATGAAAGAAGAAATGATAAATGATACTATTGATGATGCTATGGGAGACGATGAAGATGAAGAAGAAAGGTAAGCATTTTATTATAAATATTTAATTTTTTCCCCTTTTGTTTTGAGTTGTATAAGGGGAACATATGCATATTAAGTTATTTTGAAAAGACTACTGAAATAAAAAAAAAATTAAAAAAAGGGGCAAAAGGAAAATTAAATCATTAAACTTAATGAAGCATTTTTCCAAATTTCTATTAACATTAGTTTTTCACTTTTATTTTATTAATTTTCGAATGTAGAAACAAACGTACAATTTGATATTCCTCATTTTTTTATATAAAAAAAGAGGCATATAATTTATTTAATATATTGCAAAAATTTTATTTGGTATTTGAAAGAAATACATTTTGCTGATTTTTTTTTTTGTTAATGACTTAATGTGATTTCTAGCATATACACACAAAAAAACCATAATCCGATTAAAAGCATTAAAAAAGATTACTGACAGAAATATAAGTCATACTAGTTTTATTTAAGGATTAAATTTGTTTTTTGTTGTTAAAAAGTTTTCATTTTTTTTTTTTTTTTTTTTTTTTTCCTGCTTATAAAGAATTTTTTTTTTAAAAATCGAATAGAATGTCCAAATGAATTTTTTTACCTCATCAAACAATTCGCTAAAATAAAAAATTTTGTATAAAAATTTTGGTACTTACGTATTAACGCCACCGCAGCAGAAGTTGCCAATAAAGAGCTGCCAATGCGCCAAAATAGAGACTGTTTTGAATCTGTTAAACTCTATATCGGCCCATTTTCCACCGAAATCCGATTGACTACTTTGTTTTTAAATAAAGTGTTTTGAATTTTGAAAGTATCATGATTTTAAATAAAGTGTTTTATATTTTTATGATTTGTCACAAAAATTTTAAGTGTAGATTGGCGCCACTTAAAAACCGCCAAATCTTTAGCTGCAGTGGCATTAATACGTAAATACCAAAATTTTTTACCTTTCTAATCCAGCAAACCCTTAAGCAGGTATCCAAGATGTTAGGATATAGACAGTCAATTCGCATATTCCAATACTTTTCCTAATTTTTTTATTTGAACACATTACAAATGATATATAGATACATAATATGGTGTTAAATATGCACATAACCCATGTCTACCATGGGTGATTACCAACAATGAAGGGAGGAGAATAAAGCTCTTAGATGAAGTACAGTTGCAGTTTCTAAAGAGTTCTAGATGTGCAATATTTTTCGATAACATTGATACTTGTATTTATGAGTTACTGAATCATTGACTTTGTTTCTATTTTTAGTGATGCCATTGTGGCCCAAGTACTTGATGAGTTAGGTCTAGATGTCTCTGATAAACTCGGGGATCTTCCTAGCACTGGTGGAACTCTGTCTACAGGAGCTTCAACAAACAAACAGCCTGCCTTAGCAGATGTAGATGCAGACTTGCAAGCACGCTTGGAGAATTTGAGAAGAGAGTAATGTTTGCGAAGGCAGTCTTGTTTATTGTACTATAAAAGTTCAAAGTGATTGTATTTCTTATGCTTTCTACGTTATAAATAATTATGAAAGGGTCATTTGATTCTGATTATTTTTATTCTTTAATTAAATTAATATTATACTTTTAAGGATGAAAAATATTACTTCTGTTTGGTTCTTATGTAAATTAAATAACAATCGCTTTCAAGGTTTGGGTGCATTAAAATTGTAATCTGATTATGTTTGTCACACTGTTATTAGAAATAATAAATATATTGTTCCATGGTTGTTATAAATAATTGACATAATTATTATTATTATTCAAGAGCTGTATAAATAAACTAAGTGTTATTCTACTTATTTTTTGCAACATGTTTTTACCTCCATCTTCTTACTTAATAATATATTTGTATATACTGTATAAAAATGAAATTATTGATGGAAGTTAATTCTTAAAGAATAGTATTTGTTTTCCATTTTGTAAGAAAAAAAGAAGCTTATGTATAGTTGAATATTTTTATTTTTTGCCATATTATTTTAGGAATTTCTTTCCCTGTGATTAAACATTTCCTAGCATCTTAAATATAATTTCATGTAATATATTTTCAAAATTTAAAAACTATACATTTTAATAAATAAAGATTCTAATTATAAAAATATTAAATTAACAAAAAATATATATAATAATGTATAAATACTTAAGTATTTGATCTCAAAAATCGAAATAAATTTTGAATTTTTATAGTACAATTCATAAGTATGAGAGAATTAACATCTTTCTGTATGGTTACATAGTTTGCTATTATAATGCGTATTATAAAGTATTTTCAGATTGTATTTTTTATTTTGTTGAATGATTTTAAAATGCTGTTATTGATTCACAGATTTGACTTTTTTACTGCTGGAATTTTAGTTAACTATTGTATAGGTTTTGAAATAAATTTCTTTTAATTTACTGATAATATTCTTAAAGTTTCTTTCTTGGATCTAGAAAATATAACTGGTACAGATATCAAACTGAATTAAAAGCTGTAAATTTGATTTTTTCCCTTATAAGTGAAATTAATTATGAAGTAGATATGAATACACTAGAAAATGATTGTTTTAAATCAATGGTAATTGATCTAAGACAAGAATTTGATTTCACTTATTAGTAAATATTGAAATGAACTCATTCCTAATATTTAGTAGTTTGTACGTGTAATTTTTGAATTTTAAATTTAAAAATTATGCTGAAACATCAAAGTACAGTATTGATTATTAAAACTGCAATATCATGTAGGAAAGCAAATAGTGAAATCATATCTTTTGTGTGCAAAGTATGATGGAAGGCATACCAAATCAATTGGTAATTTTGGTATGATAATAATAAAACGAGATGATAAATTAATGTTCCATTCAAATGCATATGGTGAACTATATATCAATTAGTCTGGAGAATGTGTAGTTAAGGCAGCCAAGCCCCCTATGAAACTTCTCTCTATTGAGGAAGGTTAGAATAACATACAACCATGCATTGTCCTGTAAGAAATTAGCTTGATAAAGATTTTGAAGTTAACCACATCACAAGCTTTAACATATAAATGTAATGGTGGCTGTTCAAATACTGACTCTAAATGCAAGAGGTGAGCAGGATTTTATCCCATACTATCACTTGAGGTGCTGGCCCTTTATGACAATAACTAATGTAAACCGGCAGTAGTCATTCTCTTTAGTGACTCCATATATGGATATATTTGTACACATAACTGGGATTCACTTTAAAAGATGAAACAAGGTCATGTCTGTCTCCATATTCATCATTCGAAATGTAATTAAACATTGCAACATAAATGGATGCTTCAGGCATGATTTCTGTGCTGACAAATGGGCATACTGGAGTGGTCATTGCACTGTCCACTACTTTCCCATGACTCAAGATAAGCAGCAGGATTGTGTGGACGACTTACTTATCCTTCCTGATCTTATTGGCATGTGGTCTAACTTGTGGTATCAGACATTACTCTTACATGAAGTCTAACAACATATACAAGCAATCAATGTTCAAATGAGGGTTTCATAGCAAAAACCTGTTATATAATTTTTTATTTTTATACAGACTGCTGTTATTCCTATTTGCTTTGCAAACATGCTAATCATTTTCATATTGAATGTATATTATGCTTTCATCTAAATTGTATTTATTATGTTGCCCTCATGGTAGAATGTAGTGCAAAATGACTTGAATAACTTATTCAAATGATTTTGATATTTAATGGGAGAAAGTATTACATATAAGATAAAAAAAAAAGATAAATATGACATTCACTAAAGGGAGTAAAAATATATATGCTTTTTCGATTGAGTACAATGATCAAACAGATGTTTTTCTATTTTCACTCTTATCCATAATTCTGGTAAACAGCATTAGAAATGATGGGAAGTGGAGATTACTACAATTGCTGTTATTATGCTAACAGTGTATTTACTTCTATTAAATATTGTATTGAATTTTGAAGCAAATTAGAAATGTTCCTCCCTTTAAATATTAAAATCACTATATAATCATTTTTCTAATAAGTTAAAATTACACATGTTTCACTTCACTTCACTTTCTCAATAGTATTTTCGTAATAATATCGGAAAAATTATTGTTCTTCCAGTTGGCATTCTACTTGATTTAATAGAAATATAACTCAGAGTTATCTGAACTCAATATTAAAATGTTGGAATATTTTATTTAAAAAAAATTCCTGATAAAATTTTCCCATTGTTGTTTGATTTAATAGCCTTTTCTTCCTTGCATTTTTTAAAATTTTGTATTTCTTTTATTGTTTGATTTTTTTTCTCATTTCTATCTCTATATAAAAAGCAAGAGATTTTTGTGTGGGTGTTATTTCCTAGAATTTAAAAATACAGTAGATCAATTTTTTTTTTTTTTTTTTGGGGGTGCTTATACCAAAATCTTTAGTAATTTTTTATTCAAATAGAACCATCTACTTTTATCAGAATATTAGCTATTTATCTAGTGTTGCCTGGGTATTTATTTTTCTCTATATTTTGTCAAACAGGAGAATGAATGCAGTATAAAACTGAATTTTATTGACAGATATTTAAAAACGTGTATAGTCTACAAATTTTAAAATATTGTCCACATTTATTATAACATTTAACTTCAAGACCTGATTATAAACAACGTTTTTAGTTTTATCACCAGATGTAGTAATAACAGCGTCATCGAGCATACATCTCAAAGCACCAAATCAAGTCTGTAGTAATAAAATTCTCAGGTGAATCCATTTTTGAGCAAGTAACATAAAGCTGTTCCGGAGATAATCTTGGCGATTTCCAATCCATTCTACAGTACTTGATAGATTACCCCTGTGACTTGTTGATTAGGAGGTGCAAAAGCAGATCTCATTGGAAAATTAATTATCTCTTTAAAGTTAAGATAGAAACGTAACATAAAAACTGTTTTACACTCTTACCTTTCCTGTTTAAATAGTCTCTTCAATTACATTGCCCAGCATATTCATTACACATTGCCTTTTGCAAAGTTTTAAGTGGATCGAAGTTCAGTAGTAAAATTATTGGTGATTCCACTTATAAATGGTGTGTTGGCAACTAGCGGGATCAGGCGAGTTTTGGAACTCTGGTGGGTAATTGACGGCATTATCGGCAACTGCTACGTTATCGAAAGATTTGTGTTCAGTGACATGGCAAGTATTTCTTATGTTATTTCTTGGACGTTTTTATTTTTAGTAGCAACCAGTTCTGATAATTTTTGGAAGTAGACTGCATCTATTAGCTTTGCGACGGACGTCAGTAGATTACAAAAAATCAACAGTTTTATATCGTCAGAAGACAGGGCCTAAATGGCCAAGTGGCTCGCGCTCGGTACCACAGGTTTCGGGTTTGAGTCCCGGCTGTGCCATGGATGTTTGTAGTGGTTCGGAATCCACTTTAAACCGTAGGTCCCGGTCCAATAGGATCGTAGAGCATTGCGGGGGCATTGTTACTCCGCGTCCGTGGCTTATCTTCAAGTTACACGCGCCCCCTGGGTAATGCAAAGTGAGTAACATCTGTGCAGCGCTTGCCTTAAGGCGTCCAAGACCAAGCTGTCTAAGTGTTTGCCAGCTGCTTTAGAAAAAAAAAAATATCGCCAGAAGACTGCTGCTAATCTGCTTTCTCCTATCTGCAATGGGGCCTGATGGTCAAGTGACTAGCGCTCGGTACCACAGGTTTCGGGTTCGAGTCCCGGCTGCGCGCCGATTTTTTTTGTAGTGGTTCGGAATCCACTTTAAACTGTAGGTCCCGGTCTGTTTAGCCCAAAGTGCGCATAAGATGACCGTAGAGCGACAAACCAAACCTATCTGCAATAGTTTATCAAATAATAGTAGAAAATCATTGATCCGAACCAAATTACATTCCCCCTATTTAAAGCTGAAAAAAAAGACATCCTACCTCACTAATCCCGCTATTTATTGAGAAAGGAGAGGGAGGTTTCAGGGGCTATCTAAATTCCCAGAAGCGAGGCCGTCCTATTTTATTGACCAAGCAGTTAATGCTGATCTTCGAAACATTTCCTCTTTTCAAATTAGCTGACCGGCGACCCATTGATTAGCTGATGACCCGGAGGTGCCGATCTACAAAAAAAATCGAGCATTTTTAATTTTTATTCATGGAAATAAAGTATTCAGGAATACATCCATCATTTTAAATTTATAACTCGCTTTATTTTTCATATTTCCTATTAAATTCTATTAATAAACATTCCGATTAAAATATGTATGAGAATTTTTTCTACATCAGTTTTGGTAAATTTTATCAAGAAGATATCTCCACCGCAGATACAAAACACCTGATAACGATTACAAATTGTGGGACAAATTTTAAAGAAAAAAATTGTTAAAAAATATTTTTTTTAAGTAAAATGTAAATAAACCCATATAACAGAATATTTAAAAGAAACAAAAAGATATTTAAAGATATTCCAATCTCATAAAAATTGAATATTTGAAACAATTAACTTAATATTTTTTTAACAATTAAGGTTAAAGAAAATTTCTAGTTGAAGCCATCAGATGAATCCCTATGGCAAAAAATAGTTTTGTTCGGTTAAAATAAGAAAAAATTAGAATGTGTTCGTAATTTTTTGACTAGACACATTAAAGAACAATAAACTAAGAAGAGAGGGGAAATAGAATGCTAAGTGATAATTTTTTAAGTTATATTGGAATACATTCATTCCTTATATAATATTTGAAGGACCAGTGCTGTTAATAAGCAGTATTATTTATAGCATAGTAACAAATAAAAATAATTTAATTATGGTTTGGTTTGTCCTTCTACTACCTACTTCTTTTTTGCACATTAGGACTAATTAGACTGGCATCTACAGTTTAAAGTGGATTCTGAACCACTAACAAACATTCATGCCAACGCCAGGATTCGAAACTGAAGTCTGTGATAAAAAAATAATTTAGATGACATAAATTCAAGAATTAGAATTTGATATAAATGCAAGAATTAGAATTAGTGTTATAATACAAAAATTAATAATTTCTTATAAATATTTTGTTTAAAATAATTTTTTTTAGTTGCATTTAGATTTTGCATAGATACTTTATTTTATATTATTTGTTTAATATCTGAATCGTGTAACATTTATGTTCTGAACTAATAAGAAACTTCGTATTGAAAATCATACACTATTAATAGCCAATGTGTCATTAAAAAACGGGTTTTTTTTTAAAAAATACTCTTTTTTTTCCCCCATTATTTGTGGCTTTTTCAGACTTTTGCAACCTGATAGCTAGCGCTCTGGCCTTTGGTATCATTGGCATCAGATTCGAATTCTGGGAGTGGCATGGATATTTGGGAATAGTTCGGAATCCTCGTTAAACTATAGGTCTAATTAGACCAAAGTGTGCACAAAATGACCACAGAGCGATAAACCAATCTTTAAGACTTTTTTTCTTTTGGGTCAGGAAATTTACGACCATTATCAAATACTAACATGGGTTAATAGCGGTAATTATAACTACTTGCTTATTAGCAGTATTTCAATTTTATCTAATCCATCAGATTATCGATTTAATTTTAATCAGTTGAACTTTAGTACTTTTATAATTGCCGATGAAATTTACGTAAATATACATAATGCAGGTGAAATTGGTTGGGTGAGTTTAAAAAAAAAACCCCATTTAGTTAGCTGTAATTGTTTCTTTTCCCCGACTATTCTAAAAGAAATAGTTAACTCAATGCATTTAAGAAAAGAACTTTCAATACTATATGCGATTGATTATAGCTGCCACATTAACAAGATTTATGCATTTCATAGCCTTGATAAACGTTAGAACCTGAACAGTTTCTCAATTTTGCTCCTTGTATGTAAGCACTATTTGGAAGACTTGTCTATTTAGAGAAAATTTACTTTAAGTGATTTGTAAAAAAATTTTTTTAAAGAGGTGTCCTAAAGAATACTAACTAAACATTCACTTTATTAAATATATGGATGTTAAAGCATTACTTTTTCTTAGTTATCCTATTCAAATCGGAAGCAGACAATAGAGTCAAAATTTACGTCCTGCGTCTAAAGATGAGTGCATTAAATTTGTTAGCCCGAATGTCTCCATTTTGGATTTGAGTTAAAAATTGAAAATCTTCAGAAGGTTAAGGATGGGTTCAATCCAAATTCCAGGGGGTACAAGTTCAATAACATTGGTTATTAACGTTCTGCATAATAACGTCGTGCGCTAACGTAACCTACCAACTCAAATTATTTTTTATTTACCATTGTTCATAGTCTGGTTCGGAATCTACTTTAAACAGTAGGTCTAGGTCTCGTATGACCATAAAGCCAATCAGACTTCTCCCACATATCATTCCCAAACTTTAAAGGGTCAACTCAGCTCTAGGCACTGTGATTGATGTGGTGTGGCGTGGTAGTCCATAGTCTAGTTTAATGAAAATCCTTAAAACGTTCATTAACCATGCGATTATGCTTCCTGTCTGCAATTAACAGTTTTCAATAGCATCAATAATTTTCTATCCACTTTAATGTTACTGCAATGATATCCACATGATTGATCTCGCACTCAAATTATTTTCATACTTATTTAACTACTGTAGAAAGAAGTAAATAAAATCCTACTTGGCAAATTGTCTGTTGGCTCAAATAACAAAATAGTACAAAAAGGCAAGAATCTATTTTTTTTATACAGAAATAAAGATACTAAATTGTTCTTAACATGAATATTTCGATTATGCAAAATTGGGGAGTGACCAATTTAAAATAGGAATGCTTATATCCGAGACAATCAACATTTTATTTGGTATAAAAGTTTTTATTAAGTCGTACAATAAAAAGTTAAATCTTGCACTATAACGACTAAAAGCATTGCTGTAAAATGGCACTTAAATAGTAATATATAAAAGCAAGATTATACATGTTTCATTTTAGATATGCATTTCAATATGCAATCCACTAGTTCTACGTTATTTCGAAACTCTTTCCAGTTTGGTAACTTCAGTATGCTACTCAAATTCTCCGTTGCAAAGTCTAGAGCCGTGCTTTTCAAATTTCGTAAACAGAATCTGTCTGCCACGCTTAGAATGTCCAAGACAGTTTTGAGGGAGACGTCGCATCCCAAGTATACGACAACTTCTTTCTTGAGTGACGAAATGTCATACTTATCTGCAAGGTAAAGCAGATCTATGGCGAGGTCCGTGGTTAATATATTCGCTTTACCCGTGTATAAATATTTAACTAATTCACCAACTGCTTGGGCACTCGAATCTTCAATCTTCAAACTTCTGTCTGCTTTCTCCTTCATTTCGCTTTGAAACATTCTCGAGAGAACTGGAGACGCTGCTGCCAAGACCACTCGATGGACATGGAATTGTTTTTCTCCTACAACAATGGTGGCATCGGTGAATGTACCTTCTTTATAAAGACTTTCGAGGTCGGGAAATTTCGAATGATCCTCTATAGAGATCGATATATTCTCTACAGTGATTTTGAGAAACACGACCAAACCGGCGGGTTGTGGATGCAGATCTTTTTCCGAGAATTCAAAGCACAGCGCTCTGCTGGAACGTTTCCCTATAGTCTTGATATCTTTAGGAGGAATTTCTTTATTCCCTTTACCAAGTATCGAGAAATGTATTTTAGCTTCGGAAGGAAATGGCGAGAGACCCAGAAACACTTTAAATTCTCTATTGTGATTGTCATCTCTGGTGCATGCATCTTGTTGTAGGAAACGAAGTCTATGAAGCTTTTCTCCAATGCGTATGTAATGGCAAGCGTAGGAAGTTCCGCATGGTATTAAAGAATACTCTCCAATTACCCACTTCAACACATATATAGTTTTATTTTGCTCCCCATTATAAACATCATGCAGGAACAAGAAACTGTCGAGTAACTCATCATCAAATATTTTATCAGTCGAGATAACATCTCTTGTAGACCTTGTAAATTCGACTGTAGAATTCCTAAAAATCAGCGACATTTCTTTATAAAGCTGAAAATGCAAAATTTTTCTCAAAATTCGTACATAAAAACTTAAAGACAATTAGATTTAGTTTAAGTCTTTTAAATAAGATAATTAATGGTTGTTATCGAAGTAGTAGCTGTACAAATTTGTGAAAATTCATTCAGAATAGTATCCTCTTATTCAAAAAGAAAAACTTTTTTTTAGTGGTCTCAATCCTTTATGTATAATAAACATTCAGAATGTTTTCTCATGCTCATTCTGTTTCTGTTAATTTTGTTTGAAATGAAAATGAAGAGAAATGTCAAAATTTTTGGGAATTAATATAAGTGAACGAAAATAATTTCGTATTGTACAATTATTGTCACAACTACGGAAATTTCACATAAGATCGAAAAATGTAACTTATTTCAATTTGTTTCAGCGTATTATGTTTAAAAAAATTGAAAAAAAATAAGTTCAACATTCAAATTCAATAATATTTCAAAATAAAAAAATTGCAACTTTTTAAAAATCTATGAGATTTTTCAGAAATTGCAATACCTTCGATAAATTTAAATATTATTTTGAAAAAAAAGTTATGATGAACAATTTTAAAATATCAAAAATTAAATTTGATTTTAGGCAATACTTTTAAAAATGCAAAAGAAATAACTCTTTTAGTATTCAAAGTTCTTCTCTTATTTTATGTTTCACAAAATTTTTTGCTGCGCTTTAAATTCTGTTTGATTATGTATTATCCATTGCTGTAACAATTGCGTTTAAATATCTAAACTATCAGATTTCGTTCAAAAACGAATTAATGTTAAAGTTTTCAAGTAATAGTTTTAGTTTAAGTTTTCAAGTCCGAATTAATTCACGGATTTTAATCGTTAGACATTAAACAATTAAATTATATTTATATGTTCTAAAAAAATCAATGAACAACAGATTCTTCATTAATAAAATTATTTTTTATAAGCTAAGCTATTTACAAAAAGCGATTAAGAAATATCAATTAACTGCTTAATAAAATGCATTTTAAATCGAGTAATTCTTTATTGAAATCTACTTAAAAATTCTATAGCTTTTACAGAAGCACTAAGCTGGCATACTATCTTATGATTATTGGTAGATTATTTTTATTTTACAGATCATTATGAGGAACAAATATTTCAACAGATAATTTACTTATATAAATAATTTACTTATATAAATAAATGCTATATATTTTCTTTCATGATCAAGACAGGATTCCATAATTTCTATACAGCGAGCTATATTTTGAACTAAGAGCAGAAAAGTTAAAATTACCAGTTGAAAATTTGTTTATATAGAATCTAAATTTGAAACTATTATATATTGTGTATAAAGACGAATAAATAAATAAACGATTTGATTGTGCAATAAAAATAAATTACCTTGCTTATATAATGTTTATCTTCAAACTTTTGAAAAGGATATAAACAAAATTCCCTTCCGAAACTATTAAATTAAATTAAAAGGTTTAATTCTTGGAGAACATGCAGCCTACTAAGGTGAGTTATAGGAATAATTTTATTTTATAGCATCGCAAGACATATATTTTAATCGATTTTATTGTAACTGATACTTCTACGATCGATTTCAAGGAAATAATAAAAAAAAAATCATAAATGGGTAAGAGTGAAATGCAAATATATTCAAAGTAGTAGTTCCATAGTGGAATGCAAATATATTTAAAAATAAATAAGTTCTTTTACTTCAATCGTGGAATATTTACTCATCTATTCATGATTCATAGATTCATAGACGCCCTTTCTGAATCTTGGAAAGTTACTGACTCCTTTATAATGAGTTCATCACTTTAGTTAATGTTGGTTTCTGGTGCTAATTGAATTTGGAACAAATGCCTGAGATTTTGTAAGACTGAGATTTTGTAAGACTTTCATTACTCAGGCCCTTTTTCATTACTCATTCCTGTCATAAACATGAGAACGTTCGGTTTGGTTAGCAGAAATCCAGGTGTTAACCACCAAGTCTGTTAAGCTTGTCTTTGAATTTTGGTTGAAATATAGTAGTATTGTTCCGCTTCCTGATTTTTCATCTGTAGTTGATCTTACAGAATGTTTAATCATTTATAAAGACTTGAGAAATTAATCTCTTAGATTAGGTTATTGAATAGCTACAATATTAGACTTGTTGAAGAAGAAATTGTTGTTAAACTGGGGCTGATCCTGAAGAAGAAATTTAAAATATTCAAAACATATTGTTTTTATCTAAGATTCAAATCTAAATCCATAGGCCTGATATTTTTTTTTTTTTTTTTAACCTGTTACAAAATGAAATATTCTTATATATGGTTAAATTATTTAATTTTAAATTGGAGTACTACTTTTATTGATGTGCCAATATTCAGTTCAAGCTATAACAGATTCAAATTTGGATATATAGTTACATGAGGATGGAGAAATTGTAATTCAGATATGTAAGAGAGCATTTTGTTGGATTACTTTTTATAGTTAAGATTTCATACAGTTGTTACAAGCCTTTTAAAAAATAATAATCTTTCTTTAATAGGATTTATTATCAACAATTTTTAAAATTGATTATTAAAATAAGAAAACGGATGTACTTATGACGAATACCATCCCAGCATTAATTTAATTTGAGAGTAACAATCCCAGTATATCTAATAAGGAATATAGCTTTATCTAGCTCTGCTTTTAAAGATTTGGATGATGAGGAATGAAGTGGTATATGGGGATGTGAAGCAACAAGAACTATAATCCCGTAATCACTATGTATATATGAACAGTTAGTTTTCCTTTTTTTTTTTTTTTTAATATGTCACTCTCCACAACTCTCTACGATCGTGTTAGACCGGGACCTACGGTTTAAAGTGGATTCCGAACTACTACGAACATCCATGGCACCGCTGGTACTCGAACCCGAAACCTGTGGTACCGAGCGCCAGAGCGCTAGCCACTCAGCCATTCAGGCCCTAAAGATTTGGACAAACGACCTCAAGGATATTTTACTTCGCTTCACTTCAAATAGCCAATATGGCGACTAGCAGTAAGTTGTGTTTACATTTTGCTTTCTTAATTTTAACATCAATATAATTTAAAAGTGACTCTTTATGTCTGTTTTTTTTTATATAAACTCCATGAGATAGTAGTTAGTAATAAGTTTGTCAAAGCCATATTAGAAAATATTGCTAAACATGTTTGATTTATTGTAATTCTAATTTTCTTCGTTTTATTTACGTTATTTACAAGATCATTGAATCTTTTATATTAATCTTAAATATTATTTAAATGTCATTAGTACCATTTCTTAATGTTCCTTTATTTATGACTGATAAAAAAAATTTGGGAAATCCTTGAAAAGACATTGTTTACGTAATACGGTTTATAAATAAATTTCTGACCGGTTATAATTTAACTACATTCTTACTAATAAAAGAAAATTTAAATAAATAAAAGGCATTTTGTTTATTAAAAAAATTAACGATTTCTTCACCTTATTTCCTTAGAAATGTTTTTGTAGGCGATGTTGCTGTAGGGACAGTAAATAAAGCCTCAATGCATTTAGCTGAATTCTCAGTACAGTTCTTCCGAATTCTTTTCAATTCACATTTAAATTCAATTTTATACATTGATTTTAATATTTTATTAAATATATATATATTTTTTTACAAATGTTGCAGAATAATTTGATTTGTTTTTCAGTTTTTCTAAAAAGCACTTTTGGAAAACAGACTTTAGCTAAAGCATTGACTCAAAGTTTTGTAGCAGCTCAGAGTGGGGCAGTTGGTCAACCAGCTCAAAATGCAGCATCCAGTCAAACAGAAAACAAACCTGTTGTACGAAAACCTTATTCTCCATTTCAGAACACAACCAATAAATTAGAATATGCCTTAGCTCGTGTAGATGATCTTTTGAATTGGGCAAGAAAGGTTAGTGATATTTGGTAATGAATTAAAAAATATTTTTTGATTATAAAGTTATATTTCCTTTTGAGAGTTTTATACAATTATTTCAGTGAGGGTTGGAAAGAAAGCATTTTATCTATATTTTCTTAAATTAGTTGCATTTGTGTTTAATATTTTTATAATATACAGTAATAGTTTTGAAGTTTACATGACAATAATGCTTATACCAGCAAATAAAAAGAACTTTGATAATTAAATTAAAATATGTATTCATTCCTTTGTTGATGAATTTTAAATAGTGTAAAGCAAGGATGCACAGATTCGTGAAGGCTGTTGGCCACATGTATTCACTGTAACTGGGTCCCTTATATTAACAAAGAAAATATTTCAATATTAGCTTCATATTCAATAGTGGCTTAGAATGTAATTAAATTTTGTATGTTATACAAAAATTTTATTCATTTATATTTATTAAATAATATTTTTGTAATTGATATATTTTATGATATGCCCTTTCTGTATCTTATGTTTTTATAGTAGCATTACATGGTTTTCTCATTAGTATTATGAAATATATTTTCTGTTATTTATCTGTTATCCATTATTTAAAAAAAAATTTTTTTTTTTTTGAAGCTAACATCAGAAAAATTATTTATAAATGCTATTGTTCTTTTTTAATTTAAACTTAAAACTTTTTTTTATAACTGAATTAAAATTTATTTATTAGAAACATGAACTAACTTCTTGTCTCATATCAGAATTCATTATGGCCAATGACATTTGGACTTGCTTGCTGCGCTGTAGAAATGATGCACATGGCAGCTCCTCGCTATGACATGGATAGGTTTGGAGTGGTATTCCGAGCTAGTCCTAGACAGTCAGATGTCATTATTGTTGCTGGAACATTGACAAATAAAATGGCTCCTGCTCTTAGGAAGGTAAATTATAAGATTTATTTTAAATTAAGATTTATTCAAAAATATTAGTAGGTGTAATTTCAAATTATGTTTTGGAATTTTATTAATGTATGTAATATACATGCCAATGATTCTAAAAACAATCTTTTGATTGAAAGGCAAATTTTTACAATTTAAAATAATGAAAAAATACAATATTCCTAAATTTCTTCTTAAATTATCTTAATTGTTAATCTTTTTATTATTATCTCTTAAAGCTCTTGTTTACATATTTTTGAAAGGTAGTTGCTAGTTAAATAATTGTTAATTCTTAAGTAATAAATTTAAAAAATTTTTTGTTACCCTTCATAGTTTATATAGACAAAAAAAAGTATTTTCATTTAATAAATTCATTGTTTTTTTATTTCAAATATATTTGACCAGAATTTAACTTTTTTTTAAAATTAAATATTCACTAAAAATGAAGCTGCTTGTTAAAACTATAGTTTTTTAAAATTTGTCCTTGTCAGCTATAATAATTTTTTTTTTCTTATACGTTATTTTCAATAATAATAAAAAAAAAAATTATAGCCTATAAAACACAATCAAGGTATTTGTTACAGGAATTTAATAATCGATTTATTTTCAATTTTTGAATTAATTAAGAAAAAGCAAATTTGAAAATAAAACTTGCTAGAAAAAAAGATCACTAGAAACAAATAAAGTACCTAAATATTATATCTATTTTTACCAATAGTATTGAAGCATTACTTTTTTCTCCCTATTGTTTTTGAAAGCCATGCTGGTTCAAGATACTAGCAACTGTAACAGCTGCTTGGGATGTTCAATCAATGACTTTTTTAAAAAAGAAGTGAGAATAATATATATTTTCAATCTTTTCAAGAGCTGAAAAAAATAATTTCATATATAATTCGCTACTGATTGCTTGGAATATTTGTAAACGGCCAAGTTGGATGGCTTTTATGAGTGATTTCATGGGAAAGAGTCATTTAGAAAGGATTTCAAAACTAATTTTAATTTTTAATAAATAAAATTTTAGATGACACTACATTAAAAAGAAAACTAGATTAAAAAAAACCTCTAAACTAACTATTATACTTTTTTCTTTCAAAGCAGCTTTGCTCCATGAATATCTGACTAGCACCCTTAATAAATAATTGATTCATCTGTTTCCACTGTTAAACCAGATGTTTGCTATTCCATTTTCAGACTATATCTGTCTATTAATCTTTCTCTCTCAAGCCACTGTTGATAACAAATAAAGATGTTCGTTTTGCCAAATCTCTTATGTAAGTTCATGTTTATTATTTGTATTTAAACATAACAGTGCAATAGGTTATAGGTTGTACCACTAGAAGAGCAACAAAATATTTGTTCAGTATCTTCTCAAACATAAAAACGACAGTTATCAAACTTTCTTTTTCTTTTTATTTCCAAGATGGTTCTTATATTTTTTTTTTTTTCTGCCATTTATAATGATATATAGTAGTGTTTTTTCTGTAGACACTTTAGATTTATGTATTTTTTTTTTTTTCTCTTTCTTAAAATTAATAAATCCTTTCCACCTCCCCCTCAAAAAAAAAAAAAAACAATTATAAAAACAGCTAAAGATGTCTTAAATAAGAAGTATTGAGATTTTTTTTGCCTAAATCAAGCAGTGGAACAATGTATAATCTTTTTTTTACTTCAGTTATGTATGTCCTATGTTTTTTTTCTTTACGTACATACCTGTCCAAATTCCTGGGATTGTGAAGTTAGACCCACTTGTACATTTGAAAGAAAAGAATAACTGCATGCATGAATTAAAATATCAGGATTACTACTGTAATGTATTGAACATTTAGTCTTGGGTTATATTGTTACACTCGCAGCAGAAAATGTTGAAAGCAAATTTTAAAACTCAAGCAAAATAAATATCAACTATAATGATTCAGCACACTGGTTGAATGATTTTTCAATAGTTCAAGTGATCATTATGAATAGACCTCATCGTATTATTAAGTACAGTTTTCCAAAAGATACAAATGAACATTTCTCTTTGACTATGATGTATAGAAAAATTAACAGTGGTGAGAATTTTTTTTTTAAAGGTAGCTTATTTATTCAAAGAGAACCAATGAAATGTATTGTGTTTTGTTGTATAATGATTCTATGTATTGTGTTTTGTTATATAATTATTCTATGTATTGTGTTTTGTTGTATAATTGTCAGTGACTCAATATTTATTAAGAAAATCTGGAGTGCATGTTTATGAATATTTACTGTTGCATGAAAGTTGATACACTTAGAATTTCTAAAGAAATAGTTTGGAACATCAGTAAGATTACAAACTCAAGAGCATCACTCAATAGTTAGCTGAAGGCAATTTAGCAATACACACAAAATTAATGCTATAAAAAGGAAAGAGTACAACAGATTTAGGAGTTTGAAATGAAAACTAATAGTTATGATAAATACTGTGTGAAAATATGATCAGGGATGTGTTGTGTTCTAGTGTTGAAGGTCAACACGACCAAATTCGCAAACCAGACTTCTTAATCAGTGTTGGATTGTAGAAAGTGCTTAACTATCAAATGCCATATTAAAAATCATTTGTCATAGTTATTTTAAAATTCTTTTAGAAGTTCCAAGTCGATTAAAACTCTTCATGATTGTTTGAATCAGCTTTTGCCAACATTGGGAATAACTCATAGTCGATTAAAAAAAAAAAAAAAAAAAAAAAAAACAGGAGGAAGTTTTCTTGTTAAAGTATCACTTTTTCTCTGTAAGATATGTCGTCAATTTTGCATTTGGCAACATTCTTAGTTTTAAAACAAAGTGAGGCAAAATATCCATAATCTCATTTCTTTTTTGGAGTAATTTATATTTTATGGGTTTGTCTTTTGAAATATAAGAAATATTAATTGTTTCTACTTAGCCCTAAATCCCAGGCATTCTTTATAAAATCTACTTTTTATACAAAACTTAATATATGTATATATATAATATTATGTGGTATTTAGTTTAAATATAAACATTGTGAAGAATGATATTAGATTATAACAAAAAAACTATATGAATGCATTTCTCAATTTATTGTTGTATTTTAAATATTGTTAAGATTAAATAAAGAAAATATTGTGTTTCTACAATTGAAACATGTAAGTTATATTAGTTCAGTTCTTCTCCCACCTCCCTTTAAATAAAAAAACTGTGGAATTTTTTTAGATTTACGATCAGATGGCTGAGCCAAGATGGGTTATTTCAATGGGAAGTTGTGCTAATGGAGGAGGCTATTATCATTACTCATACTCTGTTGTGAGGGGCTGTGATCGTATCATACCAGTGGATATTTATGTACCAGGTAATTAAAATAATAAAATTTTAATGATTATATCTAGAACATTTCTTTTAAATTTTAATATTTTTATTTTTCCTTTCGTCTTTAGCCGATGTTAATTTTGGATTTATTGTTTTTAATTTCTTTAATTCGATTTCTTTTTTAAAGACGGCCAAATTTGTACAAGTATTACACAAACTTTATTATCTTATCAGTAGTTTAGTTATTTATGTGTGTGAGCACAATATTATCACACAAAAATTATAAATATTCATTTTTATATTAAAAAGCTGTCCAATTTTCTTAATGACTGTCAAATTTAGATTATTCTGTATATTATAACATTTTATTAAAAAGTTCGTTGTTTTTGCAATAAAACAATAGTTTTTGTTGTTTATTGTTTTAAAGTTCATTTAACTCACCAATAAAATCCTCATCAAATTTTTTTTTATTTAATAGAAAATAATTTGGGTAAATTCATATTAATTAATCTAGAAATGCTGCTATTAAAAGCAATGATTTAGATTTTTTTTCTAGATTATACATAAGTTAATTTAGGTTTCTTCATTTATTGGTTAATTACAATAAAGGATCAAATATTAAATAATTTCTTTCTGATATTTTCATTTGTTTAAGATTTGAATAATATATATTTCAGATAAACCCTATAAATATTTCTGTTATTTTTCTAGGTTGTCCTCCTACTGCAGAAGCACTTCTCTATGGAGTTTTGCAGTTGCAGAAAAAAATAAAACGAATGAATTCTGTGCAAATGTGGTATCGTAAATAAATTAGAAGATGAAATGTGTATCTATATAATAATAGTTGTTTCTGTATATAGAATGAAAAGACTTCTCAAAAACAATAATTGTTCAACTTTGTATTGTTGAGAAACAAATAAAGAGCTAATTTAAGATATTTTGATGGTTTTTTTTTGAAAAAGGTAACATTACAAGACATTGAAATTTGATATTTAAGTTTTTTATCCATTTTATGAAATTTTAGAAACAAATTCCCTTAAAAATTTTTAAATATGCCAAAAATTGTGTAAGTAATATTAATATTGAGTTGTATTATTTGGTGATTAATTTTTAATATAAATTATTAATGAATTTTTTTAAAGATTTTTTTTTTTTTATTTGTGAAGCCAAAAAAGTATACTTTGAGTTGCATTATTTCTCATTTTCCTACTATTTCTCTTTTCAAAAATAAATTCTCATTAATGGTAATATTGTATATTGCACTACAGATTTGTGAGTTGATACTTATAACAGAATTTTTTTTTTTCAGCCGGAATGATTTGTGCAGATATTTTTTTCATGTATTGTATTAAAAAAATAATATCATATATTAATATGTTTGTCCATGAAAGCTTTATAATGATTTCCGAGTTTATCGTCTGATTAATGCAAGAATAGTGTTTTTACTCTTGCATTAGAAAAGTCGTTAATAATTGTTTAATGAGTAATTCTTTTTTTTTTTTTAAAGTTGATAAATATTGCAACAATGCTAAACATGTTGGGTTGTATGAATGTTTGAAAATTTTTAATCTTGAGCACAGTTATCACAACAGTAGAATTTTTGTGAGGAAATGTTTTTCCTAAAGAAATGTCAATTGCAGTATAGGATTTCAGTACGAACAATTTTATTTCGAAATCCAGGAAGAAAAAAAAATTAGAAATCTCTAAGAATAAAGCAAGAAATAAATAACATTTCAAGTTTATACTGCAAACTCCTATTAAGAGTAAATGGAATTTTATACTTTATTTAACTATGAAAATGAAGAAGTTTATGAAAAATGCTTTGTATAAAGTTATTGATTTTAATATGAATAGATCAAATTATGCTTTAGTAAATATGTAAATTAATACTTATTTTTAATTAAATAATATTTATTTGCTTGATTGACAAAAATGAAATATATAAAAATGTACACTATAAAAGGCTGAAGTCATCAAATTGGTTGAAGGGTTTGGAGAAACTTCTAGAAATAATTATGTGATTGATACCAGTAATTAATAAAAACCTATATATTAAAATTTGAAATTTCACTCAGCATTATATGAATTTTTAATTTATTTGTCATTGTTAATAAAATTTTCACTTTTTTGCAGTGAGTATGATACAGCAGACATATTCTTTTTGCAAGTATTTGTTTTGTGTACATTTGTCAGAAATAAAACTTTCAATGAAACTATTTTTAAAAGTATTTTGATAGATACAACATATATACAATAGATACAACATATATAAAAATTGCATTGACTTTAACGTACAAAGAATTGTTACACAAATTATTAAACCCTTCTCTAGAATAATTGCATTATGTATTCCTAGATGGCATTTTAACTATTTCCTAATGTGATATTTTGAACATTGGCTTGAAAATGCTATTACATTACCAATATGGGATTGGAAATAAAGTTTAAGAAGAGAAAAAGGGAAATCACCAAATAGACATAAAGGCATTCTTAATAGAGAAATTGATGGAAATATTTTTTACAAACAGTGTTAATATATAAATCTGCAGGGGGATATTTTTTGCTTTTTAATATAAAATAATGAACTATTGAATTTTTATTTCGCAGGCCTCATTTATATACATATTTTTAAATTAAACATGTAAAATGAAATATACATATATATATATATACACACACATCACAGCTTTAGTTAATACCTATTAGTTTTCAGAATATAAATATGCAAACTTAAAAAATAAATATGTTTATAAATATATAATATTAAATTTTTTATAATAAATTAAGCTAATGTGTGCAGTTTAATAAATGTTTTTAAAATAAGAACATAATTCTATTTTACAATTTGATTTTTTAACATGCATAAATTATATATTTTTATTATTTAAATTCTTGAAATGTTAAAGACTAATATTGCAGCTCCCGTCTCTGTTTTCCTTTGCCACATATTTAAAATAGAGAAACATGAGCATGTTTTTTAAAGTTGGAACCAGACATTTTCTCATCCTTATGACTTCAAATGAATTATAATTGTATCTTTTTTCTGAATAGTAAATGAAAGTAAATTCTATTAAAATCTAAAGAAGTCTATTTTTAATAATTATAAGAAAAACAAAAGTTAACACTTCTATTTTTTTTTTTTTTTTTTTAATAATTTTCTAATCTGAAGAAAATATAATCAAAAGCAAACTCCTAAAGAATTCCAATTGACATTTTGTGTGTTTTTATAATAAATGGTTCTGTCTTAATATTATCTTATTAGTTTTTTAGCTGTGATATATTTATATTTTTTAAGGTTTTAGTTTAATCTTTGTAATTTGCAATCATGAAAAAATATTTTCATTTAATAAATGCCGTGTTTTCTCAATTTCGTTTTCTACTATTATTTTTCACTTTTAAAATTAAGTAGTCTCTAACAATGGTCTGTTGAATTATAAGCTGTTTAGGTTTGCAAATTAGAACATATGGGGGAAACTTTATCTATTGTGAGGAAAAAAAGGAAAAGAACCAATTATAGTCAAGTACCAAATCAAGAAAATTAACATATAGTAGGTACACGCATACACACTAATTAAGATTTAAGGTAGAAAATAAACAGCTTCATCTCCATAAATTACAATTACAAGAATCTATTGGAGGCGATTTCTGTTTTCTTTATAAAATAATCAAGAATTAATTGAAGATAGAACACATAGAGATTACAAATAAAAAAATAATAGTTGTTTTGTTGCTCACTGCATAAACTTATTGTTAGTACTACAATTTAATTATTGTCATGTATTTTACCACAAAATAATAAAGTTGTTTATTTATTCACATGCTTCTGATCATTCAACAATGATCAGATTCATTAAATTTCCAATTATATTGGCTGTAATTTGCTAACACTTGTTGTATTAATTGAAAAAAACTAATATAATATAAATGATTCTGAAAAGGTTATATATTAAATAGATATAAGAAGCTGTTAGACTAGATAATGAATTTGAAATTTGTTTATTATTTTTATTACAAAAGTCTCATATTGAAGTGGTAAAATGGAAAGTTACAAAATTGAATATGCACTGAATAATTTGTTAACAAATAAAATATGAGTTAAAAAAATGCACACTTAATCAAAAAATAAATATGAGCTAACTCTTCGTTATGCATTTTCTTTTTAAATAAATCTTCATAGGCTAATTAGTGAGCGTCAGTTAGCTTTTAGGAATTATTTGAATTCTAATCGAACTTACAGAACGAAAATTCATGAGATTGTAGGTGTTGATTTACAGATGTTAGGATTGATTTTGGACACTTTCTTTAAAAAAAACAACGAGTAGAATTTGGTGAAACAGTGACAGTCTAATTGTAATTTACGAGATTTACGAAACTCAAATGCGGGACAGTTAATGAATGAGCCCCGAGGATACTGCTCCTCTGCGTCCAAGGAAAAACGTTGACCCACTGAAGCAATGTTTTCTATTACAAAATGGTCAGCAAACTTCGCGAGTTGGAGAACTAACATGGAAAAGTGTTAAATGAAAAGAGGAGACAGAAACCACCGTTTTACAATGTCAGCTTCTAGACAATATGGCATGGAGATAATTAAATAAACCAAATTATAGCAAAAATCAATCTGCAAAGTAAATGCATATTTTACTCTTGTGTTCTTTTCTAATGATACATGTTTTTTTTTTAACTCCATCAATTTTTTCCCATTATGCTTCGAATGGGATGAGGTGTATAGTTGGTTGCATTTTACAACTATGCAATAGCACATTTTAGAAAATTTTAGCAGTGCATTCTGGATTGATAATTTTTTTGAAGCATACAAATTATTCTAATTAAGAAGCATTACTTACATTTATTGGAATAAACGGCAATTGTTATTATTTTATTTTTATTTTAACAAGATTTTATGAGATTATTTAATCAAATTTTCCAAAGAGACACTATTGATCTTTTAAAATAATAAACGCTAGAGATGAAATCATTCAAAACAAAATTTATCTCCTAGATCATTATTACTTGAAAAAATTATATTAGAAAATAGTATTTTCATGGGGGTTCGTGAGGTTGCTTTCCACTTGTAAAAGCGGCCCAATTCTGATATTTTAAGCGAATGGGTAATGCCAAAGATCATGAAGCCCATTACAAATTTAATTTCTAAATCATTATCAGTATTAATAACTAAATCAGGGGGGACTATTTTTTATATTCTAAAGAGATATTATGTTGGTGTCCGGTGCCACAGATTTCGTGTTCGAATTCCGGTGGTGCCATTGTAGTTTGTAGTGGTTCGGAATCCCTTTTGAAACGTAGGTCCTGGTCTAATATGACTGTAGAGGCGTAGGGTTGACAACCCTACCCTGTAAAAAGAAAGCATATCATGTTTCTGAATTTGCCACTAGGCAGACAGCATCAGCTCATCATCTGACTGTTGCTCCATTGAAGAAAAGAAGAAAGGGATTTTATGGAACAAAGAGAAATAATTAAAATGATTATTTTTCCACAGTTGAAAAGGATACAATTCTAATCCTTTAAAAGAACGGTTAACACTAGAGATCAAGGAGCCCATTACAAATTTAATTTCCAGATTACTATCACTGATCATAATTATTTCAAGGGTGGTTATTTTTGTATTTTAAAGGGATATTATGGGACAGTGGAAAAATAATTAAAATGATTAATTTTCCGCATTAAAAGGGATACAATTCTAATCCTTTAAAATAATGGATAATACTGAAGATCAACGAGCCCATTACGAATTTAACTTCTAGATCACTATCACTAACAATAATTAAATCAAGGATGATTATTTTTTATATTCAAAAGGGATCTGTGGAAAAATATTTATTTTTCCACAGTTGAAAGGGATACGATTCTAATCCTTTTAAAGAATAGTTAACACTAAAGATCAAGGAGCCCATTAGAAATTTAAGTTCTAAAACACTATCACTAATAATAATTACATCAAGGGTGATTATTTTTTATATTCTAAAGGGATATTATAGGGCTATGTAAAAATAATTAATCTGATTAATTTTCCACAGTTGAAAAAGATACAATTCTAATTCTTTAAAAGAATGGTTAACACTAAAGATCGAGAAGTCTATTACAAATTTAATTCCTAGATGTTACTAATAATAATTGCATCAGAGGTCGTTAATTTTTATATTTTAAAGGGATATTATGGGGCTGTGGAAAAATAATTATTTTTCCACAGATGAAAGGGATACGATTCTAATCCTTTAAAAGAATGGTTAACACTAAAGATCAAGGAGCCCATTACAAATTTAAGTTCTAGAGAACACTAAAACTAATAGTCATAAAGAGAGGTTATATGTGGGTCATGGCGCGTCAGATAGACCTGCGATCATTTTTAGACACGTGCAGCAATCAGGTTACTAATGAAGAAAAGGTACACACAATTTATTTTTTTTCAATTTTTTATTTTCGCCCTTTTCAGAAAATATCTGGTTTGGAAGTTGATATGTCCGGCACGTACGGAGTGGTCGCAGCAAAGAGAATCAGGGATTTCGCAACTGTCGCACTTAATATGCTGTGTCGCCCTTTCGGGGTAGGGTTGTATTTCAGGTACTTAGCACAATTTAGGTTACTTGCCGCTTCAACTTTCTCAAGAGAAGAGTGCAGAAATTGAAACGCACAGATATTACGACCTAGAGTGCAGAGATTCGCCTTTTTTAAAGGTAAGTGTTAGTATTTACATTCACTAATCCTGAATAGTTCGATTTTGGAGGCTTCAGTTTAAAACGTACTATGCTTTTTACTTTTTGTATATTATATTTATATTTATGATATATTATATTTATATTATATATATATATATATATTATCAGCGTTTAAGTCTACTTACTACTTAAAAAAAATAGAGAAACCACTTTAAATTGAAAACATAAAAAGTTAAACAGGAAGAAATTGTTCTTTTCGATTTCAAATGAACTTTTTAAAGGTAAGTGTTATTATTTATATCCACTAATCCACGATAGTTCGAATTATGGAGTGATCATCCTAGTTTTACTTCTGTTTAAAACGTACTATGCATTTTACTTTTTTATATTATATTTATGAGTTTTTATCAGCGTTTAAGTTTACTTACCACTACAAAAAATATAGAAGCCGCTTTATATTGAAAACATAAAAAATTAAACAAAACGATATTATTTCTTATGAACCATATGAACTTTAAAAAAAATTAAACTTATTGTTTCATATATGTTTTATTGCTATTTAAAATTTAAAATAGTTTCACATGCATATTTTTTAATTTCCTTGCTATTTTCCAAAATGATTCACTGATGATGATTTTTATTTTATCACTAAATAAGGGATAATAAGAAATAGATTATTGAAATAGGGTTTTTCTTTGGGATGATTTGGTTTGTCGCTCTACGGTCATTTTGTTCACACTTTAGGGTAATTAGACTGTAGTCTACAGTTTAATGTGGATTTCGAACTATTAACAAACATCCCTGCCACTTGACAGGATTCGAACCTGAAGCCTGTAGTACCAAGTGGCAGAGCGCTAGTCAATTGGCCATTTTCTTTGGGAATTTCTTCTGAATATAATTTGTAGCAGCTAAACCAAAGCATCTTTATTGGTGGTTAAAAATTTACTAGGAAGAAACTGGAATTTCGAAAAGTTTAAAAGTAATAAATTGCTCCATTGCAAAGTAATTCTTTGAAACAGAATTTTTCCACATGTTAAATTTTTTTGTTTGATTCTGTTTTGCACATTTTATATAAACAGCAATTCAGCAAAACCAGAAAAACTGAAGGAAAAAAAAATTATACAAAGAAACGATGTCTAAATAAATGGTTACTGAACATCAATGGTAAATTATGAATGAAAAGATTTCATACATCATACCGGCTATTTATGTTTTTTTCAATTGCAGTGAGTTCGCTAACACAATTTTCGTCACGACGCTTAGAAGGATTTACGAGTTCCACTTGTTAGAATAGTGAAACTATACAGTCTGACGTTACGATATTTATTTACTAAACAAGATGTTTCGTCATTATAAAATATTATTAGGGTATATGTGCAAGGCGTTCTTTGTTAAATAATTCTCAGTTTTCTTTAACTAAAATGATTACATAAATCATGAAGAACATTAGGTAATCTTGAGACAGTTAAAGAAAATTTCAGAAATTACCTCTTTAAAACTATCACGTGCAGTAAAAAAATTATTAAGTAAAAAACAAAACAAAATCACATTAGAAAAATATTGATGTTTTTTATTAGTGGTCATATCAAAATTCAACTAAAAAGAGGTTAATGCATAAGATATTTACAAATTCAATTTCTAACAAAAATTTTTATATTGAAAATTTTTATTTTTGCGTTATTTTACGATGCAATCAATAAGAATACAATTTGATCAAATTAATTTTTGTAAAAGACGATAAAGCTTTGAAGAAAATCTATATAGCCTTGTTTGAGTAAGTAGCATACACTATATTTTTTATTCTTTGATATGCTTGTAACTTTTAACATATATAGAGATGAATTGTATATCTTAATGCTGTCGCATTTGTGCTATTACCTTTCTAAACGTAAATCTTTTTTAAAAAATTTATTGTATTCAATGGTAAAAATTTTCCATTAATTGCCAGATTATCAAATTAAAAAATTCTAACATACAAATAAGAATGAAATGAAATAAATTCAATAATAAAGAACAATACACAACAAGTCGGGTTCAAATTTCGGCTTTGCCCATGGGTTATACTTTAAAAACTCCGCGTCCGTGGAACCAAAGTTACACGCGCCCCTGGATAATGCAAAATGAGTAACGTCGGTGCAATGGCGAAGATCAGCCTATTTGCCAGCTTTTACAAAAAGTCGAAGGTGGAAAAATCGTTTGGCGAATTATATTCTGAATAAAATTTTAAATAAAAAGACTTCTCATGTAAAATTTAAATAAGCTCAAAAAAAAAAAAAAAAAACAAACAAAAAAAAAAATAAATTGAAAAAGAACGCAATCACTTCAAAAATTTACCATTTTAATATGAAGAAAATTTTAAACAAGAGCAATTCAAACAATTACAAGACAAATGAAAACTACACATGAAACGAACGCATCAAGAATGAAATAAATTTTTGTTTGATTAAAAATAAATAGTGGCAATTTTTTTTCCAGATTTTCGACTATAAACTAGAAAAAGAAGAGGTAATTCAGTGAAAAAAAAATTTCGGAATGGTTTTAAGTCATTTACTAGGCTTTATAATTTTTAAGTTATCCTAAAACATACACACAGCATACATTCATTTTTATACACATAAATAGATATAGCTTCAAGGCTCTTCTTTATTTAACCTCCATTGCTAACTGTGGTCTGTTTAATTTTCTAACTAAATTGATTTGAATTGCGTCTTACTTTTTTAAAGTTATTTAAAAGCAATCAGAAATAGAAGATAGTAATAAAAGATGGAAAAGGACAAATCTAAATAAAAAGGCATAAGTTATGCATATTATTTCTTAAAAACAATAAATATTGTACATGTTTTTTAGCTATTAATAAAGCCTTTATTTACATACTAATAGTTAAGATTCATCTTCTATAACTGAAGGAAGAAATCAAAAGAGATGAACTCTTATCTCAATTATAATGATACTACTTTCTGGATTTAGAATAAATAAGCCTTGCTTCAAGTACACATTTAATCACCATGTTAAGTATACTATCAAGCTTACACAATACTATGTTTTGAAATCGAATACGTATATAATTATAGATTTTAGTAGCTTTTTTTTCCCGAGTGAATAAAATTCAATTAAAACTCACTTTACGCTTAGATTTATTTGTCCTTGGATTTTCTTGTAATAGCTAATAATGTTGTTGTTATAATGATTATCAAACATTAAGCTTACGATAATGATATTTAACATATGTTTCATACTTGTTCATGTTTCATGTTTGCTTACTTAAAATAACTTAATGAAAAATTAGCTTTATATAATGTTATCTTCTGCAAGTAAAAATATTTTTTTTTAAATTAAAATTCTATTTGTATATATTTATTCTAAATATATAGAAAGTAATTTATGCATTAAAATATTAAAAAATTTTTTTCAAAAAATAAAATTTTAATTTGTAATAGGTTTTAAATTTGTAACTAAGGCAAAGGTAGTTTTATTATAAGAGTACCTGGGTGAAAAAGTTCCCCCGCACCTCCCATTGTAACAACAAAGAACACTTTTTTTTTTGTGTCTAGTAAACATTCTAAATAAATAAAAATATTCTTAAAAGAATCTTTTACAGCTTCTTTTTTTTTCATTCTTATTTTTGTGCGGTTACTTATAGTGCCTATAATTAATACGTTTTATTTTAAACTAATTCTCGAACTAGAGATATGGAATTAATTTTCCAGGAACTCCATCTTTATCTTTGTAATGTTAATTTTTAGAGTAATTTTCTTTATTTATCTTTGCAAACTTTTTTTAAAGTGTTTATGCAAAAGTATTTTATTATTTGAAGTTTATAGCAAAAACTAAATTTAAAAAAAACGATTTTTTCCTCTTCCAACAAATAAAAGTAAAATTATTCACAAAAGAATCTTTAATGTCTCTCTATTTTATATTTTTTCAACTGTTTATAATTAAAAATAAAATGATTCACAAAAGAATCTTTAATGTGTGTATATTTTATATTTCTTTCAATTGATTATAATTAAAAGTAAAATTATTCACAAAAGAATTTAATGGGTTATAATGAATCTGTAATGTTTTGTGTGTTTTTTAATACTTTTTTACCTTTTAACCTGATACCTTTGAATGACCTTAATTTCTTAAAAATAATTTGTGAGTTTAAATTTTGATTGACAGCAAATATCAAGATTAGGGACAAATTGATGTATGAGCTAAAATGTGTTAGAGATGATAAACTGATGTAATTTTTGTTAGTGACTTCAGATAAATTACCATAATTAGCCAGAAAAAGTATATTATAAATCATTAAACTGTAATTAAGTTATGGCACAAGTAATTTTAAAGATATTAAAACTGATAGATTATTACACCATACATTTGTAAAATATCGATCACTTAAGTAATAAAAACTGGCAATAATTAATAGGTAATAGCATAATTTTACCAGGCAAGCCCAATATTTTATTAGGCATATTAAATGAATGCACCTAGATACTTAGTGAATTTAAGAAATAATTATTGTTTAAATATTGTAATTTTGTATAATATAGTTGCATGTCATTAAAAACTCTTTTATAATTTTTTATTTTATAGATTTTTAGTATGAATACATACCATACATGTTAACTTTATGTGAAATTATATCTTTTATGCATCGTTTACATATATCATGTAATATTTTATGTGTGATTTGATGCAATTTTTTCTTCTTCTAAGAAGTTAAAAGATTGGACTTGCCTGGTTTAAACTAATGGAGACTAATTGACATTTTAAGTTTAACAATAGGCTTTCTTTTTTTTGGGGGGGGGGGGGGATTATCTTCTATATTATTCCAGAATAAATAAAGCATTACACCTTCATTAACACACGTTAACAATAAGCCATAGTTTCATAATCTAATTCAACTTTTGTCATATATTAGTTTGATCTTCGAATTGAATAATAAATTTCGATTCGTATGCACAAATGTAATTTCAACATGATAAGTAATAATTTTTTTTTACCAGGTATAACTTTCTCTTCTATATATTAAAAAAATTTTTTTTTCATTAATTCATTATACTCATATATTCTGATAAATTATAAATTTTAGGGATTATTTTAATTGCAAACAGATCCTAATATTCATTTGTAAAGAATCTATCATCCAAATCTTGCTTTTCTGGACTTTCTAAATAGGAAATATCGATACCTAAGTTTAAAAAGAACCTACACAATTTATTGCGATTCCAACTGTTGTTTATTCTATCTAGTATCGATTATTTCGTAAAAATAAAAGCATTTAAACTTCTGCATAATGCTTAAATTGCATATTGTAGTAGTTATAACAACTCAATGAAATAAATTTAATATTCTTGTGATGTTTTGTTTAATTTAATAAAAATGTATGAACATGCATTTAAATATGAATAAAATTTAACGTTCGATTTATTATGTAAGTTTGTTTAAGGTACACTCATGTCCATAAATTAAGGATAATGAAGTTCAGGCAAAGAAAGAGACAGAAGCAAAACAAATTTGACTTATTTGTAAAGTCTATTTATTAAACAAAAAGTAAAGAGCAAAAAAGATGCTATATGTTTGACATAATTAATAAAAATTGCGATTTTTACTCCCTGGAGCAAATTTCAAAAAAGAACCTATTTACAAAAAACAGTATAACATGGTTAGTATGATGGTTAATATGGAGTATGTCTCCCGGACGATGCAATACAGGCCATACAACGCCTAGGCATGCTGAGTATCAAATTATCAATCTGATCTTGGGGGAATATTACACCACTCATCAAGCAATGCCTTCCGAAGTTCCGGTTGACAGATGGGAGGGGGTTGACGGGCTGCAATTCGTCGGCCAAGCATATCCCACACATGCTCTATTGGATTCAAGTCCGGTGAGTATGCTGGCCAATCCATACTGGGGATATCCTCCAATTGAAGGCATTCGTCTACAATGTTTGTACGGTGAGGACGGGCGTTGTCATCCATAAACAGAAATTCAGCACCCATGGCGCCCCCGAAACAAACGTACATGTTGTTTCAGAATGACATGCCGATAGATGTGGCCTGTCATCGTTACACTCTGAACATGCAGGTCAGTTCTGGAACCAAAATAATTCCTCCCCAAACGAGCCATCCTGCACCACCTTAACGGTGTCGTTCAATGGTGTTCTCTTGGTGGTAACGGGTACCTGGCGCTCTCCATATGAAAGTCCGGCGAGAATCAGACTGCAAACTAAACCTGGACTCGTCAGAAAACATCACACCAGACCACTGTTGCGGTGTCCTCAATGCATGCTCTCTACTCCAGGTTAATCGCAGGCGACAGTGAGTTGCGGTAAGTGGAACACATCTGACAGGCCTACGAGCATATAAACCAATGCGCCCTAAGCGTCTGTACACGGTCTGCCTTGAAACTATCGTACCGGTAGCTGAAGAGAGCTGACGAGACAAGTCTGATGCTGTGCTCCGTCTGTTTCTTTTAGCAGTAACTGCTAAATACCGGTCCTCGTTCGGCGTTGTAACTCGGGGGCGACCTGTGCTGTAACATCTACTCACATTACCATCATCTTGGAATCGTTGCCAAAGCCTGGAGATGACACTCTGTGTGATTCCAAATTCCTCGGATACTTCCAGCTGGGTACGTCCACATTCCAGTCGTCCGATAATTCTACCACGTAAAAAAATCATCCAAATGCTTCCTTTGTGCCATAACTATGCGGTTATTGCACTGAAAGGCTTTTAAAGCGCTTGTGAACAATTTTACTTCTTTGCCACCATTCCTTATATACCCCTCTCTTACACTCTTGTCATTGTGACGTACTATCCGCGCCATCTGGTGGTTTCCTGTAATTTGCATATTCTTCTTCAAGATGTGTGTGATAATTCTACAGGTGAAATTTTTATTTTAGAGTTCAATTTCTGTGTGATTCTGAATTATCCTTAATTTATGGACATGAGTGTATGTTAAGTAAATATTCATAAACGATATTAATCTATTTTAATTAAGAAATTAATGAATATTTTTTTACCAACAAGTTTTGTAAAAGATAAATTCGTGTCTATAATTTTACATAAGAAAAAAAAATTATAATCGATAATATAAAAAAAATATAATAAAAAGTTATAATCTTTTTAAATTCTTTTTTAGTACTCTCTCTCTCTCTCTCTCTCTATATATATATATATATATATATATATTTACCAATAAAGATTAATTTCTTAATCTCTTTCTGAGCGTGCTATATGATTTGAGTTTAATTAGGTTTTGGTGCTATTATTTACATATTTTATATATTTTTATTAACAATATTTCATGATTGTAAATGCAATTTCTTTCATTAGTTAACACACCAAAAAGAATAAAAGCAACGTTTTAAAAATGTAAAAATAATTTCTATAAACTTGTTTCTAAATAAAAGAAGAACAATGTTTATTTTGTGAATTAAAATGGAAGGACAAATTAAAAAAATAAAGGTGTAACTGATTCAATGTAATTTGCACTTTGTTAAAAAAAAACATAGAAAACATTTTAATTTCTGATACAAGGCAATGAAATGAAATTTGGAAATTGCATTATTTTTTCCTATTTCATAATATGCTTGGGTTATGTTGTGTTACCTTTCCTATTACATAAGTGTGTTGAGTGAAATTTTTAACTACAAACGAAATATTGTTTAATGCCTTTTAAATTTTCAGCTTAAATAGATTGCTTTTAGTTCTAAATTTTAAGAAATTTCCTGTAAATAATTACAAAAATTTCCCATTAAATAAATTTCCCTTTAAAAAAAATTTTACTAAAGAGTTCGCTTATTGGACTTAATTTTATTTTAAATAAATTTTTTTCACTGTGATTTTTATTTTAGTATTTTGTTAGATCTCACCTAGATCTTTCAAATGAGTGCTTGATTACTCTCATAACACGTTTTGATTCTGAGATATAACAGCGGGAACTGAGCTCGCTGTGCCGAAATTTAAGCTAACTTCCTATTTTTCCATTTCCTGCTATATGTTTTCTTCCTAATAGAATCTTTCCCCTTCCTCTACGTGATGTGGCCTGATGGCCAATTGGTTAGCGCTCTGACCGTTTGGTACTACTGGCTTCAGGTTCGAATCCTGATGGGGGTACGAAAGTTTGTCGGAAGTTCGGAATGTACGTTAAACTATAGGTCCCGGTCTAATTAACCGAAAGTGTGCAAAATATGACCGTAGAGGAGCGATAAACCAAGCCAAATCTACACGATGATATATTTAGATTTTACAACTTCATTGTTAATAACTTCAAATTATTAACGATCTATTTCATCTAGATTGTTAATAATTTCAAAACTATACATGTTTTGAAGTTTTTAACAATCCGAACCAACAACCGATTTTCTAGGTGTTTCCACATCAAAATATTATTTCTTCGAATTACTAAATGATAGTATTCAAAGAAATGAATGTTTGGCCTTGAAAAATATGATTTTATATATGTATGAGTGAAAGTTTTATGATTTACTTTGATCGTTTCAAGATTAACCTCTTCAGAGGCACATATAAATATATAATATGCACAGAATTTTTAAGGACATTCTACATAAAAGAAAATATTTAAAATTTGTTGACTGTCTTACGAATTCCTTCAATAATGAAACCATAGATTCACTTTATTTCACAGTTAATAATATTTTATTCTAGGAAAATATTTTAAGGAAAATTTTTCAAATAAAAAATAAAAATGAATGAAAATTTTTCTTCAGTAACTTATTAATGTTAAATTACAACACGTATGGGATTTATTTTGTACACCTTGTTGTGTTTCTTATTTTTTTCTGGGTTGCTGAATTGTTGACTTTTTAAAAGGAATAAAACGAAAAAAAAAAAATATACTTTGTACTTCATTTAAAAAAATTCCTTAAAATAGAAATTTGAATTAAAAAATGTTCATATTAAAGGTATAATATAGTACGGACTTCAAATTTTCATTATGAAGTATTTCCGGTAATAGAAGTTTGATTTATAGAGGCTTCCAAATGTGTTTCTACACTTACGAATTTCAATGCTATACTGTTCAATCCATTAATAAAAATTATTATTTCAGAATAAGATCAATTTTATAATATTTATAACTTTTTTTAATAAAACTACTTTAAATAAAAATATAATAAAATTTATTAAAAAAAATCAATAATCAAACGGTAACAAAAACTTATCTTACTAAAGTCGACGTACACTTAGAAGAAACTTCTACATGTCATAGCAATATTATGATCAATTAATATTTAATAGAATATCCTACAGCTTTCACAACATCCTTTAAATGTCTGGGTAATTCTGCCCAAATACATTTTAGTGGATTAAATCCAGCGATTGAGGAGATGTTTTCATAATATTTGAACAATTATAGAGATGCTAAAAGAGAGCCGTATGCTTAGAATTTTTATCTTGATAAAAACAAAATTATTTTCAATACCTAAATTTTAAGCTTATAATTTTGAATTGATTTTTAAAAAAAATTAAATAAAATTCATGAATCATTATGGGATCAATATAAATCAAATTTCCTGTTCCTGATGCTGACATGCACCATTCATGCTTTACTATTTCAAGTAAGTTCTATACTTACCCTTCTCCAAACAATTATATGTTCATTAGAAAAAAATATTAAATTGTCTTCCACCTGCAGATTCAAATATGTTTCAGGTTTTTTTATCGCTAACTTCGCGAAGAAAAGTCAGAATCAATTTATTGGATGGACTTTTTTTATCTTGTTTTTTATTCGATTTTCTTCTTTAAAGCATTTTATCACATTCTAGTACATTGTATAAGGAGATTAATTTAGATTTAATACAAAATTATTTATCATTATTATGATGAAGAATAATAAATTTCAGAATGCTGTTCTTTGTTTCTTTCCACTACACGCCATTTTTAAATAATAAATAGAATAAAGCGAAGTAAAAAAGCAAAGAATAAAACCAAACGACTTTTTAAATGATGCCAAAAGTCAAAAATAAAAATAAACTATTGACCATAATTTCATATTTTATATTATTCAAAAACTTTCGAAAATTCTTTTTGTGACGTCTTGTTTCTCTGCATCCCAGCATTTTCAATTTATAAAATGAAAATAAAATAAATATTTAAAAAACATTCAGTTTTATTCAGAATCAAATGAAGATGATATGAAAAAATATTGTACTTTATATTCGACTTCAATTTCAGGCTACAGCGCTTTTTGGACAAATTTTTAAAATGTACGAATACTTTTAGGAACCATTGCATAATTAATTGAAAAATTAAAAAAGATCATATCAAAATGGATGATATTTGCAAATTTTATTTCATTCTTGACTTTTATTGATTAGTATTTGTGATGATTTCTGTGTATTTTTTTTAAATTCGGTGTTTGGCGTACTAGGATGTTTATGTTAATAAAAATCTTAAGCGAAATGTAGCTCTTCAAATAAAAATGCAATAATTACGCAATAAAGGAGAAAATAAGTTATTCACTAACGAATATTGATAAAGAAATTTTTTTTTTAAGAATTATGAAAAAAAGAAAAACACCATTGACATCACTGATTATACAATGAAATAATCAATTGCAATAATCGATATTAATATTTTCCTTTTAACTAAAAAATATTTAAATATTTTTAATATATAAATATTTAAATTTAAATTAAAGGAAAAATAATTAAATTATTTAAAATAAAAATTAAATAATAATATATTTAAATAATAAAAATTTTAATTAAATGAAATGTTTAAAATATTTTATTTTAAAATATTTCATTTTAATAGAAATTTCTTTAATTGAAAAATATTTCTAATAAGTGAGTTTCTAATGTAAATAATTTAATTTTGTAAGCAGATTTCTTTTGCCTTATATTAATTTTTATATTTTTGCTTTTGTTAAAAAAAAAAAAAATACATTGATTTTTAATTCATTTTTTTATGTTTTCAAAAACATGTTCTTCTTAATCATAAATATCAGATATTAATTTTTTTTCCGCTATAAATATATGTTCCACCTCCCAAAAAACTTTGAGGATAAAAAAACCGTTTTATTTACTAATTTAAGTTTTTTTTTTTTTGTTTATTGAATTTTTCTGTTAATAAGTGAGAAAATTTTCCTTATTTTATATAAATTTAAAAAAAAGGAGCGATATAATTATTTGCATAGGGTGGGGAGGGTTGCATTGGGTATCAAGTATCAAGGGGTTTGGTTCGAAACTCGACAATTGATGGCGAACCGAAAATTTCCATGCCTATACAAATATGATGGGAACCATAAATCTCTAGGTTGGAATCTCCTGTCATTAGAATCGAGTAAGATATTAAGTATTCCGGCGAGTAATAAGATCCTTAATTTGTATATTTCATTTACTTTTGTGTATAAATAACTTTCATATGTACCATACATATTTATCATTAATATGTAGCATATTTGAAACAATTTTGCAGATTATAATTAAAAACTTGTTTTTTCAGATACATAATAAAATATGAAGGTTATAATTGTGTTGGGAGTGTTTCTAACGATCTACTTTTGCTACACATCAGCAGATGAAGCAAGTAAGTTAAACACATATTTAATTAAGAATTCAAATTATTTCTTAAGAATTTTTATTTGAGAATCATAAAAAGCTTTATAAACCGTTTTTACTTCTGTTAATGCAATTAAAGGAAGTGGGCATTGAAAAAATTGCTCGGATAAAAAAATATTACGGGTTAATTGAAAAAGATGCACTTGAAGAAAGTTTAATCGATAAGATGAAAGAGTTCGTATCCGTTTCTTTCCTATGTAATAATTTGTAGATGATTGCTCATTTTTACTAATTACTTCCCACCATCACTGTTTTAAGAAGATTTAAACCAACTTTTTATCTGGGGAATGAAAATCATATGTAGAATTCCGAGCACTAGAATACTGGATAATACCATAATTTACGATTGAGATGTGAATATGTCGGTGATAAACCTGACTCCTGCAGCAATAATAATGCTCGCAGCTAGCGGGCAAGAGGAAGCATGTTCGAATCTGCTGGTGGCGTCCATTTGCAGTTACTACTTTCAGTAGAGATAAAGCTCTCTCGTGATTGTGACAGTGTTGTGTAAAGCATCCCGAATCAATAGCTAGGAGTTTTAGGTGGGGAGGGAATTAGATGGTGGATACTACGAGCAAATGTCGAACAGTTACGCCTGGAAGTCTTTCTGGAAGGCGATGTCCTTTCCTCCTCTTCTTTCGGTGGGCTGTATTTTGGCATAAAAATGGAATATAAGATCCCCCAATGTTTATATATATATATTGATTTAATTTGATGATTTTTGACTTACTTACATTGGTTGAAATTTAAACTCTTTAGTGACACCTGCAAATATGTGACAGCTTATAATTTTTAAAGACATTGGCTAACTCTTTACTATAAAGTCTCCCTAATATTGAAGGGGATGCAGTGATAACGGGATAGAGGTCTTAGGTTTAAATCCGCTGGCGGCGTCCGTTACAATCCCTACTTTCTCAAACGAGGAGACGTTTTTTGTTGTGAAACATCAGTGTGCCTCATTTATCATTTATATATCCCACGAACATCTTCACTAACAGGTAATGAGGGGAGGAAATTGCCTCCCAAGAGGAATTTTGGGGGGCAATTGTCCCTCATTTGCGTGTTGTACTGGAGAAAGCCCGGCAAACTCCCATCAAGCGATGCGAGACGATATTACACATGTTGTCAATGAAAGCAATGACTGCAAGAATGCAGTCAGCGGATTCGAACGAGAGTGTGTATAAACATCTGACATCGAAGTGTTTGGTTATCTGGTGGAATTTTTCTGGGTTTTCTCTCATACGACTCGTAAATCTAGGAAAGTTACTCATAAAATACCTCTGTTCATAACCCGTAACAGTTATAGGTTGCCGGTGGTATAAAGTGGAATATTGAGGTCTAACATTGTTAAAAAAAAACACACCAAGAAAGGTTGAAAAATTTTAAAGTAACAAAGAAACTTAAACTATATGTTAATATGATTCTGAGATATGAAAAGTCAAATATCGTAATTTTTTTCGAAATATTGTTTTATGTTCTGGCGAGTAAAACTTGAAGTTTTAATAAATTGAGAATGGGGATGAATTAAATGATGAATCCAACACAGCAATACCATTGTTATACATTTATCCATTCGGTTTGCTTTGAATTTGAGAAATTAGTCTTTGATTATCAACATTAATTGCTGTAACCATCGGTCAAAAAGTTAGAGTTCCTTTTTATGTCTAATCATAACCTTTATAAAAAAAATCAAAATTTTAGCGCATGATAAATTGACATCCATAAACGAATTTTATTAAAAAACATTTTTTTTTTTTTTATTCAATCACTGTAAATAGAAAAAAAAATACTCATTTTCCTTATGTGACACTAAAAAGCACCCTAACTGATACGAATAAGTTTGCAGGTCAATTAGGTCCAGAAGAAAGAAGAACTTTGTTGGACGATGACGTTTTCACGGACGAGGAACCCCCAAGAAGCTACAGCCCAAATTTGAGGTATGTAACAGTTGTGTCATCATTCAGTTAAATTAGTTAGTTTAATGTCTCATCGTATTGTATTCTAAATAACGAGATCCTTTCCAATATCTGGCAATTCCTGCTGCGACGCATCAGCAGCGCTCTCTTTGTACTAAACTTTTTCAACAATGTCCAAGAGCTGTTGTAAGATTGAATGTCGCGCTTTACTTTTTTGTTACTAACTTTTGATATTATATATCAAAGGTTATAACTTAAAATTATAAATAATTGTTTCATAACTTGGGCCCATCACAGTTAACACTATTTTTCCCTTACCCATGTTTACATTTTCATAAGGTTATTTTGATTTTGTCATGGTCCATGGCCATGATAAAATCTGTGGACTATGGCCTCGCTATCTGTTACTCTTAAGGCTCGTGCTCACCAAGGCGAGAAGATGCAAGCGAAAACATTTGACCCATCACTATCCTCACCGCGGTCGCCTGAAACCGGTTTGCAGTCCGCCGCTTGGAGTTGCCCAACTTTCAACTCGAAGCGAAACTTCACTAGGCGTAATGCTATTTCTGACGTTTGCTGTGAAGGGGTCGAAAAAATTTTCTTGCCTGCCTCTTGAATCTTCACGTCTCTTGCCTCGGTGGGAACGAGCCTTTAGCCATTTTTTTTATATTGTCTCATTTTTATTACCTTCGAATTTTTCTTCACTTTTTCCATCCACCATATCCTAGGTCTTCCAGATATTCTCTAATTTTCCTTTATAACTTTGCTTTGTCATTCTATTTATTGTCTTCCGATAGACACTGATTTCTTCTACGATTAATAGTATAAGGATTATTTTTTTCATCTTTTGCATTTTTATTTTTCACTTATATTTCGGATTCTTCAAACAAAGGCAAAGGTATTGTTTTTTGAGTTCCAGCAGAAAAAGATCTCCGCACCTCTATTACAGAAATTATAATTAATAAAATTTATTCCTATAAGAGTATTGCAATATACGAAAAAATAAAAGGAAAAATTAAGGATGAGTATCAAATTCAGGTGAGAAAATTAAAGTAAAACTTTAATCAATTCTTCAAACAGCTTTACTTCGAACAAGTCCAGAAATTCTTTTCCAAGAATATTCTTCTCAAGTAATAAGTATGTTCCTTTTAATGGTACTTCTTCTATCCCATAATAATATAAGAAGCAAGAGAAAGTAAATATAGAACGCAACATTTATTATAAAAAAACTAGATTAAATTAAATAACAAGTTAAAAATATTACTCATTTTTATTTTGATGGTTTATGGTTTTTTCAATAATTTCGTCAATAGATTCTTAACTTGTAGAGAGGATCCCGGGTCTGCGAAGCTTTGCTTTTCCTATATGCATGAGCTTAGGATGGAAATGGATTTCCTCCTTTTATGGATTTTTCTTCTTCCAAAAGTCAGAATAATGTGGATTTGGGAACTTCAACGGCATGAGCTGCTGATTTTATGGTGCCTCTCCTGCTAAGAGAAATACGTTTTAAGTTTACGTTATACCTTACGGAATACGTTTTAAGTTTACGTTATACCTTACGGAATACGTTTTATGTTTACGTTATACGTTACGAAATACGTTAAGTTCTTAAAGTTTTTTTTCATAACCTTTGCATTTACTTGCATTGCATTTGCATAATCTTTCCATTATCTTTGCATCCTCTCTCCTGCTAAGAGAATCTTTGTATATTAAATAAAAAACAAAAATGTGAAGTTGTGTTTTTTCAAAGATTCGACATTAGCATAAGATTTCTCTTGACAATCATTTTCGGAAGACCGTTTCCAAATTCTTGATAGGGTCACTCTGTTGCACTTAAAATTGTTTTGCAGCTAACTTAACTGCATCGTTCTGCAATTTTTCGTCTTCTTTTGATGCATCAAGAACTGGACAAACGCAATTCGATCTTTGCTTGAAAACTGTCTTTTTTTTCATTTCCCTTTTATAATATTTAGTTTCTTTGGAAAAAAACAACGAACTTGTTCTGCACCATTGTATACAAAAATTTAAGTACTTAACAAATCAGGTAGATAATAATAATAAGAAAAATAACTTTGGATAATAAAATTATTGATGGTTTACAATAAGATAATGATACGCACGCATATCACTATATTTGTAGTGTGCAGGTTGGAAAACCGGATTGAGATACTTGAGGCGCAGGTTGGTGAACTTACAGCTGTATTGATATCCACACAGACATACAATTAGAGATATACACTATTTAACACTTTTTTTTTGTTCTAATGCAGCTGGCAAACACTTAGACAGCTTGGGCTTGGATGCCTTAAGGCAAGCGCTGCACAGACATACTCACTTAGCACTACACAGGGGGAGCGTGTAACTTGAAGATAAGCCACGGGCACGGAGTAAAAATGCCCCCGCAACGCTCTACGATCCTGTTAAGACCGGGACCAACGTTTTAAAGTGGATTCCGAACCACTACAAACATCCATGGCACCGCCGGAACTCGAACCCGAAACCTGTGGTACCGAGCGCCAGAGCGCTAGCCACTCGGCCATTCAGGCCCCTTATTTAACACATTTGAAGATATATAATTATAGATTCGGGGAAGAACACCCCTTCTAAGTCGAAAATCCGAAACTCGGATACGCACAAGGTGTGCGAAACACACTTCTTTTCCGGGTGAGAATCTGTAGGCCAACTGGCCTCTTCTCCTGAACACCACAGGCGGCGATTTTGCCAGTGCGTAGGAGGAAGCAGGGTTACATATATTTTTTTAATTCCAACCCAATGTTTTTTACTTCTTTCTTTACAGACAAAGAGATTGTGCACGAAAGTACGAAGACTGCAGTTACAAAGAGTGTTGCAGCGAGTGCATCCGCTGCTCCTGTGACCGCAACGGGAAGAACTGTCGCTGCAATGGAAAAAGTGAACTGGCCATGTTTTTAGGACTGTGCAGAGGATGATTCCCATGCACTCTCACACATCATGCTATGTAACACTTTATTCTTTGTAAACAACACATGTACTCTTATATGTTGGAAGGTATTAGGTTCAAATGTGTAGATCTTTATTATATAATATATATATATATATATATATATTTTTTTTTGTTAAATATAGAGTTATGTACGTCTTTGTTTCTATGGCTTTCTGTTTAAAAATTAGCAAACCCTACGAAACCTGAAAATCAATGTATAGCTGGAAATAAATTAATTAAATAATTAGAAAAGTATGTAATTAAAAATAAATTTACTTTAAACTTATTATTCGCTTATTTTTTTTTTTTTTTTTCAACAAATAAAAAAATTAGTTTATTTTACACTTAGTTTATTCAACAGAAAAATTATGAACATTACCGTTTTCAACCTTCTAATCGTCTTCAGTATATAATATGAACACTTCTATGAACAGTTCGTTTCATAAGAGAAAGGAATAAGACAAATGTGATATAACTAATTTAATAATAATTTTTTCCCATTTATATTTGATTGAAATAAATTTCAAATATTCAAATAATTTTACAACAAATATCATTTTGATTATACAAGGGTAGTCAAAAGGTTCCCAAAATTTCGTTGCAACTCTTTATTACCACAACAATTAATTAATTTTTTTACTACCACTACATTTTTTTTACTACTGGAATTAATAATTAATTAATTTAAATTCTTTATATAATTTGGTTTGATTTTTGTAGTAACCAAGCTTTAAATGTAATGGTCTCTATGGTGTTTTTTCATTTAATTTTTTTTGTATTCCTACCAAATAATGTTTCTTTACAAAAGTGTTTTTGATCCAAACAAACTTTTGCATTTAATACATAATTTAGCAACAACCACATCTACTTTGCTGGACCAATTTTAAAACGGAGTATGTTTTTAGTAATGAATATAGTATAAATTTAAAAAAATAATAATACTTCGATTGGGATCTTTAAAGCAGGCTACCACGTTGTTGACAAAGGACCAAATCTTCTAGTCAATAATATAATAGTATTTACTTTTTGTATAATTAAAACTGTATCGGACTGCCTGTTTTAATCTTTCATAAAAACCTAATAATAATAACAATAATATATATGTATTATACATAAAGTATGAATTAATAATTTTTAAATAAAACTGACACATATTGTGGCAGACCTCCAGAAAAGTATTAATGTAGTATAAATTAATTTACACTATCATTTTAAATAAATTAGTGTAAAAAGGTATTAAAAGTTTGAAATAAAAAGACACAATACAAAAAGGTTTTAAATTTGTCAGCCGGGTTGTAAATAAAAAACCTAACAGACAGTTTTGTGGTTTCCTTCCATTTTCTGACAGAAATGATGTTTGGATAAAATAAAATATTTACAAACACATATAACACTCATTTAAATGTTTATCAAATGAATATAAATTCATCTAAATGTTTATAAACTCAACAATTCTGAATTAAAATTGTTTATAACTCCCTAATTCTGAAATAAAAAATGTTTATAAACCACCAATTCTGAAATGAAAATGTTTATAAACTCATCTGTTGGAAACCAATCTATTTTGAATACAAAAAGATGTTGATCTCGCTATTTGTTTCAGTAAGTTAGAAAAAGGAAAGAAAGAACAGAGAGATTGAGTTGAGAGTATTAATAAAAAATTTTCATTTCATTATAACCATCGTTTCTTAATTCAGGTAATAGAATGAATCCATAAAGCAGTATCAATTGTTAGGTGGAAATCTTGATTTTTGTTACTAAAAAGCGCAATCGTTGTTGTTCGGCTAGAACAATTTGCTGGAAAGGCTAAAACGTTTCTTGAAAGCAATTTTAAGAACTTCTACTTTCCATTCTTTTTTCTGTTCTTTTTGTTCTGATAACATTCTTGATAGCGTGAGGAATCAGACTGAATTACCAGTTCTTGCTAAGATCGAATGTTTTGCAGCAATTACGTCTAGTTGCCACGAATACATAATATCCGGGATAAATCAAGGTTAAAAGCAGACAAAGCTTATAAGTAAGAATAATTTATCCTTAACTCTTCGAAAATACTAAAAATTCAAATTACTTGCTCATCCTATCTTTCAACAATATTCTATTTGCTAATCAAATGACATTCAACGAAGTTCTTTTAATTTAATCACCAATGTTATTGTATGACTGTGAAAGTCATTATGCGTAATGAATATTTATTGGTCATCGCCGTTGTTAGTTATTGTGAATATTCCAAGACTTTGGGGAATATTTTGTGTCTTGGAATTTCACCCAGGAAGTAATTTAATCTATCAGCTTCGTTATGAAGTCAGGGTATAGCATGACATCCAGTTTCGCTCGCAATATTGTCACATTCCTGCTACAAGGCATCTCACCACACGTGTTAAAGTCTGCTGTATTGGTGCTGTGAAGTAGTTCAAGGTAAGTAACAACAAAAATGAATCCAACATCATATGTAGATGAGAGTAAATTTATTCCTACACCTGTTTGATTATTCAATTTATTGTAGAGAAGGTTTCTGTGATCTTCACTTTTCAAAAAGCCTGTTAAAAGGACAAAAAAAAAAAAAAAAATTTAAAGAAAAGTGATAAAATGTGTGCAGTGCATTCATAATTCCGTTTCTGGTATTGCGTGATATGAATATTCGTTTAAAAAAACAGACGAGATTCATAACTGTTTTCGATCTACATACTTTAATTACTCTGGTGAATGTGATGAATATATTTAACAGCGATGACTTTATTACTCTGTTTATAGTGTCATATATCAAATTTATTTAAAAAATTTATCCTAGAAGGTCAGGTTATGATAAATAATAATAATAAAAACGATTTGAAACATGATTGAGCTTAATGTAATAAAAAACAGAACATTTAAATGTAAAAAAAAAAACACTTCTTCCCTCCATTTCACTCTCCCCCCCACCTGGGGCCCCCGAAGAACTTCTTATCATTAAAGCATTAATTAGAATGCAGAATTCTGATCTACATTTAATTTCCTTCATAAAAGACTTGTCAATTCTGCTGGCTATCCAGGTGTCAATTATTGGCAAATTTGTTACAAAAATTCAACAAGAATTTTACAGGACTGCTAAAAATATATTGAATGAACTCAATTAAGCAGGTCCATGTCAGAGAATGACATGGATGAGTATATGCAATGCCTCAAAAAAGATTTTGCATGTTTATGAATAAGTGGAAATATTTAAAATATCTTAAATGATTCTAACATGCAAATAGTGTCAGTTTATTCCATAAAATACAGAATAGTTTTCATACAAGTTTAAATCGTCTTCTTCATATTAATGGCAATCGTCTACTTCATGTAAAAGAAAATCGTCTGCTTAGAATATTCTTTTGTTTTTATTTAATACTTATATGATTAGAATGTCACCATGGTTAGATAAGGCAAGTATACTTCTTTAGTAATTTCCAAAATTAATTATTAATTTACGATTGAAAAAAGGATATAAGAAAACTAAAAAAAAATGTGAAAATAGGTAATTTAAGATTTATGTTTACTGCTTTTACGTCTACTGTAAAACGCAATATATAGCGTCAAATCCCTATAGAATGAAAGAAATTATCGTTTGAAAAATTAAAAGAGAGTTTTTGCATAATGCTTATTTATCGTCCGACATTTTTTTCTTCCTAGCGCGCATGCTCATATGAAACATTGTACCTATTGCGCTATGCGTATCTGGGTTAAAATCTAGGATCCTGTACCCTTTGTGCCAAACACGTTGCCAAGTCGGTAAGTAAGCATAGGAATGAATGGACCAGGTAGTTTGCGCGGTAAAATGATATTACGCCAAAAACCTTTACTGTGTTGCCAAATCGCCAATTAAACAGACAAAAAGGTTGCCTAAGTTCGGTGTCATTGTAAAGTGCTATTTCGCCAAAATTTATAGCCAAACAGTGCTTTTACGCCAACATTAGCAGCCAAATAGCTATTACGTCAAAGTTTATTCCTGAAAAGGCTTTGAAGCCAAAGTTTATCGCTTTATAGCCATTTTTCACTAAGCAAATTTTGTTATATAACTTCTTTAAAGCCAAAAAATGCTTTATCGCCAATATTTATCGCTTTATAGCCAAATTTTTTCACTAAGTGAATCTTGTTTTTTGAGGCGCTTTTACGTCAAAAGTTGATGCTTTATCGCCAATATTTATCACTTTATAGCCATATTTTTTCACTAAGTGAATCTTGTTTTTTGAGGTGCTTTTACGCCAAAAGTTGATGCTTTATCGCCAATTTTTTATCTCTGGAATACTTTTGCGCCAAATGAAACCGCTTTTACGCCGAAATTTAGCGCTATTATGCCAAGAAAATTACATCTAAAATGCCTTTACGCCAATTTATATCGCTTTATCGCCAAATTTTTACCACTATTACGTCAACTTTTTAATGTTTTCTTTTTACGCCACATATTGCCGCTTTAACGCCAAAATATATCATTATTTTGTCAACATTTTATTCCTAAATTGCTTTCACACCAAATTAAATCGCTTTATCGCCAAATTATTATGTGGGATTTTATTTTGCTAAGTCACAAAAAAGTATCGTTTAAACGAAGATAATAATCGCTGTTAATTGATAAAATTTCGATACGATAAAATTTCACCAAAGTTATTCGCCAATTTTTTTTTTTTTTTTTTTTTTTTTTTTAAA
>BPLQ01014141.1:369835-388356 GCA_021605075.1 Caerostris darwini
TTAAATTGTAACGTTAACTAACGTTCTAAAAAGCTAAAGCTTCAAATATTCCGAGCGAATTCTAATTACGGTTGTCAGAAAATCCTAACTAAACGAACATCTTTAAAAAGGAAATTAATTATTTAAGAATAAAATATAAGTTATTAATAAATAAAAAAATCGTTTTCTTGTTTGTTTCTTACTTTCCTGAGTGGCAACTTCATAAATATTGTTTATATTCTGAATCAGTGATCGACGTACGTTGTAAGAATAAGTTCGGAATAATCAGTAATTAATTGGAATACTAATTTAAAAGAATATATATTTCTGTTCTTATTTACTGCAAATAAGTATTCTGCAAATAATAATATAATCACAACAACAATAAATAGTCATTATATTGTTTGGAAAATGAAGCTACGAATTCCTCTAATTATAGTATTGCAACCCTAAAGAAATTGGCGAAATATTGGCGACTTCCTCAGGGGTACAGTATCCTAGATTTTAACCCGTATCTGTAATACTGCACTACTGAGCTATATATAAAAAATATCGGACGATAAAAAAACGTTATGCAAAAACTCTCTAATATTCAAGAATGTTAAAAGATTAACAGAAGAATTGCAAAAATAATTTGATCTAACGGATATCTCGGCCGAGAGGAAGATATAGTTCGTTAATAGAAATCAGAATATTGGCACAGTGATATTTGCTGATCAAGGCAAATTTAATACATTCGAAACTAATGGTCATATAATGGATTGGAGAAATTCGAAAGAATTCCAAAAAGTGAACTTATTTCCATGGCGGTGATGGACTTGTGGGTATGTAAAGCCGTTTACTAGAGTGAAACCGAATTTATTGATGATAATCACAAACATTGTAACATTGAAATCGTAAACAAAATTTGAATTTTTTTTATAATTCTTTTAACTATTAAAACTGAATTTTTCTAAAATAAAATTTTTCAAGTAGCTATTATAAAAGTTTTTGCTTAGTTTATTTAATCGTGGAAAGTGTTTTAGTTTAATATAATTTGTAGTTAAAAGAAAAAGTATAGATTAAGTAATAAGACAATAAATACTGTAACAATATAATCCATTATTTTATAGTGTTATATATTCTATTATTTTCAACAATACAGCAGAAACATGAGTATTGTTAAATGATTTAATTGTTTGCGATCGCCATTATCATTTTCACACTTTGCTAGTGGTTATTTTAAGAAATGTTGAATGTTTTGTGATTTTTTTCAATTCCTTCTATTAGCTCACATTCTCCCTATATATATCTTGTTCAACTTTTCAATCGTTCATAAAATACTTTTAATTCATCCACTCCAGTTCAAATACATTTTTTTAAACTTGTAGTGGATGGCACTTGATCTAAATACAGTTTTTTCAAATATTAATTCAGTAATTAAATTTAATTCATTAATTTTAGTTTTATTTAGATTTAAGTTTCATCTATCTACCAATAGATGGCGCCAGATAAACTTAAAAAAATTGAATTAAAGTTATTTATGAAGGATTTTCTGCAATAGAGTGAAAAAAAAAATAGGATTTGACAAAAAAATTTTTTTTTTATATTACTTGCTTTTTTTGTGTGTGTGAAAAAAATTTGAGAATGTTTTTTCGAAGCTTTTCACGAATTATCATCGATTTCGAAGAGCTAACTTGATGAAATACAAATTTACGAATATTAAAAAAGCCAAACAGTTTTTAAGTAAGTTGCTTCTCTTTATTTTGTCAGTGTAGAGGAAGAAGGATAATTTTAGTTCGGACATTTTTGACGTCAGAATTTTGATATAGATAATTTTATTTGTTACGCATCAGATTAAATATTTAGATTAAAAATGGAGTGTTGCATATTTTAATGGAAAAAAAACACTGCTATAAAATGTCCTGTTTTCAATGATTTTATAGTTTACTCCAAGAAATTATATTAGATTGTAAATTTTTTTGTTATAGTTGCGGTTTCATTTGTGGAATATTTCGATACATTTTGATTAAAGAGAAGTCACTTTTAATTGCTTGCCAAATCTCCAAATGTTGTTACTTTTTATTATTTTTTTTTTTTTGTCAATTGTGCCGCTCTAAATAACCTAAGGAATGGAAATCCTAATCTATTTTATTTTTGTAATAATATTTATGTATGACGGAAAATTGCGATATTTCTTCAGTTTAAGACATATATCAATCATCATCTATGATTTTTTTCCTACTAATGTATGAAGAAATATACGTTACAATTTACATTAATCAAAATTCAGAGAAAAAGTAACCAAGCAAACTGGTAAAAAAAAATATTTTTCTAAACTGTGCAACTAATTTGCTGACATGATCAATACACATTTCAATGTCATAATAGCCATAAAAATTCCAGAAATATTCCACGAAACAATTGAACAACACAGGTTTATCGAAAAAAAACACACAATATATTAAAGCGCTTTTCTGCAATTTGATATTAGAGAACATTTTAAATTGACAATTATCTGAGCATAACAATTGGGCTGAAAGGTCGTAGGCTGACACATAGATGGCGCTACTAGTATTAAATCCATATGATTTTTAGTTAGCCCTAAACTTCAAAAGACACGTGTATAAATTTGACAGCTGTTGCACTATTAGTATGTGAGTTATAGCATTTTTAGTGAAGCAACTTTTGTTAGTTTGAAAAAATGAATAAAAAGGAATTTTGTTGGGTCAAAAAAACATTGCTTTTTAGCAATACTTTATAAAATAAAAAAAAATAATAATAATAATAATAATAATACTATTGAAGCCAAGGCTTGGCCTGATAAACATTATTCGGACTTTGCAACAGGAAAATCAACCGTAGAGAAGTGGTTTGATAAATTTAAACGAGGCGAAATGAGCACCGAGGTCGATGCACGCAGTGGACTCCCCAAGGAGGCTGTTACCGACGAAAACATCAAAGTCCACAAAATAATGTCTGATAACCGTAAAGTGAAGTGGATTGAGATAGCTGAGACCCTAACGATATCAAAGGAACATGTTGGACATATCGTGAATGAATATTTGGATATGCGAAATCTCTGTTCAAAGTGGGTGCCGCGCGAGCTCACAATCGACCCAAATCAACAACCAATTGATGATTCTGAGCAGTGTTTGGAGCTGTTCAATCGTAATAAACCCGAATTGTTGCGTTGATATGTGACAATGGATGAAAAATGGCTCCATCATTTCACACCGGAGTCCAATCGACAGCCAGCCGAGTGGACTGCACGTAATGAACACTAAAAATGCTATAACTTCACTAAAACTGCTATAAGTCACATACTAATAGTGCAACAGCTGTCAAATTTATACACGTGTCTTTTGAAGGTTAGGGCTAACTAAAAATCATATGGATTTAATACTAGTAGCGCTATCTATGTGTCAGCCTATGAACTTTTCAGCCCACTTTTTAATAGTGAAAGGATATAAACGTAGAGTAAAAGTTATGCAAAATATTATCATTTCAAACAAGGTATGTTTTTAGATTTGAATAATAAATAAATTATGTTTCCAAGATTCATCGAAACATTGATTTGAACTTGATCTCGATGCATGCAGGCTAAACGAAAACTTCCAAAGCACTCATATTTTGAATGATAAAAATTTATTTTATACTTTTTTTCTAAGAACTCAAAAATGATGGAAAAAAAAATCAGTGAACTAAAATCTCTTCTTTCTAACAGTGAACTAATTCTCTTCTCGATTTCTTTTTAAAAAAATTAATTTGTAGCAGTCGAAACAATAAAATAAAAGTTAAATAACATACAAAGTTTAAGTTTTAAGCTAACTTTTCAAGCAAACTTAAAAATTTTATTTCTTAAGAAAATTATTAACGAAAACATTAAGCCCTTATATTAAATTATGTTAACCTCAATGTGTATCAAGAGGAACATTCCATTAAAAAAAAATAGATTAATGATTCTTCGCGAAACTTCTCTAAAAAGATTTAACCCCAATCTTTAATGATGTTTTTTTTTTTTGTTTTTTTTTTTTTTTTCTGGAACATAATGCGCCAAACCTATTAACTCCAACTTTTGTGTAGAGTTCAACAGTTATGGAACAAACTTTGATGGGTGGTACAGCATTCTTAAGCATGCATTTTTTGTATAAGAAATTAGAATTGGAAATGACCCTTTGAGATTTCAGACAAATTTCTCTTATCAGTCAGGCATAAAGCGCCAAAGTTTGTCCCATAACCTGTCATCTGATGAGTTTCTAGTCCTCTATCTGGCAACCCCAATGCACACTCTATTTTATTCTTATTCTGTGCTTGCTGTTTTCGGCCGTTAAGGATGATTTTAAGAATAAAAAAAAGGCGGACCAGCAACTAATTTACGGTGCTGCTAATGGTAATGACAGTGTTGCGTTACTAGTGTATCAGGAACGAATTTTTCTGAACATGTGTATAGCTGAAACACAGAATGTTTCAGCGGTTGCATTGGCCCCTTTGTGAACATGGTATTATCGTTGAACATATTACTGAACATGGTATTATGAATATTGTTACGTATCGTCAGCTCTGGCCGAAGGGCTAGAACAAGGACTACACGACATTTGAACATGGACGGAACCACCTTGAACAATGTGGATGAGACATCCCCCATATGCAAATTGTCCATCGAACACATGCGAGTCAACCCACCTTGGGAGTCTTAAAAGAAGAACGATTACATCCATCCCATATTCAGAAAGTCCACACTTCACAAACCTCTTTCCGCATGGAATTCTGCCAATGACTCTTGCAGCAGTGTGCTTTAGCCGGATTTCTCAGCTTATGTGCTATTCACAATGAAGCAACTTTTATACGGAAAGTGTTTTCAACATTCCCAATACTCATGTGTGGGCAACAGAAAATCCCCAAAATACACGTCCACAAGTACTTAAAAAATGGATTTCTGTGAGTGTTTAGCTGGGTATTATGGACGATTTTCTCAAAGCCCATATATTTTATTTAAGTGACTCGATGGATGAGATTATCAAGTTTTCTGGAAAATGTTTGATCGGAATTGCTGCAAGATGTTTCGATTGTCATTCGTAATCAAATGTGGTTTGAACATGATTGTGCACCATCCTAAAATGGTTATCTGCAATTGCTTGGATGCCGGTTCTGTGGGACCAGTCTGATAACCACCTCGATCGCTGGATTTATCGAGCATCGATTACTTCTTATGAAAGAATATGAAGGCTATCATTTATGAGACTCTATTTGATTCAATTAAAGATGTTGTATCTCGATTATCTATTGCTGTTAGAAGCATACTCGCCTGACATCTTTGAAACTGTTATTGAATTATGTGTTGAAACTGTTGATTTGAAACTGTTATTGTTATCGAACTGTTATCTATTGAAACAATATTTAAATACAATGTAAATAGGAAATTTAATAATAAATATATAGTAATATGACAGTTATATAACGTAATAGGAAGTGTAATAGTAAGTGTATGGCAATAATTCAATTATATAATGTAATTGGAAGTGTAATAAATACTACTACTACAATTATATAATGTAATTGGAAGTGTAATGAATACTACTATTGCAATTATATAATATAACAGGAAGTTTCAATTATATAATAATGTAATAGGAAGTGTAATAGGTACTACTATTACAATTATATAATGTAATAGGAAGTGTTTTAGGAACTATTACACCTTCAATAATATAATAGGCAGTTTGACAATTTTCATTTTGTAGTTTAAGTTTATATGAGAAGCTTTTGTGTACCTTAAATTTCTGCTACACTATATTTCATATGATTTATTAACCTTTGAGACTTTATTTCAAAAATTTTTTAGAATTTTAGATTAATGTGTAATTTTATTAACATTTACACAATAGATCGCTAGACCATGAAATAATTAGCAACATAATTCTGTGCTTAGTTAATTTCTAACTCTAAAATCGAAGATGCAAGATGTTCATATTACTATTCAATGTATTTGTTACTCTCGTCATAATTGCTTTATTTCGAATGACTACATATTAATTTTTTTTCGAAGATTTCTTAGATTATTCTCAATAGAATAGTAACAAATCTTAAAATAAATAATTATTACCAAATATCTTTTAATTGTTATTTAAAATTATCATGAAGAAATAAGTATCATTAAAATAATAAATATATGTACTGTTGTAGTAATTTTTATCGAATCTTTTTTTTTTCTTTTTTACTTCAAATTCGGATAAAGAGTTAATAAGAAGTTCATTTAAATCTCGCTATATGTATTTCAAATTTTTTTTATATATGCTTTATTTTTAAGTATATAATTTAGTACATTTTTTGTTTACCCAAAAAGGAGACTATTTTTGAAAATTTATTTGAAATTATTGTATAAGAACCAATTAATTTATTATTACTTCAATAGATGGCGCTTATATCGCCATGTCATGTAAAATAAATTGTATTCAGCAATTAAATTCAAAAATAGTATATAGGTCAAACTACGCAATAATTTAGCGTGGAATGTGAGTCATTAAAATGTAGAATATTTTACAGAGTTAATGTACCTTGAAAATTAACTTACAAATTGTAGAAATCTGTAAATTTTTCTTAGTTTTTTTTTAATTTTTTCGAAATATTACTCCTTACTCAGAATATAGAAAATAAAAATTACTTCTAAGGAAAAATTTAGTAATTAAATAGATAATTTTACGAGCTAGCATATTAATGGAAAAAAATCGTGAATGATTTTTTTTTAATTATTAAATTATGAATATGTGAATCTCTATCTATTCTTTCAAATTCTGCTCTTCGTTTTCTATCAGAACAAATTTTTAATACTAAAAAATGTAAAAAATGTTTTAATACTAAAAAACTTCCTATATAATTGAAATTAATGGAAGTTGTAACTGAAAAAAAAATATTTTGTAGATTAAAGCACATGTATTTTAATATGTTTCTATTAATTTTGCATTTCAGTAGTAAATTTAGAGCCGTGTTTAGCGTATTGAAGTATATAGGGTAACAATAACTTTAAAAAATATTGAGTAATTCGAAAAAATAAATTGATTCAAATAATAATCTCAATATTTTACAAAATGATGAGATTTTCATGTGATAATAAATTTCAAAGTTAAGAAAATATTTAAAAAAATAATAAATGTTAATAAATTTAGATATATAAAAAGATACTTAATTAAATCTTTAATTTTTTTTCTCTTTTATTCTTTTGAACTATTATTGGATATCCTGTAGAATACAAGACTGCTGATTTATGATGATGCTTCCAAATGCTGGGCACTTTTATCAAAGAGCATTCGCTACTAGAAATTCAAAGTAGTAAATCCAACGTTATCCAGTACATATAATTTAGGACTTGTTAAACGGAATGCATATCTTGCTATTACTAATACTAAATATATATAATAATAATAACGTAAACAACTAACAGTTGAATGGACAAAGATTTGATTTCTCACTGATATCACGTGATATAATCACTATTTGCAAAATCGAAAAGATTGGAGTGCGATTACGTTAGCATGTATGAGAGTTGGCATCGACAGTCAGACTGCCCAGTAAGAGGTTTTTGGTTTATATCATGCATAACAAGCAAATACTAGTCATTAGCTTTAAAAGTTCTGCTCTGATCATTGGTTGTGTTAAAACTATACTGAGTAGAATTGTAGTGTGCAGGTTGGGCAACTAGATTGTAACTAGGTGTGGTTGGGTTGAGATACTTGCGGTACAGGTTGGAGAATACACAACTTTATTTACGCACGCACAAACACCACATAGATTCGAAGAAAGATTCCATTTCTAAACCGAAAACCCCATACTCAGGTAAACTCAGGCAGCACGAAATATACTTCCAATCTGAGGAAGAGTCTATAAACCAACTGATCATTTCTCCTTAACTTAACAGCTTTATTGACACACACACAAACACCCCATATATACCATTAGAGACGTACAATATTTAATTAACTCCACTTCTAAGCCGAAAACCCGATACTCAGCTCCGCGCATGATGAAGCAAATATACTTTCTCTCTGATTGAGAGTCTGTAGGTCAACTGGTAAAAAGCCCCAGGCGCAACCGTCAACATCTAGTACTGGTCATTACAGTGAAATATGCCATCATGCTGTAATTTCAAGCACATTTGGTAAGTTTCGGAGGGTAAATGTAAAATGTAAATGTAATTGTAAATGTAAATGTAACCAAAATATTTTGCGACCTTCTTTGACGATGACATAAATTGAAGGTAAATAGAAAGTAAATACGAATATCAAAGCGTATCAAATGTTTTTTACTATCGTTCAATTAGTTTCCCAGCTGTAAAATCTTTACCACTTTCTATAGTTCTCTTTACCAAAACAACGTTGTGCTCACTTTTATATATAGGTTCAAATGGCGGAATGTCTTTCTTTTAATGGTACAGTGATGCTTTTTCTTCTGTAAGTCATATCTTTGTAACGCTTTTCGAACATTCAACCATATTGAATCAATAATGCAATATTTCGTCTGATATTTTTATAATGAAAAGAAGGGAAAAACAATGACCACAAATGTTAATTAATTTATCATCAATACACAAGAACAGCCTGTTCAGCATGAAATGCTGATACTAGATTACATTACTGGTTACGCAATTGCCAAGTTAAATTCCATTCTAATTCCTTAACTATGGCCAAGCACCATCTGTTATAAATTCGACAACAAAAATACCCAATGTAATTGCTCTCTGGATATGACCAACAGTCAATTTACTGTTCTTCATACCTTGTGAGTATGTGTAAACAGGTAAAGGACAGAAATGCCATCAGAAGACTTGAGGAAATCACTACTTCGAGGACGTCAACTCTCTGACACGAATCATATGACATCAGGAATTCGAATTCCCTCCATCACAATTTACAATGTTTTTAATTTTTTTTTTTGCAGTCTTCGAAGTTCAAAAAACAAAAACAAAATACTTATTACCATGAAATAGTTCCGTCATGATCATCCCATTTTGTAAACTTATAAAGTAGAGCCTCTTTAAGTCGAACCTCGATAAGTGGAAAACCTCCACAACTCGAAATTTTTTTTTGTTCCCTTCCCTTCAAGCCCCAAAACCTCCATGACACGAAATTTCAACCCTCTATAAGTCGAAATAATGAGTCAATCCCCACAAGCCATTTTGGTACTTATTTTCCCTCCGTAACTGGAAAAAAAAATTGAACCTCTATATCTCGAACATTAGCAATGTTCTATTTTACAACTCGATCATTTGAAATTATTTCGATTTTATTGTAGTACATAATATAACTTTTAAGTTGCAAATAAACATGTTTATTACCTCTGTAACTTGAATTTTTATTCATTTTACCTTTCTAACTCAAAATAAGTTAGAAAGAATCTAGGCCTCTACAAGTCGAATATTTCCTTACGAAATCCGCGTAAGTCGAAAACTCTGTAACTCGAATTATTTGGCGTCTCCCTTGAAGTTCGACTTACAGAGGTTCTACTGTATAAAGTTGGTAACAGAAAGTCAATGATCTTCTAGAACAGCCGCCTTAGCAATACACAAAGACCTTAAGCAATGCAATCCGAAGAGGACATTATTTAATTTTACTTTTTAATGATTAATCTTTGCCAACAAAACATTGAAAGTAAGAATTTAAAGAAATTTATTTAGATAGAATAGAAATTTTTAGATAGATAGAAATTTATTTAAATAGAATAGTATTTAATATTCTACAAAATTCAAAAAATTAATAAAGAATAAAAGATATTATTTAAAATCAAAAAAAAAAAAAGCCCTAAAATTTACTAATGAATTTCAATTTATTAAATGTAAATACGTTTTTTAAGTGGTTTTTAAGAAATATTGTTCTTATTTCCAACTTCTTCTTCATTGACTCAACAGTCCGACGGTGGGCTGAGGCCGTCTGCCTGGCCGCAAAGAAATGTTTTCCTTTTACGGGGTAGTAATGTCAGCCATATGCCCAACAATCCTATTAGACAGGGGCCTACGCTTTAAAGCGGATTCCAAACCACTACAAACATCCATGGCACCGCCGAAACCTGTGGCATCGAGTGCCAGAGTGCTAGTCATTCGGCCATCAGGCCCTTTTTCATAGTTATTTCTGATTATTTTCAAATTAAGTTAAGTTAATCCAATATGTAATACTAAGTCTAAACGTCGGCCGAGTGACTAGTGCTCTGGCGCTCGAGGCTACGGGTTCGAGTCCCGGCGGTGCCATGGATGTTTGTAGTGGTTTGGAATTCCCTTTAAGTCGTACGTCCCGGTCTAACATGACTATAGAGCGTTGGGCGTAGAGCTGACAACCCCACCCCGTAAAAGGGAAACATCTCCTGTCTCGAACTCTGATAGTAGGCAGACGGCCTTGGTCCACCATGGGGCTGTTACGCCACTGATGATGATAAGGTTTCAACGTAATTTAATTTTGAAATAATTTTTGATAATAGTTTTATTGAGTAAAATTTAAATATAAATTGATATTGTTTAATTCCTTCTATTAGCTCACACTCTCCCTATATATATCTTGTTCACATTTTCAATCGTTCATAAAATACTTTTTATTTATCCACTCAAGTTCAAATACATTTTTTGAATTTGTAGTGGATGACACTTGATGTTAATACAGCTTTTTCAAATATTAATTCATCAATTAAATTAAATTCATTCCTTTTAGTTTTTTTTTAGATTTAAGTTGCATGTATCTACCAATAGATGGCACCAGATAAACTTAAAAAAATGAATGAAAATTATTTATAAAGGACTTTCAGCAATAGAATAAAAAAAAAAGTAGGAATTGACTTGAAATGTTTTTTTTTTTATGTTACTTGTTTTTAAAATTTTTTAATGATTTCATAAATTTAGTCATAAATAAATTTAAAAAAAACTTGCATAGCTGGAAAAGAATGGTTATTATTGTCTTCTGTAAGAGTTGATATACCGTTAAGAATTGATGAAAGAAGATGATACGAATCCAGGCGGAAAATTAACTCCTAGTAAAGGTGAAAAACCTTTTGTTACTCTCATCCTTTCTTGGCTCCACTTAAAAAGGCTATTTCTCTAGCGTCTCATCTGACCTGGAAAAAATAGATACACAGGTTCACTCCGCATTTTACTCAATGTACCACCTTCTTACTTATAAGTCCCTCTTCTATTGTAATCCCTTTCGAAGTACGGGGCATTTAATGTAATCGCATAATAATATCAATTGTTGTACAAAGGTATTGAAGCAGATGAAAGTTAGCTTTTAAATGCAGTGTTGGCATTGTTAGGCGAGGAAACGTTATTATAAAATTAATATTTGTTAAGCAAACAATACAAATGAAAGTTAAATTACGATTGTTGAAATTATGTATACAAAAAACAACAACATGGAAATACAGCTATTCACTATTTTTCTTTGTGTATTTGAGTTTGTTTTTTAGCAGATCCTTAGTTACGAGATGTATGAAATGGTATATAGTCATGAAATGTTTGAGTTATGGTATTAGGTAAAGAAATAGGAAGCTCACAGGGTTACAAGTGCTATTTTAAACCCAACTTTTATATCTTATCCTGCCTCTTTGATTAGGCTACATTTTCTTTCTTAATTTTTATGATAAATGAGCTTTAAAAGTTTCAACAGCCGGTCTCATGGTTCGATAATAGAGAGTTTTTGTATGCCGTATTTTTATAATACGGTATTTTTTCTCCCTAGCGCTCCAGCTCATAGGAAACATTATTACAGATGTGCATGCGCAATTTCCCATGAGCATGCGCCAGGGAGAAAAAAAATACAGTATTATAAAAATACGGTATGCAAAAACACTCTAATAACGTGCTCGATTAGCGTAAATAAGACTATTCAGGTTCGAAACTCTTTGCGGGCATACTTTGGAGTCGCGAACGAGGAGGATCGGTGAAGATTGTGATAGCGCGTGCAAAGCGTTTCTCATCGATAATCGAATTACAGTTAGAATACAGGATTTGGTTTGATTTGGTTTGTTCGCTCTACGGTCATTTTTTGCACAAACCTACAGTTTAAAGTGGATTCCGAGCCACTAATAACATCCATCCGACCATTAGGATTCGAACCTGAAGCCTGTGGCACCAAAGAACAGCGCTCTAGCCCATTGGCCATCAGGCCGCGTTCAGATCGGGACGTTGTGATGAAATCCATAAGCCCATAGCGTATACGAAGGTAGAGGTTAGAATCCGCAGGTGGCATTGTTGTAGTGATTGCTTTCAGAAACAAGGAGACTCAATGGCAATTGGACACTGTGTGTAAAACCGTCTCGTATCGATCGTCAGGCTGTTTAAAGAGAATTTCCTGGGTTTTCTCCCATACGACAAGTAAATGCAGGGCAGTTATCCCTGAATGTTCTCCCCATCTATGGGCTGTTTGTGATCTTCATGGGCTCACAGATGTTTCAGCTTCCCCTCTCTAATTAGTAAAGGGGTACATAACCCTAGATATGGAGGTGATGTATGGAGAAAAGCTGCCTGTTGGGAAAGGGGGCGGCGGTTATGCAGAACCTCCTGTAAGCACCAGTACTACTGTGTCCAAAATGTAAGACCCATTTTAATTTAAAATTCCCGGACTTACGGAATTTCAATTTTTTTTCTTTTTTCGGTTGCTGTCAGTGTCCTTGTCCCCGTCGATTTACAATTAGAGACCTTGCAGGTGATGTTGGAATTTCAAAAGGATCGGTCGATTCCATTTTGGGCCTCAAACGCGTCAAATCTCGATGGGTACCGAAAACATTGAATGCGCCAGCTCACACTGCATTGATTCTTCGTGACTTTTTCGGCGAAAATGAAACCCATATCATTCCACAGCCACCGTATTCACACCGTGCGACTTCTGGTTATTCCCTCAACGCAAAAGACCACTTCGGGGACACCGTTTTGTTTGAAGAGATCCAACAATAGGTGCGCTCTTTGGAGGCCATCCCTGCCGATGACTTTTTAGCATGCATTGAGGATTGGAAAAAAAGTTGGCTTAAGCGCAAGTTGGCATAAGTGTCCGAAGGGGATGATTTTGAAGGCGATGAAATAAATTTGAAAGAATAAATAAAGAGTTCTTGAAAAAAAAAATTGATCTTATTTTTTGGGCACAGCAGTATGTGTTCAAAAGCATGCCTAAGAGTTCTGCAATCACATGTTACGTGTGTTATTTACGTAAACCAGTACGTGAATATTCACTGCAGCGGTCCTACAATGGTCTTTTAGTGTTCACTAACACTGAAAGACAATTCAATTCGGCGGAGCACAGGCACGCCTGTGGCATACGAGGTAGCCTTTTGGGACTTTTTCGAGTTTTCTTCCTTATTATATGCAGAGTGGGGAAGATACTTGTAAGGGTCCAGTCTGGAAGGAAATGTCCTCTCCTCATCGCCCATCGGTAGGTTGTCCGTGATATATATAAGTGGAACGCAAAGCCCAGCGATGTCCAGCTAAGAAATAGAATTTAGCCCAATCTCAGCTCAGTTACTGTTTCCAGAATCGAGCAGATTAAATGACGATTGCGAAAGCGTCTCGTATTTAATAGTCAGGAAGTCGAAAAAGCGGGGCGTGTTACCCGTAAAAGACTTCCCGGAAGGCAAATCATCACTTGTCGGTGGATTATTCGTGGCATACAATAGTGAAACAAAGACCAACTAATGTACAAAATAAAACATTTCGACAGAACATTCATGGCCAAAAGATTAAACTCACGAACTGATTTAATTTTGTCATAATATAATTTTATATCTAAAAACATGCTCTTCTTCAATGGCGCGATAGTCCCAAGGTTGGGGGGGGGGGGGTGAGGGCCAAGTGGCTAGCGCTCTGGCACTTGGTACCACAGGCTTCGGATTCGAGTCCCGGCGGTGCCATGGATGTTTGTAGAGGTTCGGAATCCACTTTAAGCCGTAGGTCCCGATCTCATATGATTGTAGAGCGTCACAGAGCCCAATCAGACTACATCATTCCCAAACTGTAAAGGGGCAACTCAGCTTTAGACACAGTGTTGGTGTGGTGTAGTAATTGGAAAAAAGGTCATCTGTCTACTAGCTATACCGATACTTGAGATAATGCTTTCGTTTTACGGGGTAGGGTTGTCAATCCACTACCTAACAGTCAAATAAGATCTGGACTTACGGTTTAAAGTGGATTATGTACCTCTGGAAACATCCATGGCACAGCCGGGACTTGAACCCGAAGTCTATGATACCAAGCGCCAGTCACTCAGCTATCAGGCTCCTCTAATAACATGTAAAACAAGCAAATATGATACATCTACACATTATTAGATGCCTCCGTTTGCGACAAAGATCCAGCAAACCGAGACTGCTCACTACTTTACATGGAGTGCTGCTCTCAACTTTTACACCAAAAAATTCAACGATCCAGTTCGACCACTGCATTGTTTGTGTAATTACTATAATTGAAAAAGAACTAAGATTTTAATTTAAAAGTTTGCATTTTGTTCATTCTTGTAGACAATGTCAACCTCTCCAAAAATACTGATGTATCTGTGCAAGTTTATTCGCTTTTAATTAAAATTATTCTAACATGAACAAAGTGAATTCCAGTTGGAAAACTACTGATTACGAGACCACTCAGTCAGAAAAATTCTAGAAGTATTCCTAGTAATCTTGTGTTGATTATATTGTATTTTACGCTATAAAATTGATTTTTAATTAGTACTACGTTTGACTGTAAAGATCAATGTCCTTAAAAGTAATTGAATTTAAAAATCTTCCAAAAAATGTCCTTAAAAATGTGTGGGATCTAAAAGATAAGATTCTTATGTTAAACCATACCTTATTTTAAATTTTATTCAACATTCTATTTTCATAAATAAATATATTAGATATTTATTTATTCAAATTAGTTTCGATACATACATACACATACACACACACACACACACATATATATATAAATATATATATATATATATCATTTTCGATGTATATATATATATATACTAGCAGAAACTGGCATACATTGCCCTGCCAAAAAAAAAAATGCATTGTAGAAAATTCATATCGCGAATATATTCTCCATGTCCCAATATAGGTGCATACCGATTCCCATGGATATCATTTGAACGGTATATAAGATGGAATACTGCAGTACCCTCTGGTGGCAAGTAAAAATAAAGTGGATAGCGAGAACCTATTTTCGATATTCGAATGCATATTATTACCAATTTTACCAGCGATTTGTTGAATGGTATAGAAGTTGATATATTGCAGCACCATCTCATGGCGATATACAACAAAGGGGATAGCGTAAAAACATTCTCCATGTTTTGTCAAACACACACAAGAAATTTCATAAAAATTGCTCAAGCAATTTAGGAGGAGTTCAATGGCATAACACACGTACAGAACAATTATATCGATTGCAGCGCGACCTACCAGGACCCTTTTGTGAATGTAAACCATCCAGGGACCCACTCAAAAACACGCAAAAAATTTCATCAAAATTGGTCCGGCCGTTTAGGAGAAATTCAGCGACAAACACACGTTGTTGTTGTTACTTATCCCACTTGGTAGATATCTAATCTAGACCAAGCCTACGAACCCATATGGACTCATGATTGAAGGAAACAGCTTCTATTGTGATGGAGCACCCGTAGGTAGAAGTCTGACTTTTGCTCCGTGACGCTCTACAGTCATAGGAGACCGGGACCTACGGTTTAAAGTGGATTCCGAACCATTACAAGCCGTCAGGACTCGAACCTCGAAACCTGTGGTACCGAGCGCCAGCCATTCGACCCTTCAGGCCCCAAACACACGTACAGAAGAATCATATATACATATATTGTATTCTTATAGAAATCAGTGATAAAAGTTTATTTTTTCACAATGTTGAAAATAGCTCGATAAGCTATGAAAAAAGAAAAGATACCAAAAGGAAAGGAAGAATCCTCCATAATCTTATATATGTTAAAATTACTTCAATAATCTTTTATAAGATAGCATGAAACTTTTAAAAATAGAATTCAAATGCGATGATTAGTGAAAGATTAAAAATATTTCCAAGGCTTTACTTCCTTTTTTGGTATAAAGTGCATCTAAATGAAAAATGCATCAATTAAATACTTAATTTTACATACATTAATCCCACAGATACATTGAACGCTTCCTAATATGGAATTAAAATGTCTAATGTTTTTTTTCTCCATAATTTTATTTATTTATTTTCTTTTTGAACTCGTTTCACGTCTATCTAGATCGGTATCTTTCGCCCACAAATTCACGCATTTAAAAAAAAAAAAGATTGCGATTCTTTTTTCAGAATTAAAATTCAATGTTCTGAAATGGATTTACATATTTTTTAATCCACAAAATTTTAATTATTTACTATTTTCTTTTGCAGATATTTGCATCTTAAAATTTATTATGAAGGTTTTTTGGAGGAAGAAAATGTAAAATTTGGTGATTTGATTTTGAAATTCGAAAGCTATAATGTTTTTTAGAAAATTAAAAAAAGCGAAAAAAAATTGCCATTAAGCTGTATCACTGCTAGGTAATTTTTGATTTGGTTTGTGGCTCTACGGTCATTTTGTGCACGCTTTAGGCTAATTAGACCAGACCTACAGTTTAACGTGAAATCCTTACCTCTAACAAACACCCATGCCACAGCCAGGATACGAAACTACTACTACACCACACCACATCACTGTGCCTAGAGCTAAGTTGCCCTTTCACAGTTTGGGAATGACATGGGTGAGAAGTCTGATTGGGTTCTGTGACGCTCTACGATCATATGAAACAGGGACCTACGGCTTAAAGGGATTCCGAACAACTACAGACATCCATGACACCGCCGGGATTCGAACCTGATACCTGAGGTACCGAGCGCTTGCCACTCGGTCATCTGGCCCCCAGACTGTAGAGCATTGGGCGCAGAGTTGACAACCCTTGCCCTGTAAAAAGAAAAACGTTTCCTGCCTCGAAATCTGCCAGTGGGCAGACAGTGTTGGCCCACCCTGGGGCTGTTGTGCCACTGATGATGATGATGAAATTTAAACTTTGGTGATTTGATTTCGAAAGCTATAACGTTTTTTAGAAAATTAACAAAAAAAAAAAATATATCATTAAGCTGTATCACTTATATATATTTTTGGAGGATGTATAAAATAAAGGAGAGTCATAGATTTTGTACTCAAAATTTCCCCTCCGATACAATTTTGTCAAGAAAAGAAATAAAAGTCAGGAAATCAATAAGAAAAAAATTAGGAATTTTGAAAAATAAAAATTAAACAATAAAACAAAATGATATATATATATATATAATTTTGTTTTATTTTTTTATTTTTTTTTCAAAAAAGTTGTGTTCATTATCTGTGAAGGAAATCCTCTTTTAACACGGCATTATCACAGCTTTGTAAAAAGAAGTACAGTAAGACCTTAACGAGTGGGATGCGTTCCAATAAACGAGCGCGCTAAACGATATTGCGTTAAACGAGGTCATTTTAACACGTAAATCATAACAGATAAGCGAAATAGAACAGGGATTAAGAAAATGTATAATGTTTTTTTTTATGTGTGTGAAATTTACTGGTAAGTACTTTTTATTACATTGATTATGGACTTATTCATTGTTAATATCGATTTTTATTCATCTTAAATCATAATAATAGTTTTTTTTTTTTGTCATTCATGAAAATTTGAAAAAGGTTCTAGTCAAGAAGTTATGTTTATGACAAAAAAGATCTTCATATAGTTAGTGCGTGTGTGTGTGGAGAAGTTATTTAATGTCGTTCGCCCTTTTATGATCCATTCACCAACTACACTCATGTCGAATTCATAATGACGAACGTTTTTTGAATAAGAACAATTAAAAATACTTCAAGAACAATTTTTAGTATTTGGTGGAATATCCACGAACCTTAAGAACTTTTTTTAATCTTTTTGGTATAGGACCAAACTAATTTTTAGTGAACTCGGGCCCCATTTTGTTTCAAATTTCATCAGATTTTAGATGCTACTACTAATGATCAGATTTTAGATGCTTTAGATTACAGATTTTAGATGCTACTTAGATGTTAGTCAAAAAATGTTAGTTTTTATATTTTATTGGGTTTCCGAAGTAATTTCGATTTTCACCATTAAAGTTCATTAGAAGTGCAACGTAAATCTACCTCTTCGTGGTGCACTCCAGGCATCGTCTGATAAGGCAAAATGATCTACAAACACGGCCTTCAGTCACGCTCTCAGTGTGAGTTTCTTAGAGTTCTACAGTGGTTTGTCCCATTATCATCGGTGGCATTGCTACGGCTTTTCTGGGGCACGATTGTCACCGCAAGCATCTTCATAGAATTAAATTGACTCCTGAACCCTCCCTGTCTCCTGTGTGATAACCAGGAAGAAATGGATGTGTCTCACCTTGCTTCCTGTTCTGCACTGCCTTCTGCTTCTTTCTGGAAGCGTTATCGAATTGCCAGACTTAAGTGAATGGAGTAACTGATGTCCTTTGTTTTTATCTTGTTCTTTGCCTTTATTTTTTTTATAACAGCTTCTGTCCTGCAAACTTGGCATTAGAAAAAAAAAAAAAAAAAAAAAAAAAA